>OY757014.1:46997029-47574365 GCA_963580285.1 Lucinisca nassula
TTCGTCATAAATTGGTATCGATATATTAATCGATTAGCTTGAGTGGACATAATTTAATTACTTGGTTGTTATTGACACTCGCACACTTAAACTGCTACCGAGCGTTTAGGTGAACTGATTTCAGGTATCATCTCTATTAATAAAAACTTGACTAAAACCACAACAGAGTATCAATAAACAAGAATTGACTCGATTAATTGGAAATGTATTTGTGGAACACTGTGCCGCAACCTGTATAGTTAGACCAATCATAATACACTGCTCAAAACAATTAAAGGAGCAAACACATGTTTCCTCATAGTATTAAGATGCTGGACACTGATGGTAAAACAACGATTCAGAAAGATGAATAACTTCATCTGCAACATGTTAATGGCAAACATTGGCAACCAGTTCACAAATCAGGGCCTGTAACCTGTTATGGAAGAATTTGCATAAATGTTTGAGAAATAGTCATATTTACGTGAGATTATTTCAAATGTCATAGACATGCGCAAATCAGTCACTTTTTCCTGTCAGTAATGTGTACGACCACCTCAAGCAGCACAACACTCCTGGCATCGCCGAGGTATGCTACGAACCAGCTTTGGAACAGTTTGTAAAGCTAGTGTTTCCCACCCATGACTAAGAGTGTTTGTGAGTTCTTGGCTAGTCATTGGTGGATGATCACCCTGTGATAAACATAAAGAATGTCCAACACATATTCTATTGGGTTTAAGTCCAGAGAACGTGCCGGCCAGTCCATTGCTTCAACAGTCTGACGATTAAGGTAATCCATGCACACTCTAGCAGTATGGGGGCGCGCATTATTCTGCATCAGAATGAAATAGTCACCGATTGCCCCCAGCGAAAGGCCTCACAATAGGATCTAGACTTTCATCTCGATACCGTAATGCAATCAATGTACCTCCGTTTACCAATAACAAGGCTGTTTGGCCTTAATAAGTAATTCCACCCTAACTATCACTGACGCCCTCCATATCTGTCTGACCGGCCTCGATAGCTCAGTTGGTAGAGTGTCCGCTCCGGGGAACGGGAGGTCACGGGTTCGATCCCGGGCCGCGACATACCAAAGTCGTTAAAAATGGTACTAGCTGCTCCTCGCTTGGCACTCAGATTTACGAGGTAGAGCTAGGACTGGTCGACCCAGTGTCAGGATAATGTGACTGGGACATGATACTTCAGTGAGGCAGCACTATAAAAGTGAGCATTGAGCTCCCTGTCGCAACCAGACACCGTCGTGATATGACTGAAAAATTGTTGAAAGCGACGTTAAACCCGAATTCACACACACACACACACACACACTCCATATCTGTCTGTTTCCACAATGTTGCAGTCCTCGTATCGTTCTTCGGGTCGTCGCTTGACTCGAACACGTCGATCGCATGCACTCAGGTGAAATCTGCTTTCACCCATGAACAGAACTGTACGCCAGACTTGCAATCGCAAGTTCTGATGTTCTTGGGCAAACACATATCGCCGTGCACGATGTTGCCTGGTGAGAATAGGCCCTCTTGCCGGATGTCTGGCCCTCAGATCACCTTCATGTAACATGTTACGTGTTGTTTGATCGGCTATCCTTTGACCAATTGCATGCTGGAAATCGATTTGTAGCCTTCTGGCCGTGTACTGCCGATTTCGTAGCGCTAGATTCCGAAGATATTGATCTTCCCTTTGTGACGTCATGCGGTGTCGGCCTTGTCCTTCTCGTCTAGTAAACTCGCCCGTCTCCTGGTAGCGTGTCCATAGCCTGGCAACAACACTTCTCGACACATCAAAGCGTTCAGCAACCATCCTTTGGGTGTGCCCACTTTCAATTAAAGCGACAGCTTGAGCGACCTCAACTTCTTCCAAAAACCGCTTAACACCATATCAAGTCACTTTGAAGCCCAAAATAAAACATAACCGAAGGATTGAGAAGTTTTTGACCCAAACTCTAATTTTGAACAGATCGCCCCTACCGAATTTCAGCCGTTTTATTGGGGCATCCATGCTCTAGCTCACATTCTTGCTTTGCACGTGAACCTTGCTTCTTGACGTTTGCATTGGCATAGTTAAGAGATGCCACTTTAAAATAGTGCCTTTCCTTGAGTTTGACAATTGCCAAACGGTGATGTTATACAGGCTTAAAAGTTTGCTCCTTGAATTGTTTGAGCGGTGTCTTATGTAGTGGCTACCAGCGACATCACTAGCTTCGTAAAGATCCTGTGCATTGTGTATACAAACCTGCATCTGCTTCAGCGGCTATGTCTGAAAAGAGAGCAACAACATAAAATTATATTATTGTGAATACTAACATATTAACAGAAGGTTATCTAAATTTATCCATGTTACCTAAACATTTTTCCTTGCATGTGTTTAAAACCAAATATCAGCTTATCCTGCTAAATAAATTAATCTAGCCACTCTAAGTTCTGACTATCCATCAATCAACTTACTTGCTATAATGTATTCGTTCATTTTACAAACTGAATGACAAAATATAGATTCTGAACAGATGACATAGATACCATCTGTAAAGAAGCCATCTGATCTAGGTCTATACTGTTTGCAAAGGTAGGCGTTGTAGTATTTAGCGGATTAGGGTTAAGATTATCCCGATGTACACTTTACGCCTGTACAATGATACATGTACCGCCGTGGTACAAACACCGATCGGTCGTTTACCACGGCGGTTTTCAATTTGTTGGATCCCTAGGTAAGTTTTCAATATCTGCAGACAGATATATTGCAGAAAGTTGAAGAAAAATGTTTGTATTTTATCTTGGTAAAATTTCTTGTGAGTACATTTGGAAAAGGAAAAAAAGAGATGTTTTGGCAAATGTCGATGTCTGTACGACAGTGAATTGTTCAGGGCATTTCTTTCGGGAAATGGTTTCATGATAGAAACCTTGATCGGCTCCTGATGCATTAGCTGTTGAAGTTTGCACACAGTTCATGACAAATGCAGTCATTTGCTTCAATTTTGCTACATCTGTGTCGTTCTACGTCCCGTCAACACTATTAATGTCATTTTGGTGATTTTGCTTCGAAGTTTTTCGGACTACACGCCTATGAGATGAAATGACTTCACATGCCCTACCGCCCCCGCCCCCGCCCCGAAAAAATAGTGTTCATATGCAGCGACGGTCCGACACGCACCATCTTCCCTAGGCTGGCTTAGACCTTCTAAGCCATTCAAAGGTCTAAGCCATTTACCAGTACAAACTGCTGTCGGTTTCGACTCTGCATTAAAGCAACATGCAGCCCACTCTATTCATCAAAGATCTAATAGGCGGGAGATATTACTACACCTGTACATTAATCAACTCATTTTTTCTCTGTATACATTGGGATTTAATAGTAAATAATGTATTTTATCATATGACGTCGCGTCTGAGAGTGTAACAACGCCATGTTATATTTTCGATAATCCACTAGTGGATTAAATATGCAAATTAGCTAGATACGTCCCGTAACGTTACATGTACGACGTCTTTAACGACGTCGCGTTTACTAATGGCGGAATATTGATATTTTTGTAAACAATCGTGAAAAAAATGCGTTTTAAATGTCATATGATAAATAGAATCTTGCATTCGTGCTCATGTATTATTGAATTTATTAAACTCGTTGAGGAAAAGGAATAAAATGCTCGGCAAGCCTCGCAGTTTATCCCTTTTCCTCAACTCGTTTAATAAATTCAATAATACATGAGCACTCATGTAAGATCCTCTATGTACTTGCAAAAGTGAATACGCTCAGTTTAGCGGGATTGATGTAGAAAATATCATTTGCATAAAGTAGATTTGAAGACAATACGTGTTTCGCATTTATTTCAAAAGTAACAAGATATGACTTCTGCACTGACACCTTCATTTGACTGGTCCCGCCTATCGGAGCTTGAAGAAATAGATTGGGCTGCATGATGCTTCCATGCTGAGCTGAAGACGACCGAACATGAGTAACGGTAAACCGCTTAGAAGCTCTATGCTTGCCCATGCAACGTAGTGCAAAATAGAGGTGGAGGCAATGGTCAGAAATCGATACAATTAATCCACATCTCCCATCAGAGACACCAAAGGGAAGTCATGGTAGTGCGGACCGTCCATGCATATTAACCATTTTGGTTTCATAGGGCGACATAGCTTGATATGTCATTTCATCTCAGTATCAAATAAAAGATCCCCAACTTTGGGAGCAGCGCTCAAAAATGACATAAATAGTGTTAACGGGGACGTTAAGTTTAAAATCAGACATGGTAATCATACAAATACATGTATATAATCTTTTCACGAAGATCAGACCTTATAATTATTAATCGAAGCACTATATAAAAAACAAACTGTATCACAAATCGAATCATCTGTCATCCAACAAAATTTACGAGAAATGACTGGTGACAGACATCTGTCAGCAGCAAGTGTAACGTGAATATGCTGGTGACAGACGCCTGTAAGCAGCAAATATAATGTAAATTGGCTAGGGACAGACGTCTGTCAGCAGGAAATTTAACGTACATTGGCTAGTGACAGACGTCTGTAAATAGTGTCCACTTTATTTTTGTCTCAAAGTCATGCACAGTAGTCTACGGTTTTGGGCGAATAAATACACTACGTCAAATAGAAGTGCTGGCGTTTACCGATTTTTCAGCCTAGTGTGTCTCAATATGTGCAAATGCCGTATAGTCTTTTCTTGTGTGCAAGAAAATGTTTTCTCTCATGACCGTAAAGATAGAATTTCTTTTCAGCTCATATTTTTTTTTTCAAACATAGATTGTGGTGCTCGTTTGAATCACCTATGATATATATTGTGGTGTTTGTTAGAACTTACTCATGATATAGAGTGTTGTGTTTGCTAGAACAGCTTCATGATATAGATTGTGAGGCTCATTAGAATCGCCTTATGATATAGATCGTTGTGTTTGTTAGAAATGCTTCACGATATAGATTGGCGGAACATTAGAACAGCCTCATGATATAGAAAGTAGAAGTAAAACAAAGATCAGGAATTGATACAATTAACTTACTCCATCCATAAAAGACACCAAAGGGAAAGAAATACAAACATTAAGCGACCAAACCATAATGGAAACCTAAACAAAGGAAGGCCATATGGACAGTTACTTTCCCACAAAATGGCCATATGGCCATCCAAAATTAAAAGACACAAGTGATACACACAGTAAGTAACAAACAACAACATAAATAAATCGCCACAGAAGAGCCGCCTTGGAACGGTCAGTGGAAGATTTCCACTGGAGGGCTTAAATCGATTTTACGTGGCCACAATCCTCGCCCTTACTTCCGTCGCGATTTAGACAAATAATATGTTCAGTCCGCATGAAGGCCTCCTAACTCATCAGTGCAACATCTCCGTGAACACAGAAATCAAAGAACCACAGAGGTGAGACAACGGTGAGGACTCGACAGCAAGAAACCACTGAAATGCTGGAGCAAAAGAAAACCAACAGTTAGACTCCGATGAGCCCGACCAGAGACAGAGCATCAGGCACCAACAAACATTATCTCTTTAATTTTCAATAAGCCTTTACGTTGGAGCCGTCATAGAATCTGAGGCCTGACCCACCGGCGTGCAATTAAAGAGGGAAGCAAAGTTGCCAACCGTGATTGGGTTAACTACCATGCATGCAGTCTGTCGTATAATATCCATGTTGTACCCAATCTTTTTATATCGAAGAATGATTTTACGAAAGTGTTGTGTTTGTTAGAACAGCTTCATGATGATTGAGAGGCTCATTATAACCACCTCATTATACAGATTGTGGTGCTTGTTAGAGCTGCTTCATGATATAGATTCTGAGGCTCATTAGAATCGCATCATGAAATAAAATTGTTGTGTTTGTTAGAACAGCTTCATGATATAGATTGTGACGCTCATTAGAACCACCTTATGATATGGATTGTTGTGTTTGACAGAACTGCATCATAATATAAATTGTGAGGCTGATTAGAACCACCTCATGATATAAATTGTGGTGTTCGTTAGGACTGTTTCATGATATAGATTGTGAGGCTCATTAGAACCGCCGCATGATATACATTGTGAGGCTCATTAGAACCGTCATGATATAGATTGTGGTGCTCGTTAGGACTGCTTCATGATATTCATATAGGTTGTGCGGTTCATTAGAACCGCCTCGTGATATAGATGCTGTATTTCTTATAACTACTTCATGATAAAGATTGTGAGGCTCATTAGAACAGCCTCATGATATAGATTGTTGTTTGTTAGAACTGTTTTATGATATAGATTGTGAGGCTCATTAGAACGGCCTCATGATATAGATTGTGGTGCTCGTTATAGCTGCTAATTAGAACCGCGGCATGGTATTGATTGGTGTGTTTGTTTGAACATCTTCACGATTTAGATTGTGAGGCTCATTAGAACCGCCTCATGATTTACATGTAGATTGTGGTACCTGCAGAACTGCTTCTTGATATAGATTGTTGTGTTTTATAGAACAGCTTCATTATATAGATTCTGGAGCTCATTAGAACTGCCTTATGATATAGATTGTTGTGTTTGTTAGAACAGCTTCATTATATATATATTGTAGAGCTCATTAGAACTGCCTCATGATATAGATTGTAGTGCTTGTTAGAACCTTTACACTATATAGATTGTGAGGCTCATTAGAACTGTCTCATGATATAGATTGTTGTATTTGTAAGAACTGCTTCATTATATAGGCTGTGGGGCTCATTAGAACAGCCGCATGATATAAAAATGCGGTGCTCGTTAGAACTGCTTCATGATATTGATTGTGAGGCTCATTAGAAAACTCCGCATGATATAGATTGTTGTGTTTGTTAGAGCTGCTTCATGATATTGATTGTGAGGCTCATTAGAAAACTCCGCATGATATAGATTGTTGTGTTTGTTAGAACTGCTTCATGATATTGATTGTGAGGCTCATTAGAAAACTCCGCATGATATAGATTTTTGTGTTTGTTAGAGCTGCTTTATGATATTGATTGTGAGGCTCATTAGAAAACTCCGCATGATATAGATTTTTGTGTTTGTTAGAGCTGCTTTATGATATTGATTGTGAGGCTCATTAGAAAACTCCGCATGATATAGATTGTTGTGTTTGTTAGAGCTGATTTATGATATTGGGTGTGAGGATCATTAGAACCGCCTAATGATATGGATTGTGAGGCTCATTGGAAACGCATCATGATATAAATAATTGTGTTTGCTAGAATTGCTTCATGAAATAGATTGTGAGGCTCATTAGATATAGATTGATAGGCTCAGTGGAACCGCCTAATTTCATAGATTTTTGTGTTTGTTAGAACAGCTTCATGGTATAAATGGAGAGGCTCATTAGCACCGCCTCATGATATAGAATGTGGTTTTTGTTAGAACAGCTTCATGATATAGATTGTGGTGATTGTTAGAACTGACGCATGATATAGATTGTTGTGTTTGTTAGAATAGCTTCATGCAAGAACACATTAGACGTATGATATAGATTGTGGTTTTTGTTAGAACAGCTTCATGAAATAGATTGTGATTTTTGTTAAAATTGACTCATGATATAGATTGTAGTGTTTGTTGGGACCGCCGCATGATATAGATTGTGGTATTTGTTTGAACCCTCCATGAAAAGATTTAGGTTGTTGTTAGAACCGCCTCATGATTTACATGTAGTTTGTGGTACTTGTCAGAACTGCTTCTTGATATAGATTGTTGTGTTTTATAGAACAGCTTCATTATATAGATTCTGGAGCTCATTAGAACTGCCTTATGATATAGATTGTTGTGTTTGTTAGAACAGCTTCATTATATATATATATATATATATATATATATATATATATATATATATATATATATATATATATATATATATATATATATATATATATATATATTGTGGAGCTCATTTGAACTGCCTCATGATATAGATTGTAGTGCTTGTTAGAACCTTTACACTATATAGATTGTGAGGCTCATTAGAACTGTCTCATGATATAGATTGTTGTGATTGCAAGAACTGCTTCATTATATAGGCTGTGGGGCTCATTAGAACAGCCGCATGATATAAATTGCGGTGCTCGTTAGAACTGCTTCATGATATTGATTGTGAGGCTCATTAGAAAACTCCGCATGATATAGATTGTTGTGTTTGTTAGAACTGCTTCATGATATTGATTGTGAGGCTCATTAGAAAACTCCTCATGATATAGATTTTTGTGTTTGTTAGAGCTGCTTTATGATATTGATTGTGAGGCTCATTAGAACCGCCTCATGATATAGATTGTTGTGTTTGCAAGAACTGCTTCATGATATTGATTGTGAGGCTCATTAGAAAACTCCGCATGATATAGATTGTTGTGTTTGTTAGAACTGCTTCATGATATTGATTGTGAGGCTCATTAGAAAACTCCTCATGATATAGATTGTTGTGTTTGTTAGAACTGCTTCATGATATTGATTGTGAGGCTCATTAGAACCGCCTCATGATATAGATTGTTGTGTTTGTTAGAACTGCTTCATGATATTGATTGTGAGGCTCATTAGAACCGCCTCATGATATAGATTGTTGTGTTTGTTAGAGCTGCTTCATGATATTGATTGTGAGGCTCATTAGAACCGCCTCATGATATAGATTGTTGTGTTTGCAAGAACTGCTTCATTATATAGGCTGTGGGGCTCATTAGAACAGCCGCATGATATAAAATGCGGTGCTCGTTAGAACTGCTTCATGATATTGATTGTGAGGCTCATTAGAAAATTCCGCATGATATAGATTGTTGTGTTTGTTAGAGCTGCTTTATGATATTGGGTGTGAGGATCATTAGAACCGCCTAATGATATGGATTGTGAGGCTCATTGGAAACGCATCATGATATAAATAATTGTGTTTGCTAGAATTGCTTCATGAAATAGATTGTGAGGCTCATTAGATATAGATTGATAGGCTCAGTGGAACCGCCTAATTTCATAGATTTTTGTGTTTGTTAGAACAGCTTCATGGTATAAATGGAGAGGCTCATTAGCACCGCCTCATGATATAGAATGTGGTTTTTGTTAGAACAGCTTCATGATATAGATTGTGGTGATTGTTAGAACTGACGCATGATATAGATTGTTGTGTTTGTTAGAATAGCTTCATACAAGAACACATTAGACGTATGATATAGATTGTGGTTTTTGTTAGAACAGCTTCATGAAATAGATTGTGATTTTTGTTAGAATTGACTCATGATATAGATTGTAGTGTTTGTTGGGACCGCCGCATGATATAGATTGTGGTATTTGTTTGAACCCTTCATGAAAAGATTTAGGTTCTTGTTAGAACCGCCTCATGATATAGATGGTGGTGTTGATTAGAACAGATTCATGATATAGATTGTGAGGCTCATTAAAACCGCCTTATGATATAGTTCATAGTGTTTGTTTGGACAGCTTCATGACAAAGATTTGAGGCTCATTAGAACCGCCTCATGATATAGATTGTTGTGTTTGTTAGAACAGCTTAATTATGCAGATTGTGAGGCTCGTTAGAACCACCTCATTATACAGATGTGGTGCTTGTGAGAGCTGCTTCATGATATAGATTCCGAGGCTCATTAGAACCGCATCATGAAATAAATTGTTGTGTCTGTTAGAACAGCTTCATGATATAAATTGTGACGCTCATTAGAACCGCCTTATGATATGGATTGCTGTGTTTGGCAGAACTGCATCATAATATTGATTGTGAGGCTCATTAGAATCGCTTCATGATATATATTGTGGTGTCCGTGAGGACTGTTCATTATATATATTGTGAGACTCTTTAGAACCAACGCATGATATAGATTGTGAGGCCCATTAGAACCGCCTTATGATATAGATGATGTATTTGTTAAAACTGATTCATGATATTGATTGTTAGGCTCATTAGAACCGCCTCATGATATAGATTGTGAGGCCCATTAGAACAGCCTCATGATATAGATCGTTGTTTGTTAAAACTGCTTCATGATATAGATTATGAGGCTCATTAGAACAGTCTAGTTATATAGATTGCTGTGTTTGTTAGAACAGCTTCATGATATAGATTGTGAGACTCATTGTACCGGCCTCATGATAGAGATCGTTGTTTGCTGAAACTGCTTCATGATATAGATTATGAGGCTCATTAGAACAGCCTCATTATATAGATTGTTGTGTTTGTTAGAACTGTTTCATGATATAGATTGTGAGGCTCATTAGAACCGCCTCATGGTATAGATTGGTGTGTTTGTTTGAACAGCTTCGTGATTTAGATTTTGAGGCTCATTAGAACTGACTCATGATATAGATTGTTGTGTTTGTTAGAACTGTTTCATGATATAGATTGTGAGGCTCATTAGAACCGCCTCATGGTATAGATTGGTGTGTTTGTTTGAACAGCTTCATGATTTAGATTTTGAGGCTCATTAGAACTGACTCATGATATAGATTGTGGTACTTGTCAGAACAACTTCTTGATAAAGATTATTGTGTTTGTTAGAACGGCTTCATTATATAGATTGTACATCATTAGAACCGCCCCATGATATAGATTTTGGTGCTTTGTGGAACTTTTTCATTTTTTAGATTGTGAGGCTCATTAGAACTGTCTCATGATAAAGATTGTTGTGTTTGTTGGAACTGTTTCATGATATAGATTGTGAGGCTCATCAGAACAGCCTCATGGTATAGATTGGTGTTTTTGTTTGAACAGCTTCATGATTTAGAATTTGAGGCTTATTAGAACTGACTCATGATATAGATTGTGGTACTTGTCAGAACTGCTTCTTGATATAGATTATTGTGTTTGTTAGAACGGCTTCATTATATAGATTGTGGAGCTCAATAGAACCGCCCCATGATATAGATTTTGGTGCTTTGTGGAACTTTTTCATTTTTTAGATTGTGAGGCTCATTAGAACTGTCTCATGATATAGATTGTTGTGTTTGTTAGAACTGCTTCATTATGTAGATTGTGGAGCTCAGTAGAACTGCCTTATGATAAAGATTGTTGTGTTTATTAGAACTGCTTCATTATATAGATTATGAGGCTCACTAGAACTGTCTCATGATAAAAAGTGTTGTGTTTGTTAGAACTTCTCCATTATATAGATTGTGGGTCTCATTAGAACCGCCGCATGATATAGATTGTGGTGCTCGTTAGAACCGCTTCATGATATAGATTGTGAGGCTCATTGGAACCGCCCCATGATATAGATTGTTGTGTTTGTTAGAGCTGCTTTATGATATTGTGTGCGAGGTCCATTAGAACCGCCTAATGATATGATTGTGATGCTCATTGGAAACGCATCATAATATAAATAGTTGTGTTCATTAGAATTTCTTCATGATATACATTTTGAGGCTCATTAGAACCGCCTCATGATATAGATTGTGGTGCTCGTTAGAACTGTTTCATGATATAGATTGATAGGCGCATTAGAATCGCCTAATGACATAGATTGTTGTATTTGTTAGAACAGCTTCATGGAATAAATGGAGAGGCTCATTAGAACCGCCTCATGATAGAGAATGTGGTTTTTGTTAGAACAGCTTCATGATATAGATTGTGGTTGTTCTTAGAATTGACTCATCATATAGATTGTAGTGTTTGTTAGAACCGCCGCATGGTATAGATTGTGGTACATGTATGAACCCTTCATGAAAAAGATTTAGGTTCTCGTTAGAACCGCCCCATGATATAGATGGTGGTGTTTGTTAGAACAGGTTCATGATATAGATTGTGAGGCTCATTAGAACCGCCTAGGATATAGATCGTTGTGTTTGTTGAACACCTTCACGTTATAAATTGGAGGCTCATTAGAACCGCCTCATGATAAAGATTGTTGTGTTTGTTAGAACAGTTTCATTATATAGATTGTGGGGCCCATTAGAACCACCTCATTATACCGATTGTGGTGCTTGTTAGAGCTGCTTCATGATATAGATACTGAGGCTCATAAGAACCGCATCATGAAATAAATTGTTGTGTTTGTTAGAACAGCTTCATGATATACATGTAGATTGTGACGCTCATTAGAACCGCCTTATGATATGGATTGTGGTGTTTGACAGAACTGCATCATAATATAGATTGTTACGCTCATTAGAACAGCCTCATAATATAGATTTTGGTGTCCGTTAGGACTGTTTCAGTATATATATTGTGAGGCTCATTAAAACCGCCGCCTGTTATAGATTGTGAGGTCCATTAGAACCGCATCATGATATAGATTGTGGTGCTGGTTAGGGCTGCTTCATGATATATATGTAGGTTGTGAGGCTCATTAGAACAGCCTCGTGGTATAGATCGTTGTTTGTAAAAACTGCTTCATGATATAGATTGTGAGGATCATTAGAACAGCCTCATTATATGGATTGTTTTGTTTGTTAGAACTGTTTCATGATATAGATTGTGAGGCTCATTAGAACCGCGTCATGGTATAGATTGGTGTGTTTGTTTGAACAGCTTCATGATTTAGATTGTGAGGCTCATTAGAACTGACTCATGATATAGATTGTGGTACTTGTCAGAACTGCTTCTTGATATAGATTGTTGTGTTTGTTAGAACAGCCTCACGATATAGATTGGAGGATCATTAGAACCGCCTCATGATATAGATTATTGTGTTTGTTAGAACAGCTTCATTATATAGATTGTGAGGCTCATTAGAACCACCTCATTATACCGATTGTGGTGCTTGTTAGAGCTGCTTCATGATATAGATGCTGAGGCTCATTAGAACCGCATCATGAAATAAATTGTTGTGTTTTTTAGAACAGCTTCATGATATAGATTGCGACGCTCAATAGAACCGGCTTATGATATGGATTGTGGTGTTTGACAGAACTGCATCATAATAAAGGTTGGGAGGCTCATTAGAACCGCCGCATGTTATGGCTTGTGAGGTCCATTAGAACCGCATCATGATATAGATTGTGGTGCTCGTTAGGACTGCTTCATGATATGCATATAGGTTGTGAGGCTCATTAGAACAGCCTCGTGGTATAGATCGTTGTTTGTTAAAACTGCTTCATGATATAGATTGTGGTGCTCGTTAGGACTGCTTCATGATATACATATAGGTTGTGAGGCTCATTAGAACAGCCTCGTGATATAGATCGTTGTTTGTTAAAACTGCTTCATGATATAGATTGTGAGGCTCATTAGAACAGCCTCATTATATAGATTGTTGTGTTTGTTAGAACTGTTTCATGATATAGATTGTGAGGCTAATTAGAACCGCCTCATGGTATAGATTGGTGTGTTTGTTTGAACAGCTTCATGATTTAGATTGTGAGGCTCATTAGAACTGACCCATTATATAGATTGTGGTACTTGTCAGAACTGCTTCTTTATATAGATTGTTATGTTTGTTAGAACAGCTTCATTATATAGATTGTGGAGCTCATTTGAACCGCCTCATGATATAGATTGTGATGGTTGTGAGAAACTTTTCATTATATAGATTGTGGAGCGCATTAGAACTGCCTTATAATAAAGATTGTTGTGTTTGTTAGAACTGCTTCATTATATAGATTGTGAAGCTCACGTGAACTATCTCATGATATAGAGTGTTGTGTTTGTTAGAACTGCTTCATTATGTAGATAATGGGCCTCATTAGAACCGCCGCATGATATAGATTGTGGTGCACGTTAGAACTGCTTCATGATATAGATTGTAAGGCTCATAAGATACGCCGCATGATATAGAATGTTGTGTTTGTTAGAGCTGCTTTATGATATTGGTTGTGAGGTTCATTGGAACCGCCTAATAATATGGATTGTGAGGTCATTGGAAACGCATCATGATATAAATAGTTGTGTTCGTTAGAACTACTTCATGATATAGACTTTGAGGCTCATTAGAACCGCCTCATGATAGAGTTTGTGGTGCTCGTTAGAACTGTTTCATGATATGGATTGATAGGCTCATTAGAACCGCCTAATGACATGGATTGTTGTGTTTGTTAGAACAGCGTCATGGTATAAATGGAGAGGCTCATTAGAACCGCCTCATGATAGAGAATGTGGTTTTTGTTAGAACAGCTTTATAATATAGATTGTGGTGTTTGTTAGAATTGAATCATGATATAGATTGTAGTGTTTGTTAGAACCGCCGCATGATATAGATCGTGGTACTTGTTTGAACCCTTCATGAAAAAGATTTAGTGTTTCGTTAGAACCGCCTCATGATATAGATGGTGGTGTTTGTTTGAGCCGTCTCATGATATAGATTGTGGTACTCAGCAGAACCGGTTCATGGAAAGATTGTAGTGCTCATTAGAACCTCCTGGTGTTATAGATAATGTTATTTGTCAGAACCACCTCTTGATATGCATGTTACCTTTTTGTATAATATGGTGCTCGTTATAACCACCACAATGGGAACTCGAAAGAACCGCATCATGATGTAGATTATGGTACCCATCTCATGACACAGATGTCGATTGTGGTGCTCTTTAGAACCGCTACATGACATAGTTGCCGGTGCTCAATACAACCATTGCATGCCATGAATTATGGTGCTCGAGAGAAACACTTCATGACATAGACAATAGACCTCGATAGACCCGCATCATGACATAGTGCCCGTCAGAACCAAATTATGGCTTATATGATTGTCCTCCATAAAACGCTTCATGGTATAGATCGTGGTGCTCGTTAGAACAGCCTAATGTCAAAGATTATGGTCCTCGACAGAACCGCCTCATGACATAGTCTGTAGTGCTATAAAGAACCGCTTCAGGCCCCCGCCCATTGGGGCTTGAAACAATAGAGCTGAAAGCGACAGCAGACGAGTACAAGTAAACCACTTAGAGGATCTAAGCCTGCCAAGGAAAGCGGTGCGAGTCCATGCTTATAAACCTAATGGTTTCATTGGGTGACAAGGCTCGAGATATATTTTATCTCGATGTCTGGTAAAAGTCCCACAAAATATGAAGCAACATCTCCAAAATGACCTATACAGTGTTGACGGTTACGCTAAACCTCATATCAACCAACCAACCATCAGATAGAACCGCTTCATGTCATCGATGATGGTCCTCGATAGAACCGCCTCATGACATAGATTGTTGTCTTTATTAGAACGGCCTAATGACATAGTTATTGGTGCTCAACAGAACACTGGTTGAGGCGCCTCATGACATAGACTGTGGTGCTCGTTAGAAACGTATGACATACATTGTGGTGCTTGTCAGAACAACATTAAAACTTATATGATTGTCTTCCATAGAACGCTTCATGGCACATATTGTGGCGCTCGTTCGAACAGCCTAATGACATAGATTATGGTCCTCGACCCATGACATAGTCTGTAGTGCTAGGTAGAACCGCTTCATGGCATATATGATGGTCCTCGATAGGACCGCCTCATGACATAGATTGTAGTGCTCATTAAAACCGCCTAATGACATAGATCGTGATGTTCGATAGGACACTGATCGAGGCGCCTTGTGGTGCTCGTTAGAAACGCATGACCTAGATCGTGGTGCTCGCAAGAATCACCTCATTGAGACGCCTCATGATTTAGATTGTGATGCTTATTGGGACCCTATTATGACAGATTGTGATGTCCTTTAAAACCGCCTCATTGGGACGCCTCGTGACATACATTGTGGCACCGTCAGAACCGTGTCATGACAAAGATTGTGGTGCTCGTTGGAATTGCATCAGTAGGTTCATGAAGAACCGGCTCAATGTGGCGCTTCTAACGAGCACCACAATCTATGTTTAATGCATATACCAATGTAAACCCAAACATTTTCCCTTTTATAAAGGGGTGTTTTAAGGATACTCATAACACGTTCATGATGAACAACCTTATTTTTTTCTCTCGTTTTTGAATCGTGCACCAGCTCGTTTCATTGCTTTCCATTTGTGGCCCTGTTTTGACAACATCAATTGATATATTGGCCTACCTATGCAAGCTGTATTCTTCAATTCAGCCTGGAGGGCAGCATTCAAGGCGTCGAAATTCTGGACCTGGAACACATGTTTAGCATCTGTAGCGATATGGCCGAGTTCGGTTTTGTCTACTGCAGCCCCAATACCAATAGTGAACACTTTAACATTCATCTGTTGTAGTTTGTTCGCTTCTTCCAGAGTCAGCTGTGGCTCGTTCGATTCGCCGTCTGTCATCACAATCAGAATGTTAGTCGCTTCGGCTCGATCCCCAGCTGCCGCCTTAAAGCTGTTCGCATTCACATACTTAAGGGCCAGATCCGTGCGGGTTCCACCAGAATGGTACACAATGTTTTTAATGGCGTTGACCATGTCAGCTTTGTTATGGTGTGTGTTCAGGTTGAATTCAATGTGGGGCGAAGAAGCGAAAGTCACAACTCCAAGTTGTACATTACGCGGGCCGATATGAAAGCTCTGAGCGAAATGTGCGACGAAGTCTTTCTGCTTTTGGAAGTTTGTTGACCCAACGGATCCAGATGAGTCCAGTAAGAAAACGATATCGGCTGTGCTGGAGCCACAAACTGTAAAGAAGTTATACAAAACTTTGTATAATACAGTCGAACTTCGATGGCTCGAACCACTTTGGGACAATTAAAATTTGTTCGAGACAGCGGTTGTTCGAGCCATTGAGGGATACTATTAGTGCCATACCAGGAGGCATAATGGAGATAATTCTGAATATATTTTCGGTGTTCTGTATTATAAATGTATGTTGTGTGTACACATTAGAATCGCCTCATCGAGGCGATTCTAATGAGTACACACAGCATACATTTGCAAGATAAAAGACTAAAATTTCTTAAATTATCCCCCACTTTTTCTTATGTAGAGGATTTCCCTAGGGGCTCAAGATTGAGTTCGTCTCAGCCATGGTAAACGAGCCATCGGTGTTCGAGCCATCGAAGTTCTACTGTACATTGCTTTTCTTAGTAACATTCCAGCTGGTGTACCGAAATATCTGTAAGTTTCAGGTGAATTGCCAGTTTTCAGTCTTTCCACCAAGTTTGCTGTCTGTGTTACAAAAGGCCAAGACAAGCCTCCTTTGTTATATTGGTTACCTAAAGTTCATAAAAGACCATACAAAGCACGGTTTATTGCAAATCCAAGCTCTTGTACCACCAATGAACTCTGCAAATTATTAACTTCGTGTTTTACTGCCATCAAAAAACAGGTGATAAAATATTGCGACAAAGTCTTTGAAAGATCAGGTAGAAATCTGGTTTGGTCTATAAAACAATTTAATAAAGTTTTAAATAAATTGAAATGCAGACGTTTTCGTGCTTCAAGTCTGTCTTCTTATGCATGTATTGTAAGGAATGCTTTTTTTCACTTCCGAGGAGCATAAAATTATACCTTATGGTCGTGTCAGAAAGTGTGTGAAGCTCTCACCATTCTACTTGACAATATTTACATAAGATTTGGTGCTAAGTTATTTAGACAAGTTGTGGGTATTCCAATGGGTACTAGTCGTGCACTCCATAAGGCTTAACTATTTTTGTTTTGTTATGAGAGAGACTTCATGATGTCCTTTTCTGCTGAAAACCAATCTGAAATCATTGAAGCCTTTTGGTCGACCTTTATATATTTAGATGGTTTATTAAATATTGACAATACCTATTTCGATGATTTGATCAGTCAAATGTACTCATCAGAACTTCAGTTAAATAAAGCAAATTCTTCTGATACCGAGGCCCCGTTTTTTATTTACATCTATCTATTGTACATCTAGATGGGTTTGTTTCTTGCCAATTTTAAAATTAACTCGATGATTTTGATTTTGAGATTGTAAATTTTCCTTTTTTGGATGGTGATGTTCCTCGTGCGCCATCCTATGGCGTTTATATTTCGCAATTAATTCGATTTGCAAGAGTGTCTAGTCATGTAATTAACTTCAACACTCGTAATAACTTGTTAACTGCTAAACTTCTTAATCAGGGTTATCGGTACCATAAACTACGCAAAGCATCACGAAAACACGCCTTTATAATTTTGACCCCCTCGAACCCCACTTTTTTATAGTAAAACTGGGGTTTGCAGGGGTGAACCTATTTTTTTATTTCTGCTCTAAAATATAGATTGTGGGTATTCGTTAGAACCGCCTGGATGAGGCGGTTCTAACGAGTACCCACAATCTATATTTTAGGCAGAAATAAGAAAAATATCACAATTTTTCATCTTAAAATATTTATTTTTTCGGCGATAAAGGTAACAATGTACTTGTATAGGCGCGTTTTCGTAATGATTTTCAAAATTTTATAGACGTCATTCTGATTCAATTTCAAAATTCAATACTGGACTTAAATCTCTTCTGCAACAAGGTCTGTAGGAACCCGAATTTTATGGCGACTTAGTATATAAATTCAGAAAAAAAATATCCGCATTGACTTCAGCACCCAATTTCGTAAAATCATTCTTCGATATAAAAAGATAAGGCACGAGATAAATATTATACGACAGACTGCATGCATGGTAGTTAATCCAGTCACGGTTGACAACTTTGCTGCCCACTTTTATTGCACGCCGGTGGGTCAGGCCTTAGATTCTATGACGGTTCCAGCGTAAAGGCTATTGAGACTAACAGAGAATCTAATTTTATGTAATGGTGGTTGGTGCCTGATGCTCAGGCTATGGTCGGGCCCATCGGCGTCTAACTGTTTGGTTCCATGATATAGAATTCGTTGGACTCCATTGGAATTCGTTTCACTGGCCGTTCCAAGGCGGTTCTTTTGTCGCAGTTTATTTTTGTTAAGGTTTGTGTATGAGTCTTTTAATATACATGTATAGGCTTAGTTGTTGGTGGGACGTACAAGTGAAGACAAACACGCACACACATTCTACTCGTAAATTGCTTATGTATAACCCTGCCAAACAAACACGTGACTAGGTAAATTCGTTCAAACCCATCAAAACCGAATTCTGCCCAGTAAGACTGCTGGAAGCACATGCACATCTTATAAGTATTCAGGGGAGAGTCATGTGGGGGGAGGGGCAGCTTATTAAAATTCTCAGTACAATTATAAGTTTGTACTACTAT
Source organism: Lucinisca nassula (assembly GCA_963580285.1). Lineage (NCBI taxonomy): Eukaryota > Metazoa > Mollusca > Bivalvia > Lucinida > Lucinidae > Lucinisca > Lucinisca nassula. Next base: position 47,016,022 of record OY757014.1, read on the forward strand.
AACAAAACAAGGAGCCCATGGGCCACAATGCTCACCAGAGCTCAGGGGCACTGCCCACTGACAGTTTTAATAAACAATGGAAGCCCTGAGCCCAAGGGCGCTACAGATAAAATTTGGACAAAAGCAGTCCAGTAGCTTCAGAGGTCTGATGACACAGAGCAGTTGGCCAAGAATTAGTATGGAAGATAGAAGATTGCTTAAAAAATATTTCTACGAAAGTTTTGCAAAAATATCCGCTACGGCTTGGCAGTAAATGCCATTTTTCAATTTTCCCCATTAAAAGTCTATGAAAACTGTAAGTTGCCATAGCAACCAAACAAAAGATCCAAATTTCATAAAAAACATAAACATATTAAGGCAAAAATGGTGGGTATGTCCATAAAGTCTCAGCCTCATAGAGCATATGGTTTATGCACGCCGGTGGATCAGGCCTCATATTCTATGACAGTTCCAGCGTAAAGGCTTACTGAGAATTAGAGAGAATCTAATTCTATGTAATGTTGGTTGGTACCTGATGTCTGTCTCCGGTCGGGCCCATCAGAGTCTAACTGTTGCTTTTCTTTTGCTCCAGCATTTCAGTGGTTTCTTGCTGTCTAGTCCTCAGCGTGGTTTCATCTCTGTGGTTGTTTGATTTTTTTTTGTGTTCACGATGTTGCACTGATGATTTAGGAGGCCTTCACGCGGACTGAACAAATTTGTTGTCTAAATCGCGACGGAAGTAAGGGCGAGGATTGTATTGTGGCCACGTGAAATCGATTTAACCGCCCCCTCCTTATTGGAATTCGTTTCACTGACCGTTCCAAGGCGGTTCTGCTGTTGCGATTATTTTTGTTATAGTTTGTCTGTGAGTGTTTGTATCGCTTATATTATTTTGTTTTGGATAGTCACTTGGTCATTTTGTGGGAAAGTTACTGTCCTTTTGGCTTTTTGCTATTGATGTTTCCATTAGGGTCTGTTGTTTCATGCTTGTGTTTCTTTCATTTTGGTGTCTCTGATGGGAGCTGTGGGTTATTTGTATCGATTCCTGATCGTTGCCTTCACTTCCATTTTTATGAAGATGATTTTTAATCTTTTTTTTTCGCATTTGTATTTTCATGGCAACAAAGCAACTAATAAAAGTTAGCAGTAGGCTTAAAATCATATGGCAGATTAATTGTTTGAAGAATATTTCTATGAAAGTTTTGTAAAAATATCCGCAAAGAGTTGGGAGTAAATGCCATTTGCCCTTTATGAGGCAATTGAAACTCTAAGTTGCCATAGAAACTAAACAAAATAGCCTGATTTCATATAAAAACAACAATAAAACCTCTTGAGGCAAATATGGTCCAAAATCATATGACAGACAGTAGATTGCCGATGGAACATTTCTGTGAAAGTTTTGTCAAAATATCTGCAAAAAGCTGGGCAATTAACGACAATTTTTCAATTTTCTCCATTTCAAGTCAATGGAAACTCAAAGTTGCCATAGCAACCAAATCAAAGAGCCGAATTGCATAAAAAACATTAAAGCTGTTGAGGTTATTATGGTGAATATTTTCATAAAGTCTCAGACTATTAGAGCATACGGTTTCTGAGGAGAAGATTATTTTTTTTTTTTTTGCTATTTTTTTTTTCATTTTGGTTTCCACGGCAACCAGTAAAAATGAGCCATGGGCCCAAAATCATTTGGCAGATAGTAGACTGCTTATGAAACATTTTTATGAAACTTCTGTCAAAATATCTGCAAAGGCTTGGCAGTAAATGCCATTTTTTCATGTTCCTCATTAAAAGTCTATGGAAACATTAAGTTGCCATAGCAACCAAACTAATGTGCCGAATTTCATAAAAGAACAAACTTTCAATCGCCTTGCCAAAGGATGCTACAGATGAAATTTGGGCCGAATTCGCCCAGTGGCTTCAGAGGAGATGTCATTTGAAATTCTTGACATCACACGACAACGACGACGGATAACTGCCTATCCTAAAAGCTTCCCCGGAGCCTTTGGCTCTGGTGACTAAAAAAAGGAACAGCGAATCGGCATCTTTGCGAGAAGACCATTTTAGATGGACTCAGTTAACAGCAAAGGTAGAGTCATGAAAGAAAGTTTTTTTAACGAACAATCGGTTCAAAGTTACGACATTCTATAATGATTATCTTACATCCACTTAATTGACAAACGTTGGATGACGTCCTGGTCCAGAGGTTATAAAACTTTCTCATAATCAAATTAAATGAATATGGAATTTATTATGCTCATTATTATTAAACTACAAACAAATCAGGCAATTTTCCTGCTCAGATCAGCTCTGCCATTTACCCTGCTCACAAATTTCAAAATGCCAACATTAGTTGGCATTTTAAAATTTATGATCAGGATAAATTTCATGATCAAGTGAATTGAGCATGAAAAAATTTTTATAACCTCGGGGCCTCGACTGGTATCAGTCCATTTAATGACGATGACTGGCATCCTGTACTGGTATCAGTCCATTAAATAAGTAGAGAAAATAGAAAAAAAACTAAATATCACCGGTCTATTCTTTGTAGTAGCACAGAGCAGTATCTAGAGATAGCTCCTGTGATGTTTTGTTTGGGGATGAGACACACAGATGAAGATTAATATCAGAAAGGCGTCTGTGTCACTAAATTTGGTATCGTTACGCCTTAATTGCTTGTGTTGAGGTTTTACGCCCCCGTCAAAACTTTGTGGGTCTTTTGGAGACATTGCTTCCAGATTTTTTGGCACTTTTAACAGACATTGAAATAAAATGTCATCTCACGCCAAAAGAAACGCCTGTATATCGATTCGCTCCACTTTTCCTGGGTAGGCGTAGACACTTTAAGATGTTTACAAGTACTAGTTCGGTGGTATCAGCTCTGCGGGGAAGCACCATGCAGCCCAATATATGTCTCCAAGCTGTAGTCAGATATTTAGAAGGGGCTAAGTAATATACTCAGGTGTAAGTATAACCGATACTCAGGTGTAAGTAAAACCGTAAGTTTTTTACTGGACTCTGAGACCTGTCTAGATACTGTCAGAAAGGCGTCAAAGGTACGGGATATCCACTTCACGACCTCGCATTACCTTCGCAAGCGCATATGCTCTTTCATCACCGAGTGTCCGAAAGAGATTTCTCCCGGATCTTTCAAAGACTCTGTCGCAATATTTAAACACATGTTTTTATGGCAGTAAAACATGAAGTTAATAATTAGGAGAGTTCATTGGTGGTACAAGAGCTTGAATTTGCAATAAACCGTGCTCTGATGCTCCGTCTTTGGTCGGTCCCCTCGGAGTCTAACTGTTGGTTTTCTTTTACTCCTGCAATTCTGTTGTTGTATGCTGTCGAGTCCTCAACCTTGTTTCATCTCTGTAGTTTTTTTATTTGTATGTTCTCGGAGATGTTACACTGATGAGTAAGGAAGCCTAAACAAAATTAGTGTATACCGCGACAGAGGTAAAGGCGAGGATTATGGCCATGTAAAATCGATTTAAGTCCACCCCCTCCCCCCAGTGGAATTCTTTCCACTGACCGTTCCAAGGCGGTTCTTCTGTGGCGGTTTATTTATGTTGTTGTTTGTTACTTACTGTGTGTATCACTTGTGTATTTTTATTTTGGATGGCCATTTGGCCATTTTGTGGGAAAGTAACTGTCCTTATGGCCTTCCTTTGTTTAGGTTTCCATTATGGTCTGGTCGCTTCATGTGTGTGTTTCTTTCCCTTTGGTGTCTTTGATGGGTGGAGTAAGTTAATTGTATCGATTCCTGATCTTTGTTTTACTTCTACTTTGTATGGTCTTTTATGAACTTTAGGTAACCAATATAACGTAGAAAGCTTGTCTTGGCCTTCTGTAACACATACAGCAAACTTAGTGGCTGAATGACAAATGTGGTCATCATCTAAAGCCCTCTATACAGCTAAAGGCTGCAGACCATAGGCCTTAGTTTCACCAAGTTCTTGCTGAAGAGTGTTAACATAGTGGAGCCGTCAAACAACGACCACATTGTTAGGGGTTAATCTATTGATGTCAAAACAAACTTCTTCTGCAATTCTTGAATACCTAGTTAAAGCTGACGTAAAGACGTCTTAGGTTTATGGGTAATAAGTTCGTATTCTGAGAGTAGAAAGTAATGGGTTTGTTCATTATTTTCTGCTAAGTTTCCATTTTTTATGCTAAACAGACTCTCGTTTACACCATCGATTACCAAATTCATTCAATGCTTCAGCGATTTCATCGCTACACTTATTGAAATTAGTTTTAGAAGGAAATTGATATTTCGGTCCTTGATAACCAATCTGAAATTATTGAAGCTTTTAGCTCTACTTCTAGATATTTAGATGATTTATTAAATATTGATAATACCTATTTTGATGGTTTGATCAGTCAGATTTACCCCCTAGAACTTCAGTTAAATAAAGCAAATTCTTCTGATACCGAGGCCCCGTTTTTGGATTTACATCTATCTATTGTAGATGGATTTGTTTCGTGCAAAATTTATGATAAACGCGATGACTTTGATTTTGAGATTGTAAATTTTCCTTTTTTGGATGGTGATGTTCCTCGTGCGCCATCCTATGGCGTTTATATTTCGCAATTAATTCGATTTGCTAGAGTGTGTAGTCATGTAACTGACTTAAACACTCGTAATAAATTATTAACGGCTAAACTCCTTAATCAGGGTTATCGGTACCATAAACTACGCAAAGCCTTTTCAAAATTTTATAGACGCCATTCTGATTTAATTTCAAAATTCAATATTGGACTTAAATCTCTTCTGCAACAAGGTCTATCGGAACCCGAATTTTATGGTGACTTAGTATATAAATTCAGAAAAATATATAACCACAATGACTTCAGCACCCAATTTCGTAAAATCATTCTTCGATATAAAAAGATTGGGTACAACATGGATATTATACGACAGACTGCATGCATGGTAGTTAACCCAATCACGGTTGGCAACCTTGCTTCCCTCTTTAATTGCACGCCGGTGGGTCAGGCCTCAGATTCTATGACGGCTCCAACGTAAAGGCTTATTGAAAATTAAAGAGATAATGTTGGTTGGTGCCTGATGCTCTGTCTCTGGTCGGGCTCATCGGAGTCTAACTGTTGGTTTTCTTTTGCTCCAGCATTTCAGTGGTTTCTTGCTGTCGAGTCCTCACCGTTGTCTCACCTCTGTGGTTCTTTGATTTCTGTGTTCACGGAGATGTTGCACTGATGAGTTAGGAGGCCTTCATGCGGACTGAACAAATTATTTGTCTAAATCGCGACGGAAGTAAGGGCGAGGATTGTGGCCACGTAAAATCGATTTAAGCCCCCCAGTGGAAATCTTCCACTGACCGTTCCAAGGCGGCTCTTCTGTGGCGATTTATTTATGTTGTTGTTTGATACTTACTGTGTGTATCACTTGTGTCTTTTAATTTTGGATGGCCATATTGCCATTTTGTGGGAAAGTAACTGTCCATATGGCCTTCCTTTGTTTAGGTTTCCATTATGGTCTGGTCGCTTAATGTTTGTATTTCTTTCCCTTTGGTGTCTTTTATGGATGGAGTAAGTTAATTGTATCAATTCCTGATCTTTGTTTTACTTCTACTTTAGAAATTATATTTCGTATCATAGAATCAGGAATATTTTTTAATTACCAGTAATAATATGACAAGCAGCAGGATAGCAATACACTGAATTTTTACAATCACAGGTATCATGAGTGTTATTGTCAATATCAAGATCAGAAACAAGTTTATTGAAATTAAAAATAATAGATCTAAGAGGTTCATTGCATTTATAGCAAATTTTGGGTATTTCAGTACTTTGAAAATAAGTAGCAATGGATGAAATCATCCAACTGTCCCGAAAGATACTAGGTAAATACTCGTACATACAAACAAAACCCTTATTAATGAAGGATGTTTTGATGTAACGACGTTTGTGATTAATTTCAAAATCCACGAAAGACGTAGAGTATGCTGAGTATAACCTCTAGCGTAGTGGCTATGCCACTCGGCCTTGTAAATCAGGGACCGTGGGTTCGATCAATTTGCCATTTTGCGGGAAAGTATATGTCCTTTTGGCTTTCCGCTATTGATGTTTCTATTAGGGTCTAGTTATTTCATGCTTGTGTTTCTTTCCCTTTGGCACAACTGATTGGAGTTGTGGGTTAATTGTATCGACTTCTAATCATTGCCTTCACTTCTATTTCTCCAGACTTTCGGGTGTGTCTTCAACTCCAGGTCCCGTCTCTCCCTATGACAGTAGCTGTTGGTGGAATTCAAACACACATTTAATAAGCAAACGGATTCAGAGGTATACCTTTGCTGCCTTTCATAGTCTAGTCTCGTCTTTAGCGATATATCAACCCTTGTGGGTGATTTAATGTCGTCGCCAAAAGGAAAAAAAACGAAAAAGAAGAGATAGTGGAGATGAAAGTGAGGAATAGCGACGAAAGTGAAAAATGAAAGAAAGTGAAGAAATAAAAAATAACAACACGCCCTCTACCTTTACCTACTGCCAAGACAGCAGGCCTTGCTCAACTGCATGCTAGTACCAGATTGGCGCCCTGGTGACATAAGGTACCCAGCCACCTTAGTATGGAATGTGATATGAGAAATATATGAAAATAGCTTTTAGCTTTTTATTGTATACTAATCCTTTCAATGTGCAGAAACACTGTCGGCGCTTAACCCATGCATGCCTAGCGTCTCCAAAAGGGGATACTGGCACGATATGAAGACGAATTTCAGACAGACTGAGGAGTCTGATCAGTTTCTTCAACGTTTCCTTAAAATACGGAGATTTGTGTGAAACTCACAATAAGTGAAATACATCTTGCACGCCTGACAATAAGATGGGTACTTTATAAAGCTATCAGGTGGAAGATTCCACTCGTTATGTATGGGTTAATGAAGTCACATTCTCAAATTGACACTCGCACACTAACACTGCTACCGAGCGTGCAGGTGAACGGATTTGAGGTGTTATTCCATGAAATAACATCTCTGTTAGTAACAATTTTGTTTCAGCTGCAACATCTTTTTCATTCAACTAAAAATGTTTTCCAAATTGTCTGATTTACCTCTATATCTTTGATGGCAAGAATGTACCAAATTTGTCACAAAGCACTGTGAAGACAAGTCAAGTATTTTTTACATTTAATCTGTGCCAACTTTGCACCTGTGACCTCAAATGATGTAAAGGGGGGGGGGGTGCCCATAAGGCCCATTTCCTGCCCTGGAACAAAAGTCTTCATTTTCTCCTGATATATTGCCAATAGTTTCCCATTTACTAAAATAGTATTGGTTTTGTAACGTAAGCCCTAGTTATTGAGAAACATGATAATGAAAGTGGGTGGGGTAATTCAGCATTAATCTGAGGTATCATGTTTTATGCACTGTTTCTTTTTTAAATTATATCACACCCACTCATTATTTCCTCTGTTTGTTAGACAAATGTATTGGGTAAATTCCTTTCTAAATTTTCTTCCTCTAAAGTAAAATACTGCATCTCCAGCAACTATTTTATGAACATCGTTAATTTTTGTTAATTTTGCATCTTCAAATTCAATAAATCCTAGCCTATCTCCGAAAATGTGTGGCCAATTATTTTCAAACTTACTTGAATTTAACATTGGAAGAGTACAAAGTGTTGATTAGGTTTTGGTGACCTTGACTTAATATTCAAGGTCACCAGGGCTGGTCAAATGTCAAAATTAGGGGTGACCATTTTGGTCGTTTTTCTGTTCCTGAACAAATAGCTTCTAATTCTCCTAATACATTGCTTACAGAATTCCTTTTACTAAGACAGTCTAGGTTTTGCAAAGTAAGCCCTGGTTATGGAGTTAAAAGATCATGAAACTGAGTGGGGTAATTCGATACGAAGTATTTTGTTTTATGCACCACAACTCTTTTAAAATATGACAAACACATTCATAACTTCATCTGTTTGTTTGTTTGCCTTAGGTAACATCCTACCTAGTTTTCTTCCTCTTAAGTAAAGTATCCCATCTGCAGCATTTTTTTATGAAAACCTTCTATATTTGAGAATTTTGCATCTTGGCATTCGATAAAACATATTTATTTTTCTGGAATTAAATGAAAGATTCCATTGAAGTAAATCTGAAGACAGTATTTGGAGAAAACAAAATGTTGCCCAGGTTATGGTGACCTTGACCTTATTATCATGGTTACATGGTCCTTGAAATTATCAGACAGGACCAATAAGGTCATATTCTGCCTACCCCACCCATCGCCATCCCCGCCCCGCTCTCCCAATCACAACAGATCTTCATTTACTCAAGAGCATAGTCCTGTCTTAATATATTTCACTTTATTACATGACAATGTGCATTTTGCTTATTTTAAGTCTTGGAATTTGCAGAATCTTTGTTTTTTTCTCAAATCTGTGTTTGAATTCTTTTGAAACATGTAAGTAGATATTATTGTGAGTGCACACAGATGATTAGGTTTTGGTGATCTTGACCTTATTTTAAAGTCAGACTGAAATTGGACATTGTTAATTGTGTTGTGACCTTGAAAGCAAGGTCATCAAAGCCTAATAAGCCTTATATTGTTTGTTTATCATTACTTATTCAGCCCCTTGTTCTGTCCTGGTGACTATGCCAGTTAAACTAGCATCCATTCCACTCAATTGATCCCACAAACTGTGCAAACAAGCTTAAGTATACTAAACTTCAAACTACTTTGACCTTTGATGACCTTGAAATGAGGTTAATGTTAACCAACTTGAAATCATGCCCCAATAATTCATCTAAGCCAGTTTCTAAGAATCAAGTTAAGAGTTTCAATAAAAAAAACTATACTCGAAGCTTAAAAATTTTGACCAATTTTGTTCTGTGGTGACCTTGAAAACAAGACCCTTGAAAATACGGCCAAGTTCACTGAACATCTAACCAACTCTGAGACATGTCAAGATGCTTCATCCAGCAAAGTCTGGTGTAATGCTGCATAATTTAAGCGACAGCTCGACTAAAGAGTAATATGAGTGCAATTGTAGATATCAAGCCTGTCCTGACCTTGAAAATGAGGTCAAGGTCACCAAAATCTAAGCTCAAAGGCAAGTTCCGATGATATAGGTATCTGGGAAAGTCAAAGAAATGTCAGAGGATTTGAATTTAATAAATGCCAAATAAAGACAAACATTCTTTTCAATTTTGAAAATCTCACAGGCCATGTGACCTTCAAATTAAGGCCAAGGTCACACAAACCTAGTTAGCCCTTTATATTCTCAAAATCTTATAATATACAGTAAAACCTGTCTTAGTGGCCACCTCTATTAAGCAAGCAATCTGTCTTAAGCAAGCAGGCTTTCAGTTCCCGAAAAAGGAAAATGTATTAAAATTCACCTGTGTTAAGCAAGCACCTGTGTCAAGCAAGCACTTTTTGATTATCCCATAGGTGCTTGCTTAATACAGGTTGGACTGTATTCAGATTAATTTCAAAAGAATCCCTTGTGTGATTCAAAAGAAAAAAAAATGATTTATTGAATTCAAAGATGCAAAATTCTCAGAAATAGAAGGTTTTCATGAAAAAGTTGCTGCAGATGGCATACTTTACTTTAGAGGAAGAAAACTAGGTAGGATGTTACCTAAGGCAAACAAACAAACAGAGGAAGTTATGACTGCGTTTGCTATATTTTGAAAGAGATGTGGTGCATAAAACAAAACACCTCAGCATTGTATCGAATTACCCCAACCAGTTTCAGGATCATTTAACTCCATAACTAGGGCTTACTTCGCAAAACCTAGACTGTCTTAGTAAAAGGAATTCAATAGGTAATGTATTAGGAGAATTTGAAGCTTTTTGTTCAGGAACAGAAAAATGGTCACAATGGTCACCCCTAATTTTGACATTTGACCAACCCAAGTGACCTTGAATATTAGGTCAAGGTCACCAAAACCTAATCAACACTTTGTACTCTTCCAATGTTAAATTCAAGTAAGTTTGAACATAAGTGGCCATTCAGTTTCGGAGATAAGCTAGGATTTATTGAATTTGAAGATGCAAAATTAACAAAAATTGACGAAGTTCATAAAATAGTTGCTGCAGGTGCAGTATTTGACTTTAGAGGAAGAAACTTTAGATAGGAATTTACCCAATACATTTGTCTAACAAACAGAGGAAATAATGAGTGGGTGTGATATATTTTAAAAAAGAAACAGTGCATAAAACCCGGTACCTCAGATTAATGCTGAATTACCCCACCCACTTTCATAATCATGTTTCTCAATAACTAGGGCTTACGTTACAAAACCAATACTATTTTAGTAAATGGGACACTATATGCAATATATCTGGAGAAAATGAAGACTTTTGTTCCAGGGCAGGAAAAGGGCCTTATGGGCACCCCCCCCCCCTTTGAATATGAAATAATATATTAGGCGCTGTTGGTTAAAAATTGACCAGTCAGTGGTCAACACTGAGAAGTGGATGTGTTCTTGATCAAGTTTAGTAAACCCTTTAATTGGCAGAAAAAATCAGATGAAAGAAACTTCATTGCTGTTCATATTTTTAGCTTTACATAGTAAAGAAACATTTGACAGCAGTGCCAGGAAAAGAAGACCGCAGCTGAAACAATATGGGGAGTACTTAGTTACTCAGAAACTTGACTATAACCACAATAGAGTATTAGTAAACAAGAAAGGATATAGATCATTGACTAAATTAATTGAAAATGTATTTGAACACTGTGCAGCACCCTGTATAGATAGAACAATCATAATATCATGCAGTGGCTACCAGTGACCTAAGCAGCATTGGATTAAACCGACTTCGCAAAGATCCTGTGCAGTGTGGATACAAACCTGCATCTGCTTCAATGACTATATCTGAAAAACATATTAATAGAATGTCATCAGAAGTTAACCAGGTTAGCTACGCATTGGTTCTAGCATGTGCGCCATGCAGCCCAATCTAATCGTCGAAGCCGTAATTGACGGGAGCTTTTACTACACCTGTACGTTATTTTATCTCTTGAAACCAAGCATATATTTGATAAACATTTCTACAGCAAACATAGATCTCGAGTGTTCGTTAGAACAGCCTCATCGAAATAGTTCTGAACACTATCAACATTCTATGGGTTGAGCAGAGTAAAGGTATGGATAATCGCGTTTTCAAAACTTAGCTTTTCTTTGTATAAAGTGTGATTTACTAGGTAATTATAGGTTGCTCTTATAAAAGTGAAAACAGCAATTTTCTGTAGAAAAATTCGTTTGAAAAAATAGGTCTGTAGACAGATTACGTGTTTCGCATTTATTTCAAAAGTAACAAGATGTGACTCGGCCACGTCCTTGCACCAACACCATTCAATTAGCTGGCCCCCGCCCATCGGGGCTTGGAGAAATAGATTGGGCTTCATGCTTCCACGCAGACAGAAATCGACATGGGTACTGGTATACGGTTCAAAAGGTCTAAGCTTGCCAATGCAAAGTAGTGTGAGTCAGACCGTCCATGCATATAAGCTCTATAGATTTCATTGCGTGGCGTGGCTTGAAATGGTGTTTCATCTCAATTAAGGTTTATAGTCCCACAATATTGGCCTATCGTCTCCAAAATGACTTAAATAGTGTTGACGGGGACGTTAGACCACTAATCTAAGAGAAACACCTTCAATAATTGGTAGTCGTACAAAATATTTTTCACGAAGGTCAGGCCTTATAATTATTATAAAAACAAACGGTCTCACAAATCGGAACATCTGTCACCGAAATGTCTGGTGACAGATATCTGTCACTAGCGTCCTCTTTATATGTTTTTGTTTTTTGTCTCAGTCATGCACAGCAGCCGGATAATGCACCAACGACTAGCATAACGAGTTTCAGCAAGGTGCAAATGCCGGATATTCGCCTTATGACATACATGCAGATTGTGTTGCTTGTTAGAACTGTTTCATGACTCAGATGTCGGTTCTCGACAGAATCGCCTCATGCAGTAGGCTGTTGTGCCCGCCTTATGATATATATGTAGATTGTGGTGCTCTTTCGAACCGCTTCATGGCATAGTTGTCGGTGCTCAATAGAACCGCCTCATGCAATACATAGTGGTGCTCGATAGAAACGCATCATGGCACAGGTGCTAGACTTCGATAAACCCGCCTCATGATATAGATTGCTATGCTCGTCAGAACCGCTTCCTGACTTCGATGATTGTCCTCAATAGAGCAGTCTAATGTCATACAGTGTAGTGCTCGTCAGAACCGCTTCCTGACTTCGATGATTGTCCTCAATAGAGCAGTCTAATGTCATACAGTGTAGTGCTCGATAGAACCGCTTCATGACATAGATTATGGCCCTTGATAGAACCACCTTATGACATAGATTATGGTCGTCGAAAGAAACGCCTCATGATATAAATAATGATGCTCGACAGAATACTGATTGGGGCCCCTCATGACAGATTGTGGTGTTCATTAGAGTGAGTGAGTGTTTGAGTTGTACGTCCCACCAAAAGCTAAGGTCATACGGAGGCGGGAGCTCGGTTTAAAGACGCATCCGAAAGTCTGGAGAAGCCCCGTCTCATGACATAGATTGTGGTGCGTCCTTGAAGCACATCGATTGGTGCTCGTTAGAAACTTCTCATTACCGCGCGACTAACGAGCATCACAATCTATGTTATTTGTTTGTTGGTTTTGAGGTTTAACGTCCCCGTCAACACTGTAAATGTCATTGTGGAGATGCTGCTTCCAATTTTGTGGGACTTCTACCCGACATTGAGATGAAATGACATCTCATGCCCTGCCGCCCAATGAAACCAACAGGGTTTATAAGCATGGGCGGTCCGACTCGCACCGCTTTGCGTGGGCAATCTTAGATCCTCTCTAAGTGGTTTAAATCGATTTAAGCCCCCCAGTGGAATTCGTTTCCGATGACCGTTCAAAGGCGGTTCTTCTGTCGCTGTTTATTTTTGTTATGGTTTGTCTTTGGGTGTTTGTGTCACTTGTATTATTTTATTTTGGATAGCCTATTGGCCATTTTGTGGGAAAGTAACTGTCCATTTGGCTTTCCGGTATTGATGTTTCCATTAGGGTCTGTTGTTTCATTTTTGAGTTTCTTACCCTTTGGTGTCGCTTTTGGGAGTTGTGGGTTAATTGTATCGATTCCTGGTCATTGCTTTCAATTCTATTTTACCAGTACTCGTGTGCGGTCGGTTTCAGCTCTGCGTGGAAGCATCATGCACCCCATCTATTTCTTCAAGCCCCGGTGGGCGGGGCCGGCATTAACAATGTAATGTAGACAACTGTTTACTCATTGCACGGTTGTGATGATCAACCTTAATGTTTTCTCTCTATTTTAACGTGCACTGGCTCGTTTTATTTCTTTCTATTTGGCGACCCTCGCCCATTGTGCGTTGCAGAAATAGATGGGCTGCACGATGCTTCCACGCAGAGCTGAAACTGACACGCACACGAGTACTGGTAAACTGCTTAGTGGATCTAAGCCTGCCCAGGCAAAGCGGTGTGAGTCGGAACGTCCATGCTTATAAACCATATTGGTTTCATTTGGCGGCAGGGCTTGAGATGTCATTTCATCTCAACGTCGGGTGAACGTCCCACAAAATTGGAAGCAACGTCTCCGAAATGACCTTTACAGTGTTGAAGGGGACGTAAAACCTCAAATCAAACAAAAACTCTTCCTATTTGAAGTCACGTTTTAGTTTTGACAACACCCAGTGATATATTTGCCTACCTTTGCAAGCTGTATTCTTCAATTCAGACTGGAGGGCAGTATTCAAGGCGTCAAAATTCTGGACCTGGAACATGTGTTTAGTATCTGTAGCTATATTTTGGAGTTCGGTTTTGTCTACTTCAGCCCCAATGCCAATGGCGAACACTTTAACGTTCATCTGTTTTAGTTTGTTCACTTCCTCCAGAGTCAGCTGTGGCTGGTTCGATTTGCCGTCTGTCATCACAATCAGAATGTTACCGACTCCGGCTCGATCCCCAGCTGCCTCTTTGAAGCTGTTCCCAACCACGTACTTGAGGGCCAGATCCGTCCGGGTTCCACCGGAATGGTAGCCAATGTTTTTAATGGCGTTGACTGTGTCAGTTTTGTTCAGGTATGTGTTCAGGCTGAATTCATTGTGGGGCATAGACGCGAACGTCACAACTCCAATTTGTACATTACGAGGGCCGATATTAAAGCTCTGAGTGAAACGTGCGACGAAGTCTTTCTGCTTTTGGAAGTTTGCGGATCCAACGGATCCAGATGAGTCCAGTAAGAAAACGATATCGGCTGCACTGGAGCCACACACTGAAAAGAAATTATATAAACATTTTGAAACAATACATTGAGTATCGTGACAGATGGTGTACAGAAAACATTAAAGTCTCAAAAGAATTGTCTGTTTCCAGTCTTACAAGGAGGTTCTTCTGTCGCGGTTTATTTTGTTATGGTTTGTCTTTGGGTGTTTGTGTCGCTTATATTATTTTATTTTGGATAGCCTATTGACCATTTTATGGGAAAGTAACCGTCCTTTTGGCTTTTGGCCTTTTCCGCTATTGGTGTTTCCATTAGGGTCTGTTGTTTCATGTTTGTGTTTCTTTCCCTTTGGTGTCTCTGATGGGAGCTGTGGGTTAATCGTATCGATTCCCGAGCATTGCCTCCACTTCTACTTTACTATGCATATACTGAAAATATAATATACTGCAGGACCTCCGATGTAATCCAGTATGTCACTGCTTGTTAAGTTTGTTTTTATTTTTATTTTATGATTTTTTTTGTTATTTAAAAACACGTACACTCCTTATTTTTCAGTTCTGTGGTGTATTCCTTGCTTCCAAAGGATAGCCCTTTTATAGTACAATATTGTATATTTCTGCAATACAACGTAGCATGTTCGACACCCTTTACAAATTTCTGAGCTTGAAGTTCGTTTATTTTATTTTTTTACAATACTGTGGTAAGTTATATGCTAAAATGTCGTTTTTGTGGTAGACACGATCAACAATAAGAAGTGAGTCCAGTGAATACTCAGATCAGACTGCACATCAGGGTCTTTTCTGCTTATATGAGTTTTCCTCTGAATCATACAAAGGCTGTATTAGATTGGTGTGATTAGCAGGTCTATCTGTATTATTTTTCCACCATATACGCCTTGGTGGTCGGGGACTAGGGTTCGACCCCTCAACGCCAGGATCCGGCAACATTCTCATCGAACATTTTACGGTCACTCTGTCCTTTCTGCTAATTCAAGACGTATAACTGCCTGTTTCTACAATGCACTGCAGAAGACCAAAATTGAAATATGAATTTGTGATATTATGTTGAAATTGACACATTAGTCTTGGAGAAGATGTCGTTTAAAAGTTCGTCTTGTTTTAGTTTTGGAGGCTATTTTTAGGCCAAACTAAGTCATTTTAGCAATTTTGGTAGACTGTCATCCAAGGATCATTTCTCTGAAATTATAATGAAATCGGGTCATTAGCCTAGAAGATGTTGTTTAAAGGTTTTCCTATTGTTAGCTCTGGCGGCCATTTCAGTTCAGCCGAGTAAAACCATTTTAAATAGTCTGGTAGGAAGGCATCCAAGGAACACTTGTGTTAAAACTGAAATCTCGTCGACAGCCTGGTAGAACGCCATAGGCGACTTTCCTCGACACTGTAGGGTACATGTATTTGCCCTGTACATTGATTTTCACATACTGTTAAATTTTACGGACGTCGCATCCTATATTTAACCTTACCGTTTGCTGTGATTTACGGGTGATTTGAGGCTTTGGTGTCTTTTATGGATGGAGTAAGTTAATTGTATCAATTCCTGATCTTTGTTTTACTTCTACTTTTCAAATTGTATGTAGAAAATGTAAAACAGTCTTTTGAAAGTTCAAGAGTAACATTTTATGGAATTTGCCTACCCGAAATGGAGTTGAGGCCTAAAACAAGAATATATATAAGACATCACGTTAACAAGTCCGTGAAATGAAGACCCCCTAAACCCCACTTTATATAGAGAAAACTGGGTTTACGGAGGTTTACATTATTTTTTTATTTCTGCTCCAAGACATTGGTTGTGGGTACTCGTTAGAGCCGCCTCACTGAGGCGGCGCTAACGAGCACACACAACCTATTTTTGCAGTATTTATAAGAAAAATGTCCAGGATTTACATCAGAAAAAATGGCACTATGTCGCACGGTGTGTTATCGTAATGGGAAAACATGCTAGTTTGATTGCTACATGACATTGATAATGCCCGAGAACACCCAGGAGAACATTCATTGGATTTGCCAGAGTGTCTAATAATAATAATAATAAATTGTCATGTAATCGTAATAAATTGTTAACTGCTAAACTTCTGAATCAGGAATATCGGTATCATAAACTACGCAAAGCATTTTCAAAATTGTATAGACGTCATTCCGATTCATTTTAAAAGAATACAATGTTGGTGTTGAATCTCTTCTGCAACAAGGGCTATCGGAATCCGAATTTTATGGTCACTTAGTATATAAATTCAGAAAAATATATAATTGCAATTGCTTCAGCACCCACTTTCGTAAAAGCATTATTTGGTATAAAAAGATTGGGTATAACATAAATGTTATACGACAGACTGCATGCATGGTAGTTAGCCCAATCAAGGTCGACAGCTTTGCTTTCCTCTTTAATTGCACGCCGATGGTTCAGTCGTTAGATTCTATGACGGTTACTGAGAATTAGGGAGAATTTTATTTAATGTAATGTTGGCTGATACCCAATTCTCTGTCTCTGGTTGGGCCCATCGGAGTCTAACTGTTGGTTTTCTTTTGCTCCAGCATTTCAGTGTTTCTTTCCTGTCGAGTCCTAACCATTGTTTCATGTCTGTGGTTGTTTGATTCATGTGTTCTCGGGGATGTTGCACTGATGAGTTAGGAGGCTTTCATGCGGGCTGAATAAATTATTTGAATGTCTAATTTCGCGGCGGAAGTAAGGGCGAGGATTGCGGCCGCGAAAAATCGATTTTAGCCCCCATTATCAACATCATGTTTTATTGCTATCAAAAACATGTTATTAAATAGGGTGAAGTTTTTAAATTCTTGAAATCCTGACGTTTTCGTCTGTTTACTTATGATTTTCCCAACATTGACACTACACATCCAGATAATCTTATAAAAGAACAAGAGCTGTCACTATAGGTGAGCAATTCCCCCGTGGGAGCCAATTTGAGAAAAAAAGGTGCGGACCCACACACAATCCCACAAACAAACGGACAGTACAAAACTATATGCCATCCTACGGCGGCATAAAAATTTAACAAAATTGTCGAAGAATTGTGGAAGTAGTTCGCGTCACAAGGTTTAAGAACGTGTTCTGCAGAAAATAAAGGGCCGTAACCCCTTCGCAGATGATAGGATCAACGTGAAAATTGTGTTAGGCAGCCCTTTACCTCACAAGGAATGCATGTGCAAAGTTTCAGCTCAATCGGTGAAGAAATGTGGAAGTAGTTCGCGTCACAAGGTTATCGAACGCGTATTTTGCAGAAAATCAATGGCCGTAACTTCGTCGCAAGTGATAGGATCAACTTCAAAAGTGTGTTGGGCACCCATTCATCTCACAAGGAATGCATATGCAAAGTTTCAGCTCAATCGGTGAAGAAATGTGGAGGAAGTTTGCGTCACAAGATTTTTAGCGCATTTTTGAGAAAATCAAGGACCATAACTCCAAAACGCTTCATCCGAGCAGAATGGATTTTGTGTTAGGCACATCTACATATCATTGCAAATGCAAATGCAAACATTTAACAAAATTTTCGTAGAAATGTGGAAGCAGTTCGCTTCACAATGTTTAAGAACGCGTTTTTCAGAAAATAAAGGGCCGTAAATCCTTCGGAGATGATAGGATCAACGTGAAAATTGTGTTAGGCACCCCTTCGCCTCAGAAGGAAAGCATGTGCAGCGTTTAAGCTGAATAAGTGAAGACATGTTGAAGTAGATCGCATCACAAGGTTTTAGCACATTTTTTCTAGAAAATAAAGGGCCGTAACTCCTTCGACAATGATAGGACCAACGTGAAAATTGTGTTAGGCACCCCTTCACCTCAGAAGAAAAGCATGTGCGAAGTTTTGGCTGAATCAGTGAAGAAATGTTGAAGTAGTTCGCATCACAAGGTTTTTAGTAATTTTTTTTAGAGAATAAAGGGCCGTAACTCCTTCAAAAATGATAGGGCCAACGTTAAAATTATGTTAGGCTTCCCTTCACCTCACAAGGAATGCATGTGCAAAGTTTCAGCTCAATCGTTGAAGAAATGTGGAAGTAGTTCGCTTCACAAAAAAGTGCGGACGTACAAACGCACAAACAAACCGACAAACGGACAGTGCAAAAACTATATGCCCTCCTACGGGGGCATAAAAACTTAGTGCTTTAATTGAATGGACATTTTATAGGGAAGTATTCCTTTCATCTTGCATGTAATGTAAGAAATGCTTTTTTCATTTCTGATGGGCATAAAACTTATACGATATGGTCATGTCAGAAAATGTGTGTTGCTCTTACCTTTCTACTTGACAATATTGACATAAGATTTGGTACTAAGCCGTTTAGACAAATTATGAGTATACAGATGGGTACGAATTGTGCAACCCTTGTAGCTGATCTGTTCAAGGTTTGCTTTGAAAGAGACTTCACGATGTCCCTTTCCGTTAAATAGAAATGAAGGCAATGATCAGGAACGGATACAATCAACCAACAGCTCCCATCAGAGACACCAAAGGGAATGAAACACTAACATGAGACAAAAGACCCTAAATGAAACATCAATAGCGGAAAGCCAAAAGGACAGTTACTTTCCCACAAAATGGCAAATAGGCTATCCAAAATAAAATAATTTAAGCGACAAAAACACCCAAAGTCAAACCATAACAAAAATTAACCACCAGAGAAGAACCGCCTTGGAACGGTCAGCGGAAACGAATTCCACTGCGGGGGGGGGGGGGGGCGGGGGGGGGGCTTAAATCGATTTTACGTGGCCACAATCCTCGCCCTTACTTCCGTCGCGATTTAGACAAATAATTTGTTCAGTCCGCATGAAGGCCTCCTAACCCATCAGTGCAACATCTCCGTGAACACAAATAATCAAACAACCACAGAGGTGAAACAATGGTTAGGACTCGACAGCAAAGAACCACTGAAATGTCCAATATTTAATTTTGAAATTAAATCAGAATGACGTGAATAAAATTTTGAAAAGGCTTTGCGTAGTTTATTGTACCGATAACCCTGATTTTAAGAAGATTAGCCATTAACAATTTACTACGAGCGTTGAAATCAGTTACATGGCAACACACTCCTGCAAATCGAATTAATTGCGAAATATAAACGCCATAGGATGGCACACGAGGAACATCACCATCCAAAAAAGGAAAATTTACAATCTCAAAATCAAAATCATCGCGTTAATCATAAATTTAGCACGAAACAAACCTATCTACAATAGATAGATGTCAATTAAAAAAAACGGAGAAGAATTTGCTTTATTTAACTGAAGTTCTGGGTGGGGGGGGGGGTAAATTTGACTGATCAAACCATCGAAATAGGTATTATAATATCTAATAAATCATCCAAACATCTAAAAGTGGAGCTGAAAGCTTCAATGATTTCAGACTGGTTATCAGCAGAAAGGGACATCATGAAGTCTCTCTCATAACAAAACAAAAACAAATCCGCCACAAGTGATGCGCAATTAGTACCCATCGGAATACCCACAACTTGTCTAAATAACATAGTACCAAATCTTATGTAATATTGTCAAGAATAAAGGTGAGAGCTTCACACCCTTTCTGACATGACCATAAAGTATAATTTTTATGCCCATCAGAAGTGAAAAAAAAACAGTTCTTACATTACATGCAAGATAGAGGGAGTCTGTCCTATGAAATGTCCATTCAATTAAATCATTAAGTTTTTCTTTTATAAAATTATAAGGAAGTGTAGTGTAAAGGGTGGAAAAATCATAAGTAGGCAGACTTGAAGCACGAAAACGCCTTGATTTTCAATTTATTTAAAACTTCATCAGAATTTTTTATAGACCAAAACAGATTTCGAAGACTTTGTCGCAATATTTTATTACATGTTTTTTTATTGCAGTAAAACGTGAATGTAAAAAATTTGGAGAGTTCAGTGGGGGTAAAAGAGCTTGAATTAGCAATAAACCGTGCTTTGTATGGTCTTTTGTGAAGTTTAGGTAACCGATATAACGTAGGAAGCTTGCCTTGGCCTTCTGTAACACAGACAGAAAACTTGGTGGCTGAATGACAAATGTGGTCATTAACTAAAGCTCTCTCTACAGCTAAGGGTTGAAGTCCATAGGCCTTAGTACCACCAAGTTCTTGCTGAAGAGTGTTAACATAGTGAAGCCGTCAAACAACGACCACATTGTTAGCGGCCTTATCAGCCAATCTGAAATCATTGATCCCTTAAGCTAATCAGCCAATCTGAAATCATTGATCCCCTTTCGTAAAAAAAAATATTTGATATAAAAAGATTGGGTACAACATAAATGTTATACGACAGACTGCATGCATGGTAGTTAGGCCAATCACGGTTGACAGCTTTGTTTCTCTCTTTAGTTTATACTAATTTATTTTAGTTCGATTGCGATGAAAGCTTTAAGCTTATTGAATCGCTCTCGAACACTCATTCCGGGTGTTTTCACGCGCGCGAGAGAGAGAGGCAGTGGCTTTAAGACCACTGCTACCCATTTACACCTGGGTGGAGTGGGGCAGTGTCATTACGTGTCTTGCCCAAGGACACACCTCGATACCGGTGGCGGATTCGAACGCACAACCTCTCGATTATGAGTCGAACGCGCTAACCACTGCGCTATCGAGGCTGTTTCTCTCTTTAATTGCACGCCTCAGGGCCAGGACTCAAATTCTATGACAGATCAAGCGTAAAGGCTTTCTGAGAATTAGAGAGACATTTATTTTATGTAATGTTGGTTTATGCATAATGCTCTGTCTCTGGTTTGGCCCATCGGAGTCTAACTGTTGTTTTTTTCTTGCTCAAGCCTTTCAGTGGTTTCTTGCTGTCGAGCCCTCGCCGTTGTTTCATCTTTGTGGTTGTTTGATCTTTATGATCTCGGAGATGATGCACTGATGAGTTAGGAGGCTTTCATGCACGGAACACAATATTTGTCTATATCTCGGTGGAAGTAAGCACGAGGATTGCGGCCGCGTTAAATCGATTTAAGCCCCCCACCCCCATCACGCCCATCCCCACCTGTGGAATTTGTTTTACAGACCGCTCCAGGCGGTTCTTCTGACGCGGTTAATTTTTGTTATGACTTTAAGTCTTTAAGTTGTGTATCTCTTGTGATTTCTTCTTTTGGATAGCCAATTGCCCATCTAGTGTGCAAGTAACTGTATTGATGTTTCCATTTGGGTCCAGCTGTTTGATGTTTGTGTTTCTTTCCCTTTGGTGTCTCTGATGGAAGCTTTGGGTTAATTTATCGATTCCTGATCATTGCCTTCACTTCTGTTTTGCTCTAAGATTATAAACAGGGTGAACTTCGAAACAATATCGTGAGGTTCGACATTTATCTTCCAGTGACACTTTCAAAAGAAATAACAATTTTATCCATACATGCCTAGAACTCAAAAAAGGGACAATGGCACGCTATAAAGACGCACTCCAGGCAGTGTGGGGAGTCTAATCAGTGTCTTCAACGTTTGCTTAAATTACAGAGATTTGTGTTAAACTCGCAATAAGTTACATAAATCTGAAGAATGGTCCATTATAAAGCGATGAGGTGGAAGAATCTTTTCACATTTAGGTTAAGGAATTGTTTTACCAAAATTGAACATTGTCAATTGATCGATATATTAATCGATCAACACGAGTAGACATAATTTAATTTCACGGTTTCTATTGATACTTTCACACTTTAAATGCCAGTGTTTAGGTGAACGGATATGAGGTATAATTCCCTTAAAGTCCAGGGGAGCTTATAGGATGGTAGTCCCTCCGTCGTCCGTCGTCCATCCGTCGTCCGTCCGTCCACACTTTTGACCAGCTATATCCCTGTAGCCTGCAGGCTGATCTCAATCATTTCTCATGATGTAGCATTTCTCATGATGTAGCATGCCTCTGGTAGGGCATTGATGACATAAACTTTTTTTCGAAATCACTCTAAAACTTTGGTTGTTATGGCAACCACAAGGATCTTTCTTAAACTAATATGTCACGTGACTGGAGATAAAAACTGGAATGAGTTCGGAAACCGGCCAAGTCGGCCCATTTATCATGGAGTTACGTCTCTTTGATTGCTGAAAATGCCGATTTTTGACCTTGTCATCACCGCTTCAGTTTTGATCGAATCTTACTGAAACCTCTATGTAAGATGGTTGGGTATAAAACCTCGGATGAGTTCAAAAACCGGCCAAGTCGGTCCAGTTTTCATAGAGTTACGTCCCTTTGATTGCTGAAAATGTCGATTTTTGACCTTGTCATCACCGTAGCCCCTTCAGTTTTGATCGGATTTTTCTGAAATTTATATTAAAGGTGGCTAGGGATAAAAACTCGGAAGAGTTCGAAAACCGGCCAAGTCGGCCCAATTATCATACAGGTATGTCCCTTTGATTGCTGAAAATGCCGAGTTTTGACCTTGTCATCACCGTAGCCCCTTCAGTTTTGATAGGAACTTTCTGAAGCTTATATGTAAGGTGGCTGGGGATAAAATATCGCATGAGTTCGAATACCGACCTAGTCGGCCCCTTTATCATAGAGTTACATCCCTTTGATTGCTGAAAATGCCGATTTTTTACCTTGTCATCACCGTAGCCATTTTCAGTTTTGATCGGAGCTTTCTGAAACTTATATGTAAGGTGGCTGGAGATAAAAACTCGGATATGTTTGAAAACTAGCCAAGTCGGCCCATTTATCATAGAGTAATGTCCCTTTGATTGCTGAAAATGGCTTTTTTGACCTTGTCATTACCGTAGCCCCTTCAGTTTTGATCAGATCTTTCTGAAACTTATATGTTATGTGGCTGGAGATAAAAAGTCAGATGAGTTCGAAACCCGGCTAAGTCAGACCATTTTTCATAGAGTTAAATCCCTTTGATTGCTGAAAATGCCGTTTTGTACCTTGTCGTCACCGTAGCCCCCTCAGTTGCGAACGGATCTTCTTGAAACTTACGTACAAGTAAGTCTGATGTTAAAGCTTGGATGTGTTTGAAAACTAGCGATGTGGGTCAATTACTGATGTAGTTATGTCCCCTCCTTTGCTGAAAATGCTTATTTTTGACCATGTTTTTTTACCATAACTCCTTCAGTTTTCATCGGATCTTCTTGAAATTTATATGTTAGTATGTTAGAGATAACAGCTCGGACAAGTTTGAAGACTAGCAATGCCAGTCAATTAATCATGGAGTTATGTCCCCTGCTTGGCTGAAAATGTTTATTTTCGACCTTGTCATCACTGCTGCCCCTTCAGATTTGATCGCATCTTCATGAAACTTACAAACAAGTAAGTCAGGCAGAAAAGCTCGGAGGAGTTTGAAATCTGGTGAGGTTTGCCTATTTATCATAGAGTTACATCCCCACGATTTCAGCAGTTAATTGCTTATTTTTGACCTTGTCATCACCATAGCCCCTTCAGTTTATCGGATCGTCTTGAAAGTTACACATAAGCAAGTCAGGAATAAAAGCTCGAATGAGTTTGAAAACCGGTGAGGTCAGCCGATTTATCATAGAGTTACATTCTACTTGTTTTAGTTACTCACACACTTGACTAAAACACAGCAGAGTATTGATAAAGAAAATAAGATATATCATTGGCTCAGATAATTGAAAATATGCTTCTGGAACACTGTACCACAACCTGAATAGAGAGTACAATCATAATATTATGCAGTGGATACCAGTGACCTCAGTTGCAGCATTCGTTAAAGCCGGCTTCGCAAAGATCCTGTGCATTGTGTATACTTACCTGCATCTGCTTCAATGGCTATGTCTGAAAAACAGATACAAATTATTATAAACAGATTGTCATCAAAAGGTAACCATGTTAGCTACACATTGGTCCTAGCATGTGTTTAAAGCCAAAAATTAGCTTATTTTGAACGCTTATCCTGCTAAATAAATTAATATAGCCACTCCAAGTTCATCAACTTACTTGATATAATGTGTTCGTTCATTTTACAAACTGAATAACAAAATATAGATTCTACACAGATGGCATCTTTAGATACCATCTGTTAAGAAGCTATCTGATCTAGATCGATACTGTTTGCAAAGGTAGGAGTTGTTGTATTTAGCAGGATTAGGGTTAAGATTATCCCGATGTACAATGTACGCCTATTCAGTGAAACCTCCATGGCACAAACACCGATTGGTCGTTTACCACGGCGGTTTTCAAGTTGTTGGATGCCTAGTTAATTTTCAATATCTGCAGACAGATAGATAATGAAAGGTAAAGAAAAATGTTTGTATTTTACCTTGATAAAAGTTCTTGTGAGTACATTTAGAAAAGAAAAAAAAGATATGTTTTTGCAAATGCCGATGGCTGTATGACAGTGAATTTGTACAGGGCATTTCTTGTTGAGAATGGTTTCATGAAAGAAATCTTGATCGGCTCCTGATGCATTAGCTATTGAAGTTACCACACAGTACCTGAAAACTGCAGTCATTTGCTACAGTTTTGCTGCATCTATTTCATTCTACGTCCCCGCCAACACTATTAAGGTAAATCTGGAGACGTTGCTTCCAAGTTTGCCGACTACACGACATTGAGATGAAATGACGTAACATGCTCTAACGCCCCCCCCCCCCCCAAAAAAAAAAAAAAACAAACAAAAAAAAAAAAACAATAATGTTTATATTCAGGGACGGTCCGACTCGCGCATAATTCCCTAGGTAGGCTTGGTCCATCTAAGCGATTCACCAGTACTCATGTGCTGTCGGTATTTGAATCTGAGTTGAAACACCTGCAGCTCAATCAATTCGTCAAAGTCCTAATCGACGGTAGCTATTGCTACACCTGTACATTCCATCCCTTTTAACCAAACATATTGCAGGTCGTGAGAGCGCGTTAGAACATCCTCCTCGTGGCAGGTTTGAACAGCATCCACATTCTATGGTTTTCAGCAGTGTAAAGGTAAGCAAAGGCGCATTTTCAAAATTCTATTTTTCTCTGTATAAAGTGGGATTTACTGGGCAATAAAAGCTTTTGTACTTGCAAAAGTGAAACCGCATATTTGGGCGAGATGTCTGTAGAAAATATAGTTTGCTTAAAATAGATCCGAAGACTTAATACGCATTTATTAAAAAAAATACAAGATATGACTCAGCCTAGACTGCCTACAGTCGTTTTTGTTTTATATCCATCTCTCTCATTCTTTACAGTATTTTATCATGTTCCTCTTTAATCCAATGACAAGTTACCTCTGACTAAACACTAGCCACGGGAATGAAATAAAACAAAATTCTATAAGCTATGCAATCTTTATGTCCCTTCCAGAAGAAGAAAAAGAAAGAGAGAAGAAGTAAAGAAAGGGTCTGGAGCCAGACTAGACTCAGCCACGTCCTTGCACTGACACCTTCATCTGACTGGATCCGCCTATCGGGGCTTGGAGAAATAGATTGGGCTGCATGATGCTTCCACGCAGAGCTGAAGCCTACCGAACCGGAGTAACGGTAAACCGCTTAGGTCTAAGCTTGCCCATGAAAAGTAGTGGGAGTCGTACCGTCCATGCATATATACCCTATTGGTTTCATAGGGCGACAGGGCTTGATATGACATTTCATCTCAGTATCAGGTAAAAAAGAAAGGAAGACAATGAGCAGGAATCGATACAATAAACCCACACCTCCCATCAGAAACACCAAACGGAAAGGAACATAAACATGAAATAACTAGACCCTAATGGAAACATCAACAGCGGAAAGCCACAAGGACAGGTACAAAATGGCCAATTGGCTATTAAGAGTGCCACAATTTTGTGAGCAGCGTCTGACATTAATAGTGCTAACAGGGACGTTAAATTTCAAATCAAGCACACAAACCCTAAACTGGTAATCCTACTAATATACATTTTTCACGACGGCCAGGCCTTACAATTATTAATCAAAGCATTATACAAAAACAAATGTCTCCCAAATCGTATCATCTGTAACCAGCAAACTGTACGAGAAATGGCGGGTGACAGACATCTGTCAGCAGCAATTTAAACGTGAATTTGCTGGTGACAGACGTCTGTCAGCAGCAAATATAACGTGAATTGACTAGTGACAGACGTCTATCAGCAGCAACTTAAACGTACACTGGTTAGTGACAGACGCCTGTTACTAGTGTCCACGTTATTTTTATCTCAAAGCTATGCACACTAGCCTACAGTTTTGGGTAGATAAATACACAACTGGCTAGCAAAAATGCTGACGTTACCCATTTTCAGCCTAGTATGTCTGAATATGTGCAAATGCCGTATAGTCTTTTCTTGTGTGCAAAAAAAAAATGTTTTCTTTCATAGGTAACATTTCTTCTCAGATCATCAATACGTTTGCTTCAAATATAGATTGTGGTGCTCGTGAGAATCGCTTCATGATATTAATTGTGCTGTTTGTTAGAACTTGCTCATGATATTGATCGTGGTGTTCGTTAGAACTGCTATATGAAATACGTTAGAACCGCTTCATGGAAAAGATTGTGGTTATCGTTAGAACCGCATCATGATATAGGTTGTGGTATTTGTCAGAACCGCCTCATAACTAACATGTAGATTATGGTGCTTGTTATTAATGCATCATGACATAGATTCTAATGCTCGTTAGAACCGCCTCAATCGGTACTCGAAAGAACCGCCTCATGCTGTAGATTGTGATGCCTGCCTCGTGACATACATGTAGACTGTGGTGCTCTTTAGAATCGCTATATGTCATATTTGTCGGTGCTTAATAGAACCGTATCATGCCATATATTGTGGTGCTCGGGAGAAACGTTTAATGACACAGACGATAGATCTCGATAGAACTGCATCACGACATAGTGCTCGCCAGAACGACTTTATGGCTTATATGAGTGTCCTCCATAGAACGCCTCACAGCTTAGATTGTGGTGCTCGTTAGAGCATCTTAACAATGTGGCGGCGGTAAAACGTTTCCCTGCCCTACATCATAGTGTAGATTATATTTTCTTGTCCTTTGGGATCATTGATTCCATTGTGGAATTTTGAAAATATCTGAGAGTCACTGGTGGGGCCTAATTGGCCGAGGCTAGCTAGTCTGGCCCAGAAAACATGTACACTGCATATTTTTGGTTCTGTGGTGTATTCCTTGCTTCCAAATGATAACCCTTTTATAGAACATAGATTGTGATCCGCGACAGAACCGCCTCATAACATAGTCTGTAGTGCTAGGTAGAACCGCTTCATGACATAGACGATAGATCTCGAGATACCCGTCTCATGACATAGATTGGGGTGCTCGTCAGAACCACTTTACGGCTAAGATGATTGTCCTCGACAGAACGCCTCGAGACATAGATTGTGGCGCTTATTAGAGCAGCCTAATGACATAGTGTGTGGTCCTCGACAGAACCGCCTCATGACATAGATTGCGGTGCTCGTTAGAACCGCCGTATGTCATAGATTGTGATGCTTGAAAGGACACTGATAGGCGCCTCATGACATAGACTGTGGTGCTCGTTAGAAACGCATGACATAGATGATGGTCCTCGATATAATCGCCCCATGACATAGATTTTGGTGCTCGTTAGAACCGCCTAATGACATAGATTGTGATGCTCGAAAGGACACTTATAGCCGCCTCATGCCATAGACTCTGGTACTCGTTAGAAACGCATGACATAGATTGTGGTGCTCACCAGAACCACCTCATTGAGGCGCCTCATGATGTAGATTATGGTGCTTATTAGACGCGCATTATGACATATTTTGCTGCCCTTTAAAACTCATTGAGACGCCTCGTGACATACGTTGTGGCGCTCGTCAGAACCGTCTAATGACATAGATTGTGGTGCTCCTTGGAACCGCCTGAATAGGTTCGCGTTAGAACCGGCTCATTGTGGCGCTTCTAACGAGTACCACAATCTATGATGAGAGCATTAACAAAGTAATCTATACCAATGTAAAACCAAAATGTTCCCTTTTATAAAATATGTTTTAAGGATTAACAACCTAACTAGTTTTCATTAAGAAAACACGCCTATACAAATACATTGTAAATTTTACTGCCGAAAAAATGACAATGTTAAGATGAAAAAGTCTGGTATATTTCTTATTCTGCTAACAATATAGATTGTTAGTATATACTAGACCCACCTCATCGAGGCGGTTCTAACGAGTACCCACAATATATATTTTTGAGCAGAAATACTAAAAATAATGTTTACCCCTGTAAACCCCAGTTCTAATATATAAACATGGGGATCAAGGGGGTCAAAATTATAAAGGCGTGTTATCGTGATGTCTCGTTTTTGGAATCTTGCACCAGCTCGTGTCATTGCTTCCCATTTGTAGCCCTGTTTTGACAACACCAAGTGATATATTTGCCTACCTATGCAAGCTGTATTCTTTAATTCAGCCTGGAGGGCAGCATTCAAGGCGTCGAAATTCTGGACCTGGAAGACATGGTTAGCATCTGTAGCTATATGGCCGAGTTCGGATTGGTCTACTCCAGCCCCAATACCAATAGTGAACACTTTCACGTTCATCTGTTGTAGTTTGTTCGCTTCCTCCAGAGTCAGCTGTGGCTCGTTCGATTGGCCGTCTGTCATCACAATCAGAATATTAGCGACTCCGGCTCGATCCCCAGCTGCCGCCTTGAAGCTGTTCGCACCCACGTACTTGAGGGCCAGATCCGTTCGGGTTCCGCCAGAACGGTACCCGATGTTTTTAATAGCATTGACAATGTCAGCTTTGTTATGGTGTGTGTTCAGGTTGAATTCCATGTGGGGCGTAGACTCGAAAGTCATAACTCCAATCTGTACATTACGAGGGCCGATATTGAAGCTCTGAGCGAAAAGTGCGACGAAGTCTTTCTGCTTTTGGAAGTTTGTCGACCCAACGGATCCAGATGAGTCCAGTAAGAAAACGATATCGGCTGTGCTGGAGCCACAAACTGTAACGAAATTATACAAACATTTGAATAACACTTTACATTTCTGAATAACATTTCAGCTGGTGTACCGACATATCTGTAGGTCTCAGATGAACTGCCAGTTTTCGCCAAATCGAAGCATGCGAAGAAAATATGATATGATGCAGCACTTCCGGTATGTACCTGTCCATAAAGACCTCCGGTGTAATCCAGTATGGCAGTTCTTATTAAGTTTTATTACATTTTTTTATTTGTTTATTTCTTTCTTTTCTGCAATACAACGTAGTGTGTATTGCACCCTTTACTACTTTGTGCGCATGCAAAACGTCCTCATAAAACACCATCACGAAAAAACGCCTATATAACTTTGACACCCCTGAACCCCACTTTTATATAGTAAAACTGGGGTTTACAGGGGTAAACATTATTTTTCTAATTTTTGCTCTGAAATATAGCTTGTGTGTGCTCGTTGGAACCGCGGTCCTAAAGAGTACCCAAAACCTATATTTTGAGCAGAAATAAGAAAAATATCACAATTATTCACTGTAAAATTTTCGTTTTTTCGGCGGTAAAGTTTACAATGTATTTGTATAGATGTGTTTTCGTGATCGGTAAAGTTTACAATGTATTTGTATAGGTGTGTTTTCGTGATGCGTTTTAATAATGTTGTATGCTGCATACCGTATCGGTTAGGTAGACAAGACGAACAATAAGGCATGTGAAACCAGTGTAGACGCATATCAGACTGCACATCCGGGTCTTTGCTGTTAGTATTAGTTTTCCTCTTAATCATACAAAGGCTCTCAATTAGATTGGTTTGTTTAACAGGGTGGTCTGTATCGCTTCTTAACGATATAAGTCTCGGTAGTAGGATGTCGTGGGTTCGATCCCCGAACGCCCGGGCTCGGCAACATTCTTATGATCATGAAACATTTTACATGCTGTCTGTTTCTGGCGAAAGAATGTACATTGTACTGGAGAAGACTCCTTGCTTACTGGGTAAGCTATTCATCTTATAATCCTGGCCCATATATTTCTTCAATCCCCTATGGGCGTGGGCCGATATTTTGAGCAGAAATAAGAAAAATATCACAATTATTCACTGTACAATTTTTGTTGTTTCGGCGTCAACGGTTACAATGCATTTGTATAGGCGTGTTTTCGTGATGCGTTTTAATAATGTTGTATGCTGCATACCGTATCGTTTAGGTAGGCAAGACGAACAATAAGACATGTGAAACCAGTGTAGACGCATATCAGACTGCACATCCAGGTCTTCGGTGTAAGTTTTCCTCTGACACATACAAAGGCTCTCGATTAGATTCGCTTGGTTTACAGGGTGGTCGGTATTGTTTCGTAACCATATATGCCCGGCCCCGCCCATCGAGGGTTGAAAAAATATATGGGCTGAACGATGCTTCCACGCAGAGCTAAATCCGACCCGCACACGAGTACTGGGAACCCGCTTAGAGGATCTAATCCTGCCCAGGCAAAGCGGTGCGAGTCGGACCGTCCATGCTTATAAACTCAATTGGTTTCATTGGGCGACAGGGCTTGAGATGTCATTTTAACTGTACGTCGGGTAAAATTCCCACAAAATTGGAAGCAACTTCTCCAAAATGACATTTACAGTGTTGACGGGGACGTTAAACCTCAAATCAAACAAACAAAAAACATATATGCCTCGGTAATCGCAGGCCATGGGTTCGACCCCTCAACTCTCGTTCCGGCCAAGAAACATTTTACATTCACTCCGTCTGTTTCTGGTGAAAGAATTACAATATACTGAAGAAGTCTCAGTGGTCCAGTAGGCAAGCTACTCGACTGATAATCCAGGAATCCTGGTTCTCTAGACTTTCGGATGGGTGAATAAAACGAGGTATCGTCTCTTTATAATCTTAGTTGTCGGTGGGACTGACAAGTAAATATTTTACTGGTTAAATGCGTATGTATAAAGTAGAAGTAAGACAAAGATCAGGAATCGATACAATTAACTTACCCCACCCATCAAAGACACCAAAGGGAATGAAACACTAACATTAAGCGACCAGACCATAATGGAAACCTAAACAAAGGAAGGCCATAAGGACAGTTACTTTCCCACAAAATGGCCATATGGCCGTCCAAATAAAAAGACACAAGTGATACACACAGTAAGCAACAAACAACGACATAAATAAACCGCCACAGAAGAACCGCCTTGGAACGGTCAGTGGAAAGATTTCCACAGGGGGGCTTAAATCGATTTTACGTGGCCACAATCCTCGCCTTTACTTCCGTCGCGATTTAGACAAATAATTTGTTCAGTCCGCATGAAGGCCTCCTAACTCATCAGTGCAACATCTCCGTGAACACAAAAAAATCAAAGAACCACAGAGGTGAGACAACGGTGAGGACTCGACAGCAAGAAACCTCTGAAATGCTGGAGCAAAAAAAAACCAACAGTTAGACTCCGATGGGCCCGACCAGAGACAGAGCATCAGGCACCAACCAACATTACCTTGAATTAGATCTCTCTAATTCTCAATAAGCCTTTACGTTGGAGCCGTCATAGAATCTGAGGCCTGACCAACCGGCGTGCAATTAAAGAGGGAAGCAAAGTTGCCAACCGTGATTGGGTTAACTACTATGCATGCAGTCTGTCGTATAACATCCATGTTGTACCCAATCTTTTTATATCGAAGAATGATTTTACGAAATTGGGTGCTGAAGTCATTGCGGTTATATATTTTTCTGAATTTATATACTAAGTCACCATAAAATTCGGGTTCCGATAGACCTTGTTGCAGAAGAGATTTAAGTCCAATATTGAATTTTGAAATTAAATCAGAATGGCGTCTATAAAATTTTGAAAAGGCTTTGCGTAGTTTATGGTACCGATAACCCTGATTAAGGAGTTTAGCCGTTAATAATTTATTACGAGTGTTGAAGTCAGTTACATGACTACACACTCTAGCAAATCGAATTAATTGCGAAATATAAACGCCATAGGATGGCGCACGAGGAACATCACCATCCAAAAAAGGAAAATTTACAATCTCAAAATCAAAGTCATCGCGTTTATCATAAATTTTGCACGAAACAAACCCATCTACAATAGATAGATGTAAATCCAAAAACGGGGCCTCGGTATCAGAAGAATTTGCTATAAGCCTGTCAAAGAAAAAATGTGACCAGGTGAACTCGTAAATTTTAAAACCCACCCGCACCGCATTTTGCCTGGAAGCACACGCGCATGCAATAAGCTTTCAGGGAAGAGTCATTTGTGGGGAGGGGCAGCTCATTAAAAAGTATCAATATAATAAGGTTTCGACCTCTATAAGAAAAAAATAAAAAATCAGCGAATCGACTTCTTTGCGAGTAGACCATTATATGTGGATTCAAGCAGCAAAGGTAGAGTCACGAAAGAAAAGTTTCTTTTTAACGACCAATCAGTTCCAAGTTACGTCATTCTTTAATCTTACATCCACTTAATTGACAAACGTTGGATGAAGTCCTGGAGTGGTATCAGTCCATTAACTAACGTTGGATGACGTTCAATCAGATAAGAGTTTTTTTGAACGAAGGATGCATTGTCTTTATTTTTAGAGTTGTGATATTTTATGGAAACGCCGCTAACAGGTATGTCAATCTTGAAATGTCTAAGCCTATCAAGGATAAGTGGAGACCTTAAACCTCAGGCGCTCCTTTTGGCGTGAGATGACATTTCATTTCAATGTCGGTAAAAGTGCCAAACAACTGGAAGCATAGTCTCCAAAATGACCTTTAAGTTTTGACGGGGACGTAAACCCTTTACACAAATAAACAAACACCACAGGAGCTAACTCTAGACAGTGCTCTGTGTTAGAACAAAGAACAGACCGCTGATGTTTAGTTTTCTATTTTCGCTTGTTCTGAATGGAATGATACCAGTCCAGGAAGGCCCTTGGCTGGGTCCTACTTAACCGATTGAATGAACACCTTGAGCAAGCAGGGCTTCTACCAAAAATCCAGAGAGGATTCAGAAAAAACAGAGGAACAATTGACATAATCTTCAAAGCAAGGCAGCTTCAAGAGAGATGCCGAAAACCGAACGTGAAACTGTAGATAACCTTTATTGACCTTTAACAAAGCATTGTTCACTGTCAGGCTGAAACCGAACCGCAAACGAGTACTGGTAAACAGCTTAGAGGAGCTAAGCCTGCCCAGGCAAAGCGGTGTGAGTCGGTCCGTCCATGCATATAAAGCCTTTTGGTTTCTTTGGGCGACAGGGCTTGAGATGTCATTTCATCTCAATGTCGGGCAAAAGTCCCACACAATTTGAAGCAACGTCTTTACAGTGTTGACGGGGACGTTAACCCTCAAATCAAACAAAACAAAGCCCACTGTCAGACGCGGGAGTCTTTGGAAAATTATGGTTAATTATTTGTTTGTTTAAATTAAGGTTTAACGTCCCCGTCAACACTGTAAAGTCATTTTGGAGACGTTGCTTCCAATTTCGTGATCAAAATTTAAAAGAGAAACGATGTTAGTGTGAAAGTGTATTTATATGCTATGTATCTTACTTTTACGACAAAATATGTTTTATTTTGTTTCCATGTAAAATAAGCCACCCCAAAACTGGTAACTGGCAAACAATGCAGGCCCAGATCAGACACCACAAACAAGAGGGCCATGATGGCCATTGATCGCTCATCTGATCCATAGAGTAACAAGTGGGCCCCGAGGAGGGCAATTATTGACCCCAGGGTTATAATGTGCATAATGTTGAGGGAGGTCTAAAAAGTTGAAGCTTCATGCCAAATATCAACAAAGGCTATAATTTTAACTATCTTGGCAAAGGTCCACTAGATGAAGCTACACACCAAACATTAAAGAACCGGGCCTTGCGGTTTCAGAGAAGAAGAATTTTTTAAATATATTCCCTACACAAACTTATGTAAAACCAAATGGCCCCGGGCCGGGGGTCCACTAGATGAAGCTTCACACCAAATATCAAAGACCTGGGCCTTGCTGTTTCAGAGAAGAAGATTTTCAAAGATTATCTCTATATAAGTCTATGTAAAACCAAAGGGCCTCAGGGCTATAATTTAAACAATCTTGGTAGAGGTCCACTAGATGAAGCTCCATACCAAATATCAAAAACATAAGCCTTGCAGTTTCAGAGAAGAAGATTTTTAAAGATTTCCCTATAAAAGTCTATGTAAAACCAAAGGGTCTCGGGGCGGGGGCATTTTTGGTCCAAGGGCTATAATTTGAACAATATTGATAAAGGGCCACTAGATGAAAGTTCACACCAAATATCAAAGACCTAGGCCTGGTTTCATAGAAGAAGATTTTTAAAGATTTTCCATATATATGTCTAAGTAAAACCAAAGGGCCACGAGGCGGGGGCATTTTTGGTCTCATGGCTATAATCTGAGCAATCTCGGTAGAGGTCCGCCAGCTGAAGCTTCATACCAAATATCAAAGACTTAGGCCTTGTGGTTTCAGAGAAGACGATTTTTCAAGATTTTCCCTATATAAAGTAGAAGTAAAACAAAGATCAGGAATTGATACAATTAACTTACTCCACCCATAAAAGACACCAAAGGGAAAGAAATACAAACATTAAACATTAAACATAAGTCTATGTAAAACCTAAGGGCCCCGGAGCGGGGGCATTTTTGGCCCCAGGGCTATAATGTGAACAATCTTGGTAGAGGTCCACAAGCTGAAGCTTCATACCAAATATCAAAGACCAGGGCCTTGCAGTTTCAGAGAAGAAGATTTTTTAAAGGTTTTCCCTAAATAAGCTCATGTAAAACAAAATGGCCCTGGGGCGGGTGCATTTTTATCCCCCGACCGAATAGGTTCGGGGGATATAGCGATCAGCCTGGCGTCCGTCCGTCCGTCTGTCCGTCCGTCCGTCCGTCCGTCCGTAGACGCAACCTTGTGATGGCCATAACTCCTATACCCTTTGAAATTCATTGATGGTTCTTGGTACAATTGTTCACAAGGCTGAGACGGCGTGTCATGTGCAAGAACCAGAACTCTGGATGCCATACTTTTTAGCTATCTCCCCTTTTAATAAAATAGAACGACTACTTTGTGATGGCCATAACTCCAATACCCTTTGAGATATATTGATGGTACCTGGCAC
This sequence comes from Lucinisca nassula, assembly GCA_963580285.1. Taxonomy (NCBI): domain Eukaryota; kingdom Metazoa; phylum Mollusca; class Bivalvia; order Lucinida; family Lucinidae; genus Lucinisca; species Lucinisca nassula. The sequence continues at coordinate 47,051,161 of OY757014.1, forward strand.
AGTTGTTCACAAGGCTGAGACAGCGTGTCATGCACAAGAACCACAACTCTGGTTGCCATGGTTTTGGAGTTATCTCCTCTTCCAATAAAGTAGAGTGACAACCTTGTGATGGGGCGGGTGCATTTTATCCCCCGACCGAATAGGTTCGGGGGATATAGCGATCAGCCTGGCTTCCGTCCGTCCGTCTGTCTGTCCGTCCGTCCGTCCGTCCGTCCGTCCGTAGACGCAACCTTGTGATGGCCATAACTCCTATACCCTTTGAGATTCATTGATGGTTCTTGGCACAATTGTTCACAAGGCTGAGACGGCGTTTCATGCGCAAGAACCAGAACTCTGGATGCCATACTTTTTTAGTTATCTCCCCTTTTAATAAAATAGAACGACTACTTTGTACTTTGTGATGGCCATAACTCCAATACCCTTTGAGATATATTGATGATACCTGGCACAGTTGTTCACAAGGCTGAGACGGCATGTCATGCTCGCGAAGCACAACTCTGGTTGCCATGGTTTTGGGGTTATCTCCCCTTCCAATAAAATAGAGTGACAACATTGTGATGGCCATAATTCCAATACCCTTTAAGATATATTGATGATACCTGGCACAGTTGGTTACAAGGCCTAGACGGTGTGTCATGCACAAGAACCACAACTCTGGGTGCCATGGTTTTTTAGTTATCTCCCCTTCCAATAATATAGAATCACTACCTTGTGATTGCCACATCTCCAACACTCTTTGAGATATATTGATGATACTTGGTATAGTTGTACATGAGGTTAAGCAGGTGTGTCACGTGCAAGAACCACAACTCTGGGTGCCCTGGTTTTTTAATTATCTCCCCTGACAATATAATCTGTGATGGCCATAATTTCAATACCCTTTGAGATATATTGATGGTACTTGGCAAAATTGTATATAATGTTGAGACGACGCTTCATGCCTAAGAACCACAACTCTGGGTGCCATGATATTTGAGTTATCCCCCCTTCCAATATAACAGTATGACAACCTTGTGATCATCGTACCTACAATACCCTTTAGACATATTTGTGGTACTTGATGCAGATGTACATGAGGTTAAGCAGGTGTGTCATGCTCAAGAATTACAACTCTTGGTGCTCTGGTTTTTTAGTTATCTCCCCTGGCAATATAACCTTGTGATGGCCATAACTCCAACACCCTTTGAGATATATTAAAGGAACTTGGCACAATTGTATACAAGGTACAGAAGGGATGTCATGTGCAAGAACCACAAGTGTTGGTGCTGTGGTATTTGAGTTATCTACCCTTCCAATATAACAGTATGACCAGCTTGTGATCACCATATCTCCAATACCTTTTGAGACATATTGATGGTACTTTGAACAGAAATACATGAGCTTAAGCAGGCATATCATGCGCAAGAACCAAATTTCTGAGTGCCCTGGTTTTTTAGTTATCTCCCCTGACAGTATAATCTTGTGATGGCCATAACTGCAATACTTTTGTGATATATTGCTGGTTTAATGCTGGTGCACTTTCTATTGGTGAACAATCTTCTGAAGGCCATATTGGCTTTTGGTCGGGGGATTTGCCATCTCTTCCGATGGTTATTTTTGGCATCAGCACTATAATTGAACAATCTTGGTAGGGGTCCTCTAGATGAAGATGCATACCAAATAGCAAAGACCTGGGCCTTGCAATTTCAGAGAAGAAGATTTTGAAATATTTTCCCTATATAAGCCCATGTAAAACCAAAGGGCCCCGGGGCGGGGGCATTTTCGGCCTTAGCACTATAATTTGATCGATCTTGGTAGGGGCCCACTAGATGAAGTTCATACCTGGGCCTTGCGGTTTTAGAGAAGAAGATTTTTAAAGATTTTCCCTATATAAGCCCATGTAAAACCAAAAGGCCTCGGTTTGGGGGCATTTATGGCCCCAGCACTATAATTTGAACAATCTTGGTAGGGGTCCACTAGATGAAGCTTCATACCAAATATCAAAGACCTGGGCCTTGCGGTTTCAGAGAAGATTTTTAAAGATTTTCCCTATGTAAGCCCATGTTAAACCAAATGGCCCCGGGGCGGGGGCATTTTTGGCCCCAGCACTATAAGTTGAACAGTCTTGGTATGGTCTACTAGATGAAGCTTCATACCAAATATCAAAGACCTCGGCCTTGCGGTTTCAGGGAAGAAGTTTTCGGTGAAAAAAATCTATTTTTGGCTCCTGTGACCTTTATGCGCAACGGACCGGAACCATTTGAACAATTTAGAAAGGGGACCACCTAAGGATCATTTCTGTGAAGTTTGGTCAAAATCCGATCAGTGGTTTAGGAGGAGATGCCGTTTGAAGAAATTGTTTACGCACGGACGCACGCACACACGACAGACAAAAGGTGATCCCAAAAGCTCAGCTTGTCCCTACGTGACGGTGAGCTAAAAACGGCGTTTGATCAATGCCTACACTTTGTGCCAAACGTTCAACAATTTTCCTCATAAATTTTGAATAAAACACATCCCGATACCCCAACATTTTGAAATGAACTCCTGCTATATATAAGGAGAACGATTCCATTTCGTATAAAAAGTGTTAAAAAAGGAAACAAATGTATCATGATGAAATTCTTTTGTTTGTCTATTGAACCCAATTAGGAGTCTTTCTGAGCTACAATCCGACAAGACCTGTCAATCATTGTGACGTCAATACCTCTCACTTTAGAGCCAATCAGATCTTTAGAATCGATATTAACCCTTCAGCAGTCAGACAATGAATAACCTGTGCTATTTAAATCAAAAAGAATAAAGGCCTAGCTGGTGTAGCGGTATTACTACTGACCTATCAAACCAGGGATTGTGGGTTCAATCCCGGGCTTCTCCAGACTTTTGAATGGGTCTTCAAACCGAGGTCCCGTCTCCGTTTGACCTTAGCTGTTGGTGGGACATAAAACTCAATCACACATAAGCAAAATGACATTGGTTGGTTCCTGATGATCTGTGTCAGGCTGGAACCATCGGCGTCTAATTGTTGGTTGTTTTTTCCTCCAGCATTTCAGTGGTTACATGCTGTCGACTCCTCACCTTTGTTTCATCTCTGTGGTTGATTGATTTTTGTGTTAACAGAGATGTTGCACTGATGAGTTAGGAGGCCTTCATGCGGACTGAATAAATTATTTGTCTAAATCCCGACGGAAATCAAGGCGAGGATTGTGGCTACGTTAACTCGATTTAAGCCCCCCCCCCCCCCCAGAAATTCGTTTCACTCACCGTGTCAAGGCAGTTCTTCTGTCGTGGTTTATTTTTGTTATGCCTTGTCTTTGAGTGCGTGTATGCTTTGGATACCCTATTGGTCATTTTGTGGGAAAGTAACTGTTCTTTTGGCTTTCCGCTACTGATGTTTCCATTGGGGTCTAGTTGTTTCATGCTTGTGCTTCTTTATCTTTGGTGTCTCTGATAGGAGCTGTGCGTTAATTGTATCGATTCACGCCTTTTTTGTCTTGTCTTTAACTCTTGCTGGTGAGTTTGTATTGTCTCCCAAAGGAAACGAGTGATAGAAGGGACAGTAGATATGAAAGTTAGGGATAGCGACGAAAGAGAAAAAATAAAAGAAAGTGGAGAAAGAAAAGAAACAAACATCGCCCCTCTACATTCACCTACTTCAAGGACAGTAGGCCTTGTCCAGTTGCATTACCAGTATCAATTTGCGCCATCAGACATTGGTGACATAAGATACCCAACCACCTTAGTATGGAATGTTATATGAGAAATACATGAATTGTATACTTATCCTTTAAACGTGCAGAAACACTGTCACGGATAAACAATTGAAATAAGGTGCTCCAAAAGATGATATGACGGCACTTTATAAGCAGATTGAGGAGCCCGATCAGTGTTTTCAACGTTTACTTCAATTACGGAGATTTTTGTGAAACTAACAATAAGTGTAATAAATCTAGTACTCCTGGAATTAAAATTGTCCTTTATAAAGCTATCAGTTGGTAATTTTGTTTCGTTATATATGGGTAAATGAAATGTTTATTCCCAAATTCAACCTTGTCAACTGATCGATATACTAATCGATTAGCAGGTGTAGATATTCTTTACTTACTGGGATGTTATTGACACACACCGCACAGCAAACTGCTACCGAGCACTCAGGTGAACGGATTTGAGGTGTATACCATGAAATCACATGTCTTTTATTTAGTCACTCAAACATTTGACTTAACAGAGTATTAGTAAACAAGAAAGATATAGATTATTGACTCGATTAATTCAAAATGTGTTTGAGGAACACTGAGTGGCACCCTGTATCGATAGAACAATCTTTTTATAATGCAGTGGAGTCCAGTGACATCTACAGTATTTGATAAAGCCGGCTTTGTAAAGATCCTGTGCATTGTGTATACATACCTGCATCTGCTTCAATGGCTATGTCTGAAAAAACACGTATATTTCTGTTAATATTAACATATTAACAGTATGTCATCTAAAATAACCAGGTTACCAAAGCATTGGTCCTAGCATGTGTTAAATGCCATAAAACAGCTTATTTGTAACCCTTATCCTGCAGAATAAATTAATCTAGCCACTCCAATTTCTAACTGTGCATCAATCAAATTACTTGATATATAGAGGATATTTGATTTTTTCAGTGTAAGATCGAATTTTATTTCATCGAATGAACACCAAAACTGTTATTTTCACGAGTGGCGTAGCCACGAGTGAAAATAGCAGTTTTGGTGTTCATGAGTGAAATAAAATTTGATCTTGCACTGAAAAAATCAAATTTTCTGTTTCTTACATGCTTCAAAAGGGAATATTTAGCGTCTTTAATGGTGTCGCTCACATTCGGAGAAAATTATCTTTGTTCCTGTTCGTTTCGCGTCAATTTGGTGGTGTCCATCGTGTTTAGTGGGTATACTATTGGGTGTAAACTGAACGTTTGCACCTGAGAATTGGCCTGGGGTGGTATTATTATGAATGATTAATGAAATAATTGAGAGAGTAGTTTTCCAAAGAAGTTGCTGGCAAGTCTAACGTCGCGCGACAAAAGACGTGACGTCAGCGTCATAAATGACGTCAGTAACGTCCCCGTCACACATGAACGGGCTATGCGCCAATTAGAACACATTTCAGTATTGTTCAGTTATCTGACAAAGATAAAATTGAAATTAGAGTTGGATTTGAAGAAAAAAGTAGTCCCAAACAGTGAAAAATAAAAAATCGTATTTTCACTGTTTGAAACAGTGAAAATATCGATTTATATTTCACTGATAAATCTCTATCATTCATTGAAAAGCATGTCAGAAAATGTATTCATTTCACAAACTGAAAAATATTGCAGAACGTGATCGGACGGCGGTTTTGAGCATGTTAGATTCCTTGTTGTATTTGACTTAGACAATGATTCTTGCTTTTTACATGACATAGTTTTCGGTGCTCAATAGAACCACCTCATGCCACAGATTATGGTGCTCGATAGAAACGGTTCATGACATAGATGGTAGACGTCGATAGACCCGCCCCATGACATAGGTTGTGATGCTCGTCAACGCTTGTTCAAGACTTAGGTGAGTGCCCACTACAGAGCCGACCAATTAAGACGATGCTCGATGTGGCGCTTGGCAGAAACGTTTCATTACTTGGATTGTGGTGCTCGTTAAACACGCCTCAATTGGTGCTCGTTAGAACCGCCTCATTGAGGCGCTTCGCACGAGCATCACAATCTATGTTTAGGTTATTAAGAATGTAACTTAGACCAATGTTAACCCATTGTTTCCTTTACAAATTAGTTTTATGGGTACTCATTATACGTTCGTGATAAACCACCTAAATGGTTGCTCTCTATTTTTGAATCGTGCACCGGCTGGTTTCATTGCTTCCCATTTGTAGCCCTGTTTTGACAACACCAAGTGATATATTTGCCTACCTATGCAAGCTGTATTCTTCAATTCAGCCTGGAGGGCAGTATTCAAGGCGTCGAAGTTCTGGACCTGGAACACGTGTTTAGCATCTGTAGCTATATGGTCGAGTTCGCTTTTGTCCACTCTAATCCCAATACCAATAGCGAACACTTTAACGTTCATCTGTTGCAGTTTGTTCGCTTCTTCCAGAGTCAGCTGTGGCTGGTTCGATTTGCCGTCTGTCATCACAATCAGAATGTTAGCGACTCCGGCTCGATCCCCAGCTGTTGCCTTGAAGCTGTTCGCTTCCACGTACTTGAGGGCCAGATCCGTTCCGGTTCCACCAGAATGGTACCCGATGTTTTTGATGGCGTTGACCATGTCAGTTTTGTTATGGTGTGTGTTGAGATTGAATTCCATGTGGGGCGTAGACGCGAAAGTGACAACCCCAATTTGTACATTACGAGGGCCGATATTAAAGCTCTGAGCGAAACGTGCGACGAAGTCTTTCTGTTTTTCGAAGTTTGTCGACCCAACGGATCCAGATGAGTCCAGTAAGAAAACGATATCTGCTGCGCTGGAGCCACAAACTGTAAAGACATTATACAAACATTTTTTAATATAATGCATTTCTGAATATCATTTCGGCTTGAGTACCGAAATGTTTGTAATCTTAGGAGAATTGCCAGTTATTAGTCTTACGATGGATTCGTGGAAAATGTAATATACTGTAGCACGTCCGGTGTGCATCAGTCCCTAAAGACTTCCGATGTAATCCAGTATGTCAGTTCTGATTAAGTTTTATTTATTTTTATTTAAATTATACATGTATATTTATTTTTGCAATACAACGTAGCATGTATCACAACCTTTACTAATTTGTGTGCTTGAAAACATGCTAATAAAATTCGTTTTCTGACAATAATGTAGTACGATACATACTGTATCGGTCTTGGTAGAGACGATCAAAAATAAGACATGAGAGATCAGTGAAAAATCAGGGTCTTTCCTGTTGGTATGAGTTTTCCTCTTAATCATACAAAGGTTCGATTAAATTGGTTTGTTTACAGGGTGATCTGTATCGTGTTTCATCTATATAAGTCTCAGTGGTCGCAGGTCGTGAGTTCGACCCCTCAACGTCCGGTTCCGGCAACATTATAACGATCATGAAACGCTTTACGGTCACTCTCTCTTTTCTGCTAGTTCAAGCAGTATAATGGTATGTTTCTGGCAAAAAGATGTATATTGTACTGGAGAAAAGTCCCTGACGTAGTAGGTAAGCTACTCGCCATCTAAACCTGGGATCCGGGTTTCGATTCCGGGTTTCTCTGGACTTTTGATGGAGGCTTTAAATCCAGATCATGTCTCTGTATGATCTTAGTCGTTGGTTGGACGTAAAAGTAAAGAAAAACACATACATTGTTCCGGTTTACTGCTTTTCTTGCATGCTTTTCAATGAATGATAGAAATTTCTTTATGAAATCTAAATCGATATCTTCACTGTTTCAAACCGTTAAAATACGATTTTTATTTTTCACTGTTTGTGAGTTCGATGTATCGTCAAAAATAACATATACTCTGTTTGTGAAAAGTCAAATAGCTAAACGTTATAAATCCGTGACAGAGATTACGTCACGCACATATTCACGTCATTCGATGTTGATTACGCCACTATTTGTTCTTACGCAATGTAAATAATGCACGCGACGCCAGACAAGCTTAGTAACTGCGGACATTATTTAAATGCTTTCAAGTGAACAATCTAATATAGTTACTTTCCTTTATGTTTTTCATGTGCAACTTTTAGTTTACATCCAATATTATACCCATTTAAATCGCTGAACATCTCTAAATAGACGTTAAATCGCCCTGGAAAAAGTTTGTTCTTTGTTCGTTTGGCTGACGCTCTGAAATTGCGTTACAAAGTACAATTTAACGCATAATAGAAACAGAGAATTTAATACGTTTCCAGTGTAAGATCAATTGTTATTTCACTCATTGACACCAAAAGAAGTATTCTCTTATATACTCGTATACTTCTATATGTGTTCATTCGGGGACAGAAAAATCGATCTTATATTGAAAAAAAAATCAAATATCCTCTATATGTATAACTCTGGCAAAGGAAATGTGACTAGGAATCGGGGAAGGGTATTGTGTGTTTGCTGTGTGTGTGCGTGTGTGTGTGTGTGGGGGGGTAGTGATAGGTCATTCGAAAGTCTCCTTATAATGAGGTTCTACTACTATAAGAAACAAAAAAACAAATCCTCTTCTTTGCGAGTTGACCATTATACGTGCACTCAGTTAACACCAAAGATGGAGACGTAAAAAATTGTTGTCTTTCCCCTGACCAGGCAGTTCCAAGATACGACATTCTATAAACTTACGTCTACTTAAATGACAAACGTTGGAATATATGTTCTATAAAAGGGTTATCCTTTGGAAGCAATGAATACACCACAGAAGTGAAAAATATGGAGTGTACATGTTTTCTGGGTCAGACTAGCCAGTTTCGGCCAATTAGGCCTCATCAGTGACCCTCAGATATTTTCTAAATTCCACAATGGAATCAATGATCCCAAAGGACAAGAAAATATAATCTACACTATGATGTAGGGCAGGGAGACGTTTTACCGCCGCCACACATTCCCACACACCAGCTGTGGTGAAGTTAAATATGTTCTATAAAAGGGTTATCCTTTTAAAGCAATGAATACACCACAGAAGTGACCCTCAGATATTTTCTAAATTCCACAATGGAATCAATGATCCCAAAGGACAAGACGTCCCAGACTGTTTCGGTCCAATAAATAAAAAAAAACAAAAAAGACAAGAGGGTTATGATGGCCCTAGATCGCTCACCTGAGTCCAATGTGTTTCATGGCTTATTAAACTGAAGGGGTCACTGATTGAAGGCTATGTGGATATGTAGCTTTTGATACTTTTGGATTTGGTGAAGAGTCATACAGGAACATTTCCTGGCATTTATTTTGAAATCAGATAAGAGTCGTTTTCTTTATTTCGTCTACTTTGTTTAGCTCTTGCATCCATTTTGTTCAGCGCATCGTAACAGATTTGGTTAAGGGGCATAAGCTGGTACATTTCTGTGTAATTGTGTTCAAAGCCATCAGACTGTTTAGTAGGAGCTGTTGTTTGAGCAATTATGTCTGTGAAATTACTTTGAAAAGAAGCGTTGGTATAGGAGGATCTGTTGTTTAATGTTTCTTTGTGGTTAGCTCAGCTGGTCATTTTGTTTGGTGAAGCGGAACATTTTAGCAATTTTGTTATAGGTCATACAATGAATATTCCTGTGAAATTTTCTTAAAATCCATCACTGGTTTATAAAGAGATATCCTTTAGACAAGGAAACATTCCTATGAAATTTTTTCAGAATCCTTTCACTAATTTCGGAGGAAGTGTCATTTAAATAAATTGTGGGCGATGCATGAAATGAGGCCAATTGCCTAGAAGGAAATGCAGTTTAAAGGGTTTCTGTTTTAAGCAATGGTGGCCATTTTTATCAGTTGAGAAGAACCTTTTAAGTAATTGTGGTAAAGTGGACTATTTCTGTCAAATTCTTTTGAAATCCATCAACTGGTTAAGGAGAAGCTGTTGTGTAAGTAAATAATTTGAAATTGGACCGTTGGCCCAGGAGGTGATGTCGTTTAAAGGTTTTCGGGTTTATCTCCAATAACCGTTGTCTTTAGTGGAGCGGAACAAGTTTAACAATTGTGATATAGGGTCACCAAGGGAGCATTCCTGTGAAATTCTTTTGAAATCAATCAATTGGTTTTGGAAGAGATATGCCCTTTAGAGTTTCTTCAACTTTAAGCTCAGGTGAACGCTGGACACCTCTAAATCGACGTTAAATCGCCCTGGAAAAAGTTTGTTCTTTGTTATGATGGGCTGACCGTTGTCTTTAGTGGCGGGGAATCAGTTTAACAATTTTGATATAGGGTCACCCAGGGAACATTCCTTTGAAATGAAACAATTGGTTTGGGAGGAGATGTATCCTTTAGAAGTTCTTCAACATTTAGCTCAGGTAGCATATTTTTTTTTAACTCGGCAAAATAATTTTAGCAATTTTTGTAAAGAGGCACAAGAGAAACATTTCTCAGAAACTATTTTGAAATTTGAACCTTTGGCCTAGAAAGTCATGCTGTTTAAATGTTTAGCTGTGGCTGCCATTTTACTAAAAAGAGCGGAACCATTTAAGTGATTTTAGTAGAGGGTCATCCAAAGAACATTTTTGTGTAACTATATTGAAAATGAGCCGTTAGCCTAGGAGAAGATATCGATTTAAGGTTTCTATATTTTTTGTTCTAGAGACCATTTTTCATCCATGCTTTAGTAATTTTGGTAGAGGGTCATTCAAGGAACTTTTCTGTGAAATTATTATTATATCATGTCATAGCCTAGAAGATGTTTTTTTAAGGTTTACCTATTTTTATCTGTGTTGGTCATTTTGTTCAGCCGAAATATGAAATAAACAATTTTATATACATGTATTATAGTGAAATTATTTTGAAATTGGGTCATCTGCCTAGGAGAAGATGTCATTTAAAGGTTTTGCTTTATCTATTTTCTTTAGCTCTGAAGGCAGTCAAATTCTGCGGAGCGGACCCAGTTTGGTAGAGGGTCATCCAAGAAACATTTCTGTAAAATTATTTTGAAATCCGGTCATTGGCCTAGGAGGAGATGTCGTATAATTTTTTTTCTGATTAGTTCTGGTGGCCATCTTGTTCAGCGGGGCGACATCATTTAGGCAAAATTGGTAAAGGGTCACCCAAGGAACATCCATTTGAAATTATCTTGAAATCGGGCTATTTGCCTAGATGGAGATAACGTTTAACTGTGTGTTTGTTTTCTTATTTCATTTTTAACTTTGGCGAGCGAAACAATTTTAACAATTATGGTAGAGGGCCATCCGTGGAAAGTTTCTGTGAAATTATTTTGAAACGATCCATTGGCCTAGGAGAATATGTCATTTTTGCCACTTTTAGCTCTGGCGACCATTTTTCCTCAGCAGAGCGGAACCATGTAAGAAATTGTGGGAGAGGGTTGCCAACGGAACATTTCTGTGAAATTATTTTGAAATCAGGCCATTAGCCTAGGAGGAGATTTCATTTAAGGGCTTTTTCTATTTTAGCTCTGGCGGCCACTTTGTTCAGCGGAGCGGAACCTTATTTGCAATTTTGGTAGAGGGTCATGCAAGAAACATTGCTGTGGTATAATATCAAAATCCAGTCACTGGTTAAATGAGAAAACGCCATTTAAATAAATTGATAACGCCGCACGCCACAAATGGGCACCGGACACAGAGCGATCACCACAGCTCATATTAAGCACTTCGTGCTAAAAACTAAATAACACCCTTCTAATTTTGTACTAACCCAAAGCAGAATCTTGAGTTAGCTTCTGTGATGTTTGTTTGTGTTGAGGTTTTACGTCCCCGTCTCAACTTGTTAGGTCATTTTAAAGACATTGCTTCCATTTTGTGGAACTTTTACCCGGCATTGAAATGAAATACCATCTCACGCCCAACCGCCAAAGGAAATGCCTATGATTTAAGGAACAGGACGACTCGCTCCACTTTTCCTGGCAGGTTTAAACATTTTATTATGTTTACCAGTACTCAAATTCGGTGGGTTTCAGCTCTGCGTGGAAACTCAATGCAGCCTATTGTTTTTCTCTAAGATATTCTCAGATATTTAGTATGGAATAAGTACTATAGTCAGGTTTAAGTATAACAGTCATTATTTTTTTTATTTTACTGGAGATTGAGACCAGTCTAGATACTGTCGGAAGTAGGTAACCGGGACCCCTTTCAACTGTCCAGAAATGAAGATATTGATGTAAATAGTGTAAATCAAGATTTGATTATATACATTACCGAATTATTAGGGATATTAGGTTTATTCGAGTTTAATCGTTATAAACTTAGCAACACTTTGTATAACATAAAAAGGTTCTATATATTTTTACGTAGCTCGTTAAATATAGGACAGACTAATGAACAATGATATTCGCCTCCCAAGTGATTTAAGTCACATAAAATGCACGTTCGGTTTCTTCGCTCAATGTTTCTGTGACGACCTAGTCTCAGTTTTTCAATGACATTTCTCACCGGCCCCGATAGCTCAGTTGGTTGAGTGTCCGCTCCGGGGAGCGGCAGGTCTCGGGTTCGATCCCGGGCCGCGACATACCAAAGTCGTTAAAAATGGTATTAGCTGCTCCTCGCTTGGCACTCAGATTTACGGGGTAGAGCTAGGACTGGTCGATCCAGTGTCAGGATAATGTGACTGGGTGTGGTATCATGTAATGTGCCTGGGACATGATACTTCAGTGAGGCAGCACTATAAACGTGAGCATTGAGCTCCCTGTCGCAACCAGACACCGTCGTGATATGACTGAAAAATTGTTAAAAGAGACGTTAAGCCCGAATTCACACACACACACACACACACACACACAATGACATTTCTGAAATTTGAGTTTTTGATACTTAATAAGAAATGTTAGATAGTAAAATGCTGCAATTTATAATTCTCAGTACATTGTAAGAGAGGGTGATAGCTCAGTCCCTTGGTACAATTCAACAACATACAGAGCTCTTAGTCTACGCTTTTGAAGAGGAACATTTTGTTTACAATCACCGATTCGGGAAATAACCAAACATCTTGAAAAACGCTATGCTCAAAACGATATTGTACTTTCGTTGGCCAGTTTAAGATAGTCGAGTTTTGTAGTGTCGTGTCGCGTAGCATAGAACTCACTGCACGTAGCAGGCGATTTTCATTTTCAGAGCTATGCAGATTTTCTTTTGCTCAAGCATTTCAGTGTTCTCTTGCTGTGAGTCCTCACCTTTGTTTCATCTCTGTGGTTGTTTGATTTTTGTGTTCATGGAGATGTTGCACGGATGAGTTAGGAGGCCATTATGCGTACTGAACAAATGTTATTTATCGGAGATAAGCTCTTCCAGTTCGATGTTTAGTTGCACCGTTGGGCCCATTCGGTCCATCGGTGATCTTTCGGTCTTTTATGTCAAGCTTGATCGAATGACACACGTGTGTTCAGCGAAAGCGAAAGAAAATATTCCGTTTTAGTTCAATATTTTTCCACCACCACCACTCCTCCATCCATACCCGATCTTGCAGAGCTTCCTCCCGAACACTTCAGTGATGTCTTTTCAGTTTTGTTAGAGACATCTTATTATATTATCATGTTTAGTCCTCACATACCTTCTTCGTCTATGCGGGCGGGTAAGTTCACCCAGCGTTTGGGAACATGAATGTTTATTATGCTAGTAAAGTTTGTGATATAAAAGTTAATGCTTTCTTCATTTTACATGTTCTCCAGCATTTGCTTTGCAAATACAGGCATTTAAATAAATGCCCTTAAAACACAATTTGTGTTCCTTGTATTTGGCCAACCTAGCTGCGCCGGGCCGGATTTCTCTTACTGCATCAAACTACATATGGTTGATAAGTAATATGACCAGAGATTAGTTAGACCATAAATAATGTGACTAAATCGCGACGGAAGTAAGGGCGAGGATTGGGGTCACGTAAAATCGATTTAAGCCCCCCTCCCCCTAGTGGAATTCATTTCACTGACCGTTCCAAGGCGGTTCTTCTGTCGCGGTTTATATTTGTTATGGTTTGTCTTTGAGTGTTTGTATCGCTTATATTATTTTGTTTTGTATAGTCAATTGGCCAATTTGCGGGACAGTAATTGTCCTTTTGGCTTTTCACTATTGATATTTCCATTAGGGACTGTTGTTTCGTGTTTGTGTTTCTTTCCCTTTGGTGTCTCTGATTGGAGCTGTGGGTTAATTGTATCTAGTGACCACGCCTTGTTTAAATTAAGCCGTTTCGATGTTTTACATATTTCTTCCTTAGTAACGGCCTTATCCAGTTCGATATGTGTGGAAGTTTCGCCGTCAGAAAGGCATTTACCTCGTCATTTTCGAAAGGTCAAGCTTCGCTTTAGAGTGAGTAAAGTATTGATAAAGTCAATCAGGGAGATAGCGTATCCTGTATCGTGTTTTGTTTTACTATACATATCCCGGCCGCTTACGCCAGATTTCTTCCAAAAAATGCTTTGTTCATACTTGAGCTTACACGATCAACAATAGTACTTTGTGTGTGTGTGTGTGTGTGTGTGTGTGTGTGTGTGTGTGTGTGTGTGTGTGTGCGTGTGTGTTTGACATCAATCATATATTTCCTGGTAGCATTATTTCTGTGGAGGTTAAAATTATAAAGCGCATCCTTATAAATAGTATGTTTACTAGTGCATTCACATTGTACCTCTTCTGCTTTTCATTTGAGTGAATGCTGACAAAACCTGAATAAGCTGTTGTTTAATATTTCTTTTAGAAATACGGGTTTGCTCTGTCGGTTATTAACTGCTGAAAGTTCGTAAATATATCATAAGGTTCGACGATTAACTTGCAGTTATTTCCATCACAGCCAATGAAAACGGATTAAGCAACTTAACCAGTCTCCAAAAACGGATTATTGCACACTATATAATGCATGATATTTTGTAAAACTTACAATCAGTGAAATGAATTAGGCACCCTTGAGATAAAAATTCATCCTTTATGAAGCTATCAGATGGAAGATTCTATACAGAGGACCCGCGTTATAACGGCATTCTTTATAATGGCAAAACTCGTTATAACGACACTTTTAACGGAATGAATACTTAGCTCAAGGTTTAGGCTCAATTCCGAGCGGCTCGGGCTTCCCTCGGGTTGGAAATGCCCAAATCGAATCCATAGTCATGAAAGATTCTTGATACTCCAAGAAACAAATGTTATAGACAACAAATGTTATATGTCAACAACATTTGCTTTTTCTTGGAGAAATGATGTGGAAAAGACCATTTATAACCTATAATACTCCTAACTGGGATTCTTTATAACGGCAAATTAATTATAACGCCATAATAATAGGGAACAACTCGTAATAACGCGGGTCCTCTGTGTTTATGGGTTTATGAATTCAACCTTTTCATTTGAACGATATAAAGCCAGAGTGAGTGAGTGAGTGTTTGAGTTTTACATCCCACCAACAGATAAGGTCGTACGGAGACGGAACCTCGGTTTAAAGACTCATCCGAAAGTCTGGAGAAGCCCGAGATCGATCCTGCGACCCCTGGTTTCAAGGCGAGCAGCGTAACCACGGCACCACGGAGGCCTCTATATAGCCAGAGTAGACATAATTTTATTTCTGGGTTGCTATTCACATTCGCACGAGGGTTTAAGTGGACGGATTTGAGGTAGTATTCTCTAAAATCACTTGGTTTATTTCGTTACTAAAAACGTGACTAAAGGCACAACAAAGCAGTAATAAACAAGAAAATAGATATATCAGGTACTCGATTAATCGAACATGTGGTTGTGTAACACTGTGTCGCAACCTGAAGAGATAGATCAATGATAAAACCATGCAGTGGACATCAGTCACCTCAGCAGCATTTTATTAAACAGGTTTCTCAAATACCCTGTGTATTGTGTATACTAACCTGCATCTGCTTCAATGGCTATGTCTGAAAAATAGATATATTTTTGTGCATATTAACATATCAACAGAACATCATCAAAAGTTAACTAGGTTACCTACGCATTTGTTCCAGATGCATTAGCTATTGAAGTTTGCACGCAGTACATGAAAATTCAGTCATTTGCTACAGTTTTGCTACATCTGTTTCGTTCTTCTTCCTTGCAACACTTTAAAGGTCATTTTGGAGACTTTGCGTCCAAGCTTGTCGGACTACACGACATAAATAAATGGGATAAAATGATTTCACAAGCCCCCATCCCCCCCCCCAACAAAAACCCCCAAGTGTTTATAAGCAGCGACGGTCCGACTCGCACCTGTTTCCCTGCGCAGGCTTCGACCTTCTAAGCTATTCACCAGTACTCATGTGCTGTCTGTTTCGACGCCGCGTTAAAGCACTCAGCCCACTCTATGTACGAAGTCTTAACGGACGGGAGCTATTACTACACTTAGACAGTATTGCATCTCTTTAAACCAAGCATATGTTTGATAAACAGTTTATCTTTTCTGCAGTAAATACAAATCGTGAAAGTTCGTTAGAACAGCCTCATCATATTTTGTGGGACAGTAACTGTCCTTATGGCTTTCCGCTATCTATGTTTCTATTAAGGTCTAGTTGTTTCATGTTTGTGCTTCTTTCCCTTTGGTTTCTCTGGTGGGAGTTGTGGGTTAATTGTATCGATTCCTGGCCATTGCCTTCACTTCTTTTTACTAGGTAATAATGTGTTGTACTTGCATAAGAGAAAACGTCCCTTTTGGCGAGATTTCTGTAGAAAATATCGTTTGCCTAAAATAGATCTGCAAACATTACGTGTTTAAAATTTATTAAAAGTAACACGATATGACTCAGCCACGTCCTTGCACTTGCCCCGCCTTTCGGGGTTTGAAGAAATAGATTGGGCTGCATGGTGCTTCAAAGCTGAGCTGAAGCCGACCGAACGTGAGTAACGGTAAACCGCTTAGATGGTCCAAGCTTGCCCATGCAAAGTAGTGCGAGTTGGACCGTCCATGCATATAAACCTTATTGGCTTAATAGGCGACAAAACTTGATATGTCATTTAATCTCAGTGTCAGATAAAAGTCTCACAATTATGGGAGATGCGTCTCCAAACTGACCTAAATAGTGTTGACGGGGACGCCAAACTTAAAATTAAACACACAAACATTAAACTGGTAATCGTACAAATATATATTTTTTCACGAAGGTCAGACCTTACAATATTTAATCAAAACAATACATAAAAACAAACGGCCTCACAAATCGTATCGTCTGTCAACAGCAAAATTTACGAGAAATGGCTGGTGACAGACATCTGTCAGCAGCACTTTGAACGTGAATTTGTCCTCCATGAAACGCCTCATTGCATAGATTGTGGTGCTCGTTAGAAAAACCTTATGCCATAGTTTGTGGTCATCGACAGAGCCGCCTCATGACACAGTTTGTAGTGCTAGATAGAACCGCTTCCTGACATAAATGATGGTCCACGATGGAACTGCCTCATAGCATCGATTGTCGTACTCTTTAGCACCGCCTCATGACATAGACTGCGGTGCTCGTTAGAACCGTCTAATATCATAAGTCCTGATAGTACACTGATTGAGCGCCTCAAGACATAGACTGTGGTGCTCGTTTGAAACGCATGGCATATATTGTGATGCTCGCCAGAAACATCTCATCGAGGCGTCTCATGATGTAGAGTATGGTGCTTAATAGAAGCGCATTATGACATATTTTGCTGCCCTTTAAAACTGCCTCATTGAGACGCCTCGTGACATACATTTTGGCACTCGTCAGAACCGTCTAAAGATATTGTTTGGGACCGCTTCAATAGGTTCTCGTTAGACCCGGCTCATTGTGGTGCTTCTAACGAGCACCACACTCTATTATTAGAGTATTAACAAAGTAATCTCCCGAAATTTTCCTTTTTATAAAAGATATTTCAAGGATCATGGTGAACAACCTTATTAGTTTTCATTAGGAAAACACGCCTATACAAATACATAGTAAATGTTACTACCAAAAACAACTGAAAATGCTTAGATGAAAAATTGTGGTGTTTTTCTTATTTCTGCTCAAAATATAGATTGTGGGCACACAGAACCGCATCATCGAGGCAGTTTTAACGAGTATCCACAATCTATATTATTGAGCAGAAATAATAAGAAGAATGCTTACCCCTGTAAACCCCAGTTTTACTATATAAGTATGGGGTTCAATGGGGTCAAAATTATATAGGCCTGTTTTGGTGATGTGTCTCTTTTTTTAATCGTGTACCGGCTCGTTTCATTGCTTCCCATTTTTAGCCCTGTTTTGACAACACCAAGGGATATATTTGCCTACCTATGCAAGCTGTATTCTTCAATTCAGCCTGGAGGGCAGCATTCAAGGCGTCGAAATTCTGGACCTGGAACACGTGTTTAGCATCTGTAGCCATATGACCGAGTTCGGTTTGGTCTACTGCAGCCCCGATACCAATAGCGAACACTTTAACGTTCATCTGATGGAGTTTGTTCGCTTCCTCCAGAGTTAGCTGTGGCTCGTTCGAGTTGCCGTCTGTCATCACAATCAGAATGTTAGCGACTCCGGCTCGATCCCCAGCTGTCGCCTTGAAGCTGTTCGCACCCACGTACTTGAGGGCCAGATCCGTTCGGGTTCCACCAGAACGGTACCCAATGTTTTTGATAGCGCTGACCATATCAGCTTTGTTATGGTGTGTGTTCAGGTTAAATTCAATGTGAGGCGTAGACTCGAAAGTCATAACTCCAATTTGTACATTACGCGGGCCGATATTAAAGCTCTGAGCGAAGAGTGCGACGAAGTCTTTCTGCTTTTGGAAGTTTGTCGACCCAACGGATCCAGATGAGTCCAGTAAGAAAACGATATCGGCTGTGCTGGAGCCACAAACTGTAACAAAATTATGCAAACATTCGTAAAATACATTACATTTCTGAGTAACATTTCAGCTGGTGTACCGAAATACCTGTAAGTCTTAGTTTGTAACATTTCGATGCATGCTCAGAAAATATAATATAATGCAGCATTTCCGGTGTGCACCTATCTCTAAATACCTCCGATGTAATCCAGTATGTGAGTTCTTGTTAAATTTTATTTGATTTCATTTTTCTAGTTTTTGTTTCGCAATACAACCTAGTCTGTTTTAAACCTTTGACTACTGTGTACGTTTGTAGTACCAGAAACCCCAAAACGGGTACCCTGACAAACAGTGCAGGCCCAGATCAGACGCCACAGAACGCGGCGTCTGATCAGGGCCTCCACTGTTTGCAAAATATTCAGTGATTTACCAAATAAATTTTGATGGCAACATAACCTGACACCCCTAAATTTTTAAATGAACTCCTGCTATATACATATAAGAAGAAAGATTCCTTTTGGTACAAAATGGTTATTAATGCTGTATACCGTATCGTCTAGGTAGACAAGACGAACAATATGACATGTGAATCCAGTGAAGACCCAGATCAGACTGCACATCCGAGTCTTTGCTGTAAGTATGAGTTTTCCTCTGAATAATACAAAGGCTCTCGATTAGATTGGTTTGATTTACATGGTGATCGGTATCGTTTCTCAACCATATATGCCTCGGTAGTCGCAGGTCATGGGTTCGACCCCTCAAAGCCAGTTCCGGCCATGAAACATTTTACATTCACTCCGTCTGTTTCTGGTGAAAGAATTATATTGTACTGGAGAAGTCTCCGTGGTGTAGTAGGCAAGATACTCGACTCATAATCCAGGAATCCTTGTGCTCTAGACTTTCGGATGAGTCTTTAAAACGAGGTATCGTCTCCTTATAGTCTTTTTGTTGGTGGGATGTACAAGTAAACATTTGACTTGTTGAATGCGCATGTATAAGCCTATCAAAGCAAACTGTGACTATGTAAACTCGTTAAATTGAAAACCCAACCAAACCGAATTTCGCCTGGAAGCACATGCACATCCAATAATCTTTCAGGGAAGAGTCATGTGTGAGGAGGGGCCGCTCATTAAAAAGTATCATTATAATTAGGTTTCTACCTCTGTAAAAAAAAAAAAAAAAAAAAAACAGCGAATCCACTTTTTCGCGAGAAGACCATTATACTAGGTGGATTCAGTTCGCAGGAAAGGTAGAGTCATGAGAGCCGAAAGTTTTCTTTTTAACGACCAATCGGTTCCAAGTTATGACATTCTATAATCTTACATCCATTTAACTGACAAACGTTTGATGAAGTCTTGGACTGGTATCAGTCCATTAAATAACGTTGGATGACGTCGTGGTCTGGTATCATTCCTTTTAATAACAAGCGAAAATAGAAAACTAAACAGCAGCGGTATGTTCTTTTTTTTCTAACACAGAGTACTGTCTGGAGTTAGCTCCTGTCACAGTGGTGTTTGATTGTTTGTTTGTGTAAAGGGTTTGCGTCCCCGTCAAAA
This sequence comes from Lucinisca nassula, assembly GCA_963580285.1. Classification (NCBI taxonomy): domain Eukaryota; kingdom Metazoa; phylum Mollusca; class Bivalvia; order Lucinida; family Lucinidae; genus Lucinisca; species Lucinisca nassula. The sequence continues at coordinate 47,071,038 of OY757014.1, forward strand.
CTTATAGGTCATTTTAAAGACGTTGCTTCTAGTTGTTTGGCACTTTTACCCGACGTTAAAATGAAATGTCATCTCACGTCAAAAGAAGCGCCTGAGGTTTAAGGAACGTACCGACTCACTCCATTATCCTGGATAGGCGTAGACATTTTAAGATGTTTACCAGTATATGTTCGATGGGTTTCAGCTGTGCGGGGAAGCACCATGCATCCCAATCTATAGGTACCGATCTGCCTCATGGTGGTTAATATTTCTGCCAAGTAATTTCCAAATCCATCCAGAATAAGCTGAGAAAAAAGATATTTTTTTCATAAAATTTGACCTCTAAATATGACCTTGACCTTTGAGGTACCAACCTGCGACGAGCGCATGACACATCGCCTCATGGTGGTTAAAATGTGTGCCAAGTAATTTCAAAGTCCATCCAGAAATAAGAAAGTTATTGACCGTGTTTAAGTTACGGACTCTTTTTCATATCTGAACTCTAAGTACGACTTCGGACCTGGGTTTTGCGCGTGACAGATCGTATTATTGATGGTTAACATTCCTGCCAAGTAATTTGAAAATCCATTCAGAAATAAAAAAGTTATTAACTGTGATTACGTTTCGACAATTTTCCTGACGTCTGACTTCTAAATAGGACCTTAACCTTTGAGGTACGGACCTGGGAATTGCGCACAGCACACCCCCTTATGATGGTAAACAATTCTGTCAAGTAATTTCAAAATCGATTGTTATTGGCTGTGTTTAGTTTCGGACGAACGGACGAACGCACGGACGGACATCAACAACACTATATGCGCCGTCCACCATTCTCTTGGCATAAAAAACAAAAACACTAGAAATGTGTCAATATTAAAATAAATGGTCCAGACCAGAGGCCACCCTCACCCCGAAACAATCACTTTACGAAAACTGAAGTTGAACTAGGGCCATAACTACCTTAATAACTGGTGGCATTTACCCGAAATTGAACTTGACCACTATTTTATGAATGTATATCTCTGTATATCTGTTCTGCGCAAAGTGGGAACCCGTACAATTCCGGAATTGTTCTGCGCAAAGAAGGAATTCTCACTTTGCACAACAATTCCGGAATTGCACCGGTATGATTCTAGAATTGGGCAAGTGACTGGGTGTATCGATTATTTGTCACGGCAAATGTCTCTGCGCAAAGAAAGAATTACATGTATTTGGACAAAGTAAGAGTCAAATCAGATAAGAGTTTTTCGAACGAAGGATGCATTGTCTTTATTTTTACCACTTAAAGAGTTGTGATATTTTATAAACACGCCACTGACAGGGGTATCAGTAAGGAATGCCACATTGAAGTCACGCTCGCACACACTCACTCGCACATTGATTTGGATCCGCACTTTTGTCTGTACCTACTGTTCGGTAAAAAAGTTGCATTGGACTCTTTTGTTTATAATTTTCAACATCTATTTATAAAGATTTGCGGCTCCATAGGCTAATTGGATACGCGATGACTCTGAATCATTAGGTCTCCCATCGGGCCACATGTGAGATGCCAAGTTCTGAAAGAGAAGGTCAAGTAATTTTTTTCCGGGGACTCTGGTATTCGCCGACCTCTGATTAACGACCGGCTCGAAATAACGGAAGTAATCTTGAAAGGGCGTAAAACCCAAACCAAGAAAAATGCTTTGCATCCCTCTTCCGCATTGCAACATAATTAACATTTTAACATATTTATTGTTCTAGTTCAATTACTTCGAGATATCTTTACACGACAAATAATCTCGAAATGCATGTTTTCACCATGCGTGTTTTGATTACGCAACATGCATGATTCATGATAAGATTAATCTATACATAACCATTTTACCATGTATTTTATCATGACTTACTGTTGAGCTAGAAAGCCTCCACGCGGATCAATTTGTCATTGTCATTTTGTTTGATACTGTACACGAAGTGAGGACGAGGGTTGAAATTTCATAAACTCCGGAATTGAAGCCCCCAGTAGATTTTCTACTGACCGTCCAAAGGTGGTCGTTCTTTTGCAGTGTCTTAACTGTTATTTGGCTTCATTACCAGGAATTCTCGTACTACAGGAACTGTCACTCAGATTACCGATATCCCATATGTGATTGACATCAGTTAATTCCCTTAGACCGTAGTCGAGATAGCGTCGTTAACCTGTGTTAATGGTTCACACCTATCGGTTTGAGTTACAATACACAACCAATCTGTGTTCTATCCAGTGCCCTGTTAAAATTAGTATGGATATACATTGTAAATTTTGCCACCGAAAATTTCAAGATGAAAAATTCTGATATTTTATATAAAAAAGGCATGTTTTGCTAACGGATGACCAGGTGTTTTGTCCTCGATATAAATTAAATATTCATGGCCGGGCCGTTAATCCAAAATTATAGGGAAATAAATAGACATTGCCACCTTTAATAAATAATAGATCACGTTTATACATGTATAAATATATCATTTCTTTTTTATATATTTCATGGGTTTATTCATGTAATGTTGTTCCTTTCTATATTGTGGCCCTTGGTAAACAATAAAAGAAACGTAATGATGACAATATATAAAAGAATTTATTTAATTAATGAAATTCAGCGTATAGTAATGACATGTCATTTATAAAGTTCTGGCCTCTAGTGAGGACTGTTACGCCATAAAACAATTATGCATCCGAACATAGGCTCTAGTAGACACGGTGGCGTATGTTTGGAATTCAGCCTCGACACAGGATGTCAAATAATGTGGTAGTTTTTAAGGTGAAGACAAGATCAGCCTGCAAGTTTACTGATTCAATAACGGTTCTATGAATTGCATTGCTTCCGCGTACCAAAGTCTCTGATCAGACTGCATTTGCTTAAGCGCAGTCTGATCTGAGTCTATGCTAGTCGCCAATGCCACATTGTTTAAACTCACGTCGCGGCTTTTTTTTTTTTTTTTTTTGTCATGGAAAATTCATTTTAAATAACCATATATGAAGACCTAATTTTACATGGGTGTTGACTTATTTCTTAAGCCGGCCTCGGTAGCTCAGTCGCATGCGCGAATGATTGGTGATCAGGAGGATGCGGGTTCGATACCTGCCGGAGACGACTATATTCTTTCGTAGAAACTGATCATGAAATCTCTACATTCATTCTCTTTCTTCCACTGTTTCAAAAGGGCAGCTGTCAGTTTCAAACAAAAGAATTTGCGCCATACTGGTTAATCGCTTACGAATACTCAGTAGAAAAGTGGGGATAGGTAAACTGCATGACAAGCTCGATATGACAAAAGAAGTGTTGAGAAGGCCTTTAAACTCCAGTCTAATTTCTGATAGCACATTAAAACAACTAAAGCTCTGTCGTCTATATCAGATTAACCCATTTTGTACCGACCGGAATTTGTCAACCGTATACATAGCATAGTCCATTTCAAAATTTGATGGTGTGAAGTGTTTTCTAAATATATTTGAAAAATAAAAAAAATGGCTGAACTTTTTGCAAAAAGAAGTTCCTGAACAAAAGCCGAGCTCGGTGGCGTCTGATCTGGGCCTGCACTTTTTGCTATTTTTGTGGGATTTGGTACAAAATGGGTTAATGCACAACACTCACAAACTTTGGATAAACATATATCGGACGCCCTAGGCGAGCAACTCACGTTATTTCAATATACACCGATACATCCTCAGTAATTTCAGAATAAGGAAAGTGGGTTTGTGTCGTAATTTTCTTACTTTAAGATTTAAACAGGACAGAACGAAAGGAGCTTATACTCCTGCTGTTCACGACAACCCCTAACATTGCGAACAGTGTAGATCCAGATCAGATTTGTTCTAAAGAAGCCATCTGATCAGGATCTATACTGTTTGTCTACCAGTTTGTGAATTTGAACGAAAACAGTACACAATGTAGTCTGATTGGCTGATAGTATAGATGTGACTTATTATATTATTCTCGTTTGAACAGCCTCGTAGAGGCGTTTCTACCGAGTATCCACAATGTATGTTATGTGCAGAAATATTAAAATTGTCAGGATTTTTTAATCTGAAAATTTCAATTTCAGGGTGGTAAAAGTTTTAATATAATATAATGTGAGTATAGGCTACTTTCGTTGTGTCTTGTTTAAATCTTAAAGTAAGAAAATTACGACACAAACCCACTTTCTTTATTCTGAAATGACTAAAGATGTATCGGTGTATATTGAAATAACGTGAGTTGCTCGCCTAGGGCGTCCGAGATATGTTTATCCAAAGTTTGTGAATGTTGCGTATTAACTCATTTTGTACCGAATCCCACAAAACGGGTTATAGCAAAAAGTGCAGGCCCAGATCAGACGCCACCGAGCTCGGCCTTTGTTCAGGAACTTCTTTTTTGCAAAAAAAAAAAAAATCAGCCATTTTTTTTATTTTTAAATATATTTAGAAAACACTTCATACCATGAAATTTTGAAACGGACTTGTGCTATATACATGTATAAGGCTGACAAATTCCGGTCGGTACAAAATGGGTTAAACTGATATGGACGGCAGAGCTTAAGTTGCTTTAATTAGCACATCCCAGTGTAGTATCAAAAATTAGACTGTAGTTTAAAGGCCTTTTCAACACTTCCTTAACGCAAGACCACGTTAGTTTATGGATTGTTTGATTATCTTAATTACATAGACAAAAAAGTGAAGTTTATAATGACAAACAAACCACAAACCATTTTTTTTTACATTGCATTAACCCTTATCCTGCTGTCCACGACAACCCCTAACTTTGCAAACAGTGTAGATCCCGATCAGATTAGTTCTGAAGAAGCCATCTGATCAGGATCTATACTGTTTGTCTACCAGTTTGTGAATTTGAACGAAAACAGTATACAATGTAGTCTGAATGGCTGATAGTATAGATGTGACTTATTATATTGTTCTCGTTTGAACAGCCTCGTCGAGGCGTTTCTACCGAGTATCTGCAATGTATATTATGTGCAGAAATATTAAAATTATCAGGATTTTTTCAAATTTCAATTTTTAGGGTGGTAAAGGTTTTAATATAATATAATATAATGTGTAAGGGTTAATGCAGTGTAAAAATAACAATTGGTTTGTGGTTTGTTTGTCATTATAAACCTCACTTTTTTCTATGCAATTAAGATATTCAAACAGTCCATAAAACTAACGTGGTCTTGCGCGGTATATCACGCCCCCGACCCCACCCCGTCACACACACACCTTTTGACATAAACGATCAATTTCATAGTATAGCAGCTTTCGGGTGAACCATTGTGTATTGTTCATTTAAAAATGACAACATCGAATATTATAGTTTAAGGGAGTAGGTGCGGGAAAGAAACACAGCTTCTGAAACGATTGCACAAATGAGATATTTTGCCAAATTTAATATTTTATTTCGGCTAAGCCCAGAGAAGATTAAAATTAATTAATGAGACAAAGAAAAGAACCACTATGTTTGGACTTCATAAGAGAAAAATAACACGATCCGGACGAAAGATTCTTACTTCTTATGTATGACTTTTAGCCACGAACCATAAATTCAGGGTGCTCATTTTTCTTATTTCTTCTCTAAAGTATAAATTGTGGGTACTCGCAGAGGAAGTTCTATCGCGTACCCACAAAGTATATGCATAAGAAAAACATCATATTTTTTCTTACAATTGCTGGTTTTGACCGTGAAATTTACAGTGTATTTGAATAGGCGTGATTTCGTAATGATGGGAATATGCATCGTATTATATAAATTATAACTTATCGAGAACACTAAAGTTTTCTAAACACATGAATTAAAACACTGCATCTACAGGACTGGAGTAAAATCTAACACACATTACCTAAACATGCCTATTCAAATGTAGATTGAAAATTTTACCGTCAAAAACTGAAAATTATTTGATCCTCACAAACAATTATTGTCTTATTTCTGCTAAAAACATAGATTGTGTTTACTCGTTAGAACCGACTCAGTAAGGCGATTTTAACAAGTACCCACAATCTTTATTTTGAGCAGAAATGAGATAAAATTAAAAAAAAAAACTTTTGAGCTTAAAATCATACGTTTGACTGTTCTATCGAGTCATCATCGTCATTCTAACGAGTCATTTAATCTATAATTAAGAGCAGAAATAAGAAAGAACTTTTTCTTAAATTGTTGTAAGTTGGCCGTGAAATTTACAATGTATTTGTATAGGCGCGTTTTCGTAATGGTGGAAATATACATCGTATCCTTCAAGTTTTGTAATTAAGCAGTTAGTAGTTTTCTTAGGCGAAAATATAATTAAAGCAAATCTTAAAACAAGCTTCAAAAGGTTGCAAATTAAAAACATAATTTTACATTATCAAAAATAAATAAATAAGTTATGAGTGCAAAGTTTTTAATTATGGATGTATATTTGTTTTCTTAAAGCAAAATATTCTTTCTAATTCTATCAATAATATTATCCATATTGATACCGATTTTCAATCCTTATAACTTCTTTTGCTATTCATTCTAATATCCTGTGTATACAAGCACTGCGTCTGTGTAATCTTTACACATTTGTGATCCGAAACTTCAAATATAGCTATTTTCTACAACCTGTGGGCCACTTTTAATAAACTGTTTTTCTAAATTTTTTACCACATGAATATAGAAATTGAATAGATCTTTCTAGTGAGAGGTTATAGCGCACGGAGAAATTTTAACAAATATGACTTTTGAGCCTTTGAATTAAGGCTAGTTTTCATTTTTGTTGTAAAATACAAAGACTTAATAGGGAAATGCCCCAGTGGCATTCATTAGAATCTGGGCCACTTTAAAATTTATTTGATTTCAACAAATTTTGTACCAAAATGAAGCAGATACATTTTTCTATCAAATGCGAGGTTATAATAATATCTTGTAGAAATGAAAATAAAAGATTTTGTTAGTTAAATGACGGGCTCCTATATAACTCTATACATTTTCCTAGTATTACCTGTATGAAAACTAGCGACTGGCTGTGACGTCACAGAAGTGACAGATAAGTGTGGATTAGTACCTGTAGTACGAGTATTCCTGCTTATGTGTGCCGTTGGTTCATGTTTCGTCTGGTTTTATTTGTGCCTCTGTGTCACTTTCTATAGGTAACTTGAGACGGCTGTTTTCTTGGGTTGTGGCCTTTCCTGTGTGACCTTTTCTTACTTGTTTTTTCTGTTTTCGGAATATTTCAATATTTAATAAACTTCTCCAGAATTTTTCATTAATTATCTTATAATAGGATTCATAATTAGAAATAAATTATACATAAAATACAGAAAAAATAATTGTTCCTACTTTGACCCGATTCTCACTTTGCGCAGGGACAATTCCGGAGTTGTCTTGCGCAATGTAGAAATTCTCACTGAGCAAGAAAGTGAGAATTCCTTCTTTGCACAAGACAATTCGGGCAATTCCGGAAGTCACCGATTCCTACTTGGCGCAGAATATACATGTATCTACTAATCTTTTGAAAAACTTCCGAACTGAAACCATTTTTCATACTAAAAATGCAGTTGAAAAAGGATCATAGCTCTCATCAATATTAGTGGATTTTTCACTAAGTAGGACTTGAGGATCAGTATATTATATACGAACCTAATCTACTTATTCATTCATTTATTTACTTTACTAATTGTATTCTACATCTTCTTCAAAGAAGAAGGGGATGAAAGAAGAACGTTTCTTATAGCATAAAATTATGAAGGGCTTTATCCAACCATACATTATGTTGTGCTTATGTGCATTTACTTGTTTATTAATCATTTACTTATTCTGCTTCTTCTTACAACAGTTCGTCCGTCTTTAATGACAATGTCTACTAATCTTAATCACATGCGAAAAATGCTAATGTACGTGCTCTAAGAGGGTTGATAGGGCCATCAAATAGAGCAACAGAGAATAGAGGAAGTGAGCTCTGTTGGTGATGTCTAAGCTCAGGCTTTGCGCTTTGCACGTTTCTGTCGGCTTCGCTGATTCTTTTTTCCACTAATTCAATATCATTCCTTCTAATGAGGCCTGACTACTTTGATCGGTCCTGAGCAATTTATTCCCGCGACTCTGTTGGTATGGTGAATTCCTTGAGGGAGGATCTGAGGCTGTCCTTGAAAGCCTTCTTCTGACCACCATGGGAACATTTTCCTGTTTCTAATTCTCCATAGAGGAGTTTCTTTGGCAACCGTTCCTCGGGCATTCTGGTAAAATGGCACGTCCAGCTTAACTATGCCAGTTTCAGAAGTGTATGTACACTTTGGATCCGTGCCCCTCTCAGGATTCTGTGTCTGTAATCTTGCCACTTAATATTGTTGAAGAGTTTTCTAATACAGCTTGTACGGAAGTTGCAAACCTTTATTGCTAATTGCTTCCTTGCCAATTGCTGGGAGGGACCATGGCTGAGGCCTACTTAACCGATTGAATGAACACCTTGGACAGCCAGGGCTTCTACCACAAAGACAGTGAGGATTCAGAAAAACAGAGGAACAATTGACATAATATTCAAAGCAATGCAGAGAAATGCCGGGAACAGAACATGGAACTGTAGATAACCTTTATTGACCTTTACAAAGCGTTTTTCACTCTCAGACGTAGCGGTCGTTGGAAAATTATTGTTAAGTGTGGCTGTCAAACCATTTACATAGCAATGATGAGGCACTTCCACGATGGTATGCTTGCATGGGTCCAAAATCATGGTCATTTTTTATCCATTCTCTGTGTCAAATGGTGTCAAGCTAAGATGTGTACTGGCCCAAAACAGAGCTCAGCATGATGTTTTCTGCCATGCCCCCAAATGCGTTCCAGGAGGGTGTCAATAGTACTATACCAATTGGGTATTGCTTTGATGGGATTATTTTTTCAATTAGAAGTTTGCAAGACACATCCAAGGTGCAGAAAGGTGTTACATGAGTACGTCTATGCTGATGGCAAAGGGTGTTGCAACAGAAGAGAAAATGCAAAACAGGTGTAGATACAGTATCTTACTAAAATCAGAATCAAAAAGGCTAAGGTGGACTATCAACCAGCGCCCGGTAAACCTACCAAGATGCCCACCACCACACTGAAAGGTCAAATATAGCAAGTGCTTGATAGTTTCCCTACCTTGAGGGCATACTGTAGAAATCCGTGCGTATTGATGATAAAGTGAATGCCAGGATTACCAAAGTTAGTTCAGCATTTGACCGTTAAGGATTAAAATTGAAGCAGGCTTTCTTTGTTTACCGAGTTCAACATTGATGAGTTAGAAAACTTCGCGCGGATACTTGTTTGAACTACAGTAAAAGTTAGGGTGAGGGTTTGGGTCCCCGTCAGGTTAAATTGAGGACCAACCAGTTGTTGTTGCTGGCTGTTCCATGTCGGTACTTTTGCTGTGGTTCCTTCATGTATTGTGTTGGTAGTTCTGATTTTTTCCCAAATCATATATGTTATTAGTTTGATGATTGTAATTCGTTCCCCTATTTAGTTGTTTATTTTTAGTTACATTTGTCCTTCCAGGTATATATTTGTTATATTGGTGATTCTGATTCTTTCCACCATTATGTATATTGCTCCTTTTTAGATCGGTTTAGATATTCTAAGTCACCACCAGTTCGGGAATGAGCTGCTGACTCGGCTTACCTGTTGTCCGTTTTGTTAACTGTCGTCACTCCATCTTTCTACTTCTTTCCCTAGTGATATTGTGAGAAGAATATGGGATCTGGTTGTATCAGTTCATGATCGTTTCTCTTTTTAATTTTGACACAAAGATGGAAGTCTACAGAGCTGTTGTGTTGCAAACACTATCACATACATGAGTCTTGTTTACAAACGTCACGCTAGAGACTACACCGCCCTTTCTCATAAGTAGAAGAAGAACGACAACAGGAGAAGAAGAAGAAGAAATATTTCATAAACTCAAAATATAAAGTCATTCAGTTGAATGTTTGATGTTTATGCGTTAGAAACTTTTGCTTACTTTTACGATAAAATTGTTTTTATTTTGTTTCCATGTAAATTAGCCCATTTTGTTCCGGAAATCCCAAAACGGGTAATTGGCAAACAGTGCAGGCACAGATCAGACGCCCCAAAACAGTGCCCACATTGTTTGCAACACGTTCAACCATTTTTATGCCCCCAACTTCGAAGAAGCTGGAGGGGCATATTGCGTCTGCTCCGTTCGTCCGTTCTTCCGTTCGTCCTTCAGTTATACTTTTGATGCAAGCCTTAACTTAAGAACCGTGTATGTTAGGGTTTTGAAATTTCATATATTATGGATTCCTCATGGAAAATTCGGGGATGTGTTTTTTTCTCGTCCAGATTATGTCCCTTTCAAAAGTTATTGCCCTTTGAATTTCTTTTGATAAAATCTTGTCAGCAAAATGTCTCAAAAACTAAAAGAGCTAGATCCTTGACAGTTGGTGAAGAGCCTTTACAGTTGGTGAAGAGCCTTGGCAGTGGGTGAATAGTTTGGTAGTGATGAATAAATGACCTGATTAAATTTTGACTTCATTCCCAAAAATACTTCATGAGTTATGGCCCTTTGTCACCTTCGGTGTTTTTACATTGTTCCTCTATGTGCTTTGTGATGTAAAGCATAACTTTATAACCGTGTATACTAGGGTTTTGAATTTCATATATGGATTCCTCATGGAAAATTAGGGGACACATATTATTTTTCTTGTCCGGATTATGCCCCTTTAAAGAGTTACTGACCTTTGAGATGTTTTATGAAATCTTGTAAGCAAAATATCTCAAAAAACCATAGGAGCTAGAGCATTTAAAGTTGGCGAATAGATTGGTGGTGATGTGTAGATGACCTGATTAACTTTTGACTAAATTCCAAACGATACATAATGAGTCATGGCCCTTTGTCACGTTGGGTATTTTATATTGTTCCTCTATATGCTTTGTGATGCATAGCATAACTTTATAATGCTAGCGTTTTGAAATTAGGAGACACATATATTTTCTCGTCCGGATTATGCCCCTTTCAAGAGTTATTAGCCTTTGAAATTCTTGGATAAAATCCTGTCAGCAAATATCTCAAAAACTATAATAGCTAGAGCCTTGAACGTTGGTGAATAGATTGGTGGTGATGTGTAGATGACCTGACTAACGTTTGACTAAATTCCGAAAAATACTTAATGAGTTATGGCCCTTTGCCACTTTGGGTATTTTTACAAATGTGCCTCTGTATGCTTTGTGAGGCATAGCATAACTTTATAACCGTGTATGCTAGGGTTTTGACATTTCATATATGGATTCCTCATGGAAAATTAGGAGACATATTTTTTTCGTCCAGATTATGCCCCTTTCAAGAGTTATTGCCCTTTGAAATGTTTTTGGATAAAATCTTGTCCAAAAGATGACCTGATTAACTTTTGACTAAATTTCGAAAAATACTTAATGACTTATGGCCCTTTGTCACTTTGGGTATTATTACATTGTATCTCTATATGCTTTGAGATGCATTGCATTTCTGTATAACCGTGTATGTTAGGGTTTTGAAATTTCATATATGGATTCCTCGTGGATAATTAGGAGGCGCGTATTTTTTTCTCGTCCACATTACGCCCCTTTCAAGAGTTATTGCCCTTTGAATTTTTTTGTATAAATTCTTGTCAGCAAAATATCTCAAAATTTATACGGGCTAGAGCCTTGAAAGATGGTGAATAGATAGTTCATGAGTTATGGCTCTTTGTCACTTTGGGTATTTGTACATTGTGAACTTAGTACATTGTGAAAAGCAGATCTTATGAGCCTAGTGCCAGTGTAGTGGATAGAGTGCTGGTCTTCGAATCAGCTTCTGGACAATGAATCTGAGGGGCGTAGGTTCAAACCTCAGTGGAGGGCTGGATTTTTTTTTTCTTCATAAACACACATAAACAGTTAAAGTTGTAAAGTTGTAAGGTAGTGGAGATATTGCATTTGTCCTGCACATACATAAAAACATGCACACATACACTCATGCATAAAAGTACACATGCATACATGCACACACACTCACACTCATGCATGCATGAACATACACACATGCATGCATGCATACATGCACACATGCGTATGAACACTCATACTTGCATGCACTCATGCACGCATGCTCATACACATAATTGCATGCACATGCAAACACATATATGTATACATGCACATGCAAAACCATACATACATGCAAGAACATATGCATGCATACATACACTCATGCATGCATGTAGCATGCATTGACTCACACAAACACACTCATGCAGGCATGCATGCACGAACACATTCATGCACGCATACACACACACATGCATGTACACATGCAGGCACACACACACATTTATACATAAATGCAATCACTCACACATGCATGCCTGCAAGCACACATGCATGCACACATACATTCATGCACACATGTATGATGCATGCAACTCACATACATACATGCATATGCATGTGCATGCACTTTTCATGCATGCATGCACACACTTGCATAAACACACACACTCATGCATGCTTGCATGCAAGCACACATGCATGCACACATACACTCGTGCATTCATGCATGCACACATGCATTTATTTAACACACATACACGCATGTACTCTCTCATGCATGCATGCACACATGCACGCATGCACACTCATGCATGCATGCACTCACATTTTTATGCATGGACACACACACACACAAACACGTATGCACACACACATGCATTTTGTTATAGCCCTTGGAAAATTTGGCATATAGGGGCAAGCATATGGTTGGGGGCATTTTGTCTTACAAACACCATTTCTAGTCATAATAAATTTTGAAAACACAACCTGATACCCCAACTTTTTGAAATAAACTCTTGCTATATATAAGGAGGAAGATTCCATTTGGTATTAAAAAGGTTAGCCCTTTCTAGAACATATCTAACGTCATGTGAAGGTGTGGCGGCCGTAAAACGTCTCCCTGTCCTACACCATAGTGTAGTTTATATTTACTTGTCCTTTGGGATCACTGATTCCATTGTGGAATTTTGTAAATATATGAGGATCACTGATGAGGCCTAATTGGCCGAAACTAGCTATTCCGGCCCGGGAAATAATGTACACTCTAAAATTTCAGTTCTGTAGTGTATTCATTGCTTGCAAAGGATAACCCTTTCTAGAACATATTCTGGTGTCTGGGAATGTGAGGCGGCCGTAAAACGTTTCCCTATTTGGCGCAAACTAGCTAGTCTGGCCCAGAAAACATGTACACTCCATATTTCCAGTCCTGTAGTGTATTCATTGCTTCCAAAGGATAAACCTTTCTTGAAAATATTTGACAAAGGAAAAAGGGAACAAATGAATAATGAAGAAATCTTTTGTTTGTCTATTGAAACCAATTAGGAGTGTTTCTGAGATAACAAGGCAAGCTGCAATCCGATAAGACCTGTCAATCATTATGACGTAAATACCTCTCTAGTTTCTTGCTTTCGAGTCATCACCGTTGTTTCATCTTTGTGGTTGTATGATTTTTTGTGTTCACGGAGATGTTGCACTGATGAGTTATGAGGCCTTCATGCGGAATGAGCAAATTATTTGTCCATATCGCGACGAAAGTGAGGGCGAGGATTGTGACCACGTAAAATCGATGAAAGCCCCCACCCCTACACACACACAAGTGGAATTCGTTTCACTGACCGTTCCAAGGCGGTTGTTCTGTCGTGGTTATTTTTTGTTATGGTTTGTCTTTGAGTGTTTGTATCGCTTACATTATTATGTTTTGGTCCTTTTTCGGGAAAGTAACTGTCCTTTTGGCTTTCCGCTATTGATGTTTCCATTAGGGCTTTTTGTTTCATGTTTCTGTTTCTTTCCCTTTTGTGTCTCTGGTGGGAGCTGTGGGTTAATTTTAGCGATTCCTGATCATTGTATTCACTTCTTTTTTTCATTATCTTGTCTTTATGGACACATCACCACTTGTGTGTGATTTTGTGTTGTCTCCCAAAGGATAAATAGAGATAGAAGGGATAGTATCTATTAGATATGAAAGTGAGGGATAGCGACGAAAGAGGAAAATAAGAGAAAGTGGAGAAACAAAAGAAATAAAGACAACGCCCCCTTACATTTACCTGCTGTAATGACAGGAGGCCTTACCCAATTGCATTTACAGTATCAGATTGGCCCTCGCACACTAAAACTGCTACCGAGCATTCAAGTGAGCGGATTTGAGGTGTTATTCCACGAAATCACATGTCTTTCATTTAGTTATTCAAAAATTTTATTATAGCCACAACAGAGTATTAGTAAACAAGAAAAGATACACAACATTGACTCGATTAATTCAAAATTTGTTTTGAGAACACTGTGTGGCACCCTGTAGCAACTATATTATCATCATGAAAACACGCCTATATAATTTTACCCCCCTTGAACCCCATTTTTATATAGCAAAACTGGGGTTTGCAGGGGTAAACCTTATTTTTATTATTTCTGCTCTAAAAACTCACTAGAACTGTCTCGATGAGGCGGTTCTAACGTGTACCCACAGTCTATAATTTGGGCAGAAATAAGAAAAACATCAAATTTTTCATCTCAAAATTTTCTTCTTTCAATCGATAAAATTTACGATGTATTTGTATAGGCGTATTTTCATAATAAATGCAGTGGAGTCCAGTGACCTCTGCAGCATTTGATAACACCGGCTTAGTAAAGATCCTGTGCATTGTGTATACATACCTGCATCTGTTTCAATGACAATGTCTGAAAAACACGTAATTCTATATTTCTGTAAATATTAAAATATTATTGATATGTCATCAAAAGGTAACCAGGTTCCCAAAGCATTGGTCCTTACATATGTTAAATGCCATAAAGCGGCTTATGAGTAAGCATTAACCTGCGAAATAAATTAATCTAGCCACTCCAATTTCTGACTGTGAATCTATCAAATTACCTGATATTATGTATTCATTTCACAAACTGAAAGGCAATGTAGATCATGATCAGACGACGGTTTTGAGCTTGTTTGATCCCTTGTTGTATTTTACTTACACATTGATTCCTGCTCTGTACAGGGCATAGTTGTCGATGCTCAATAAACCCGCCTCATGACATAGACTGTGATGCTCGTCAATGGCAGTTCACGCCTGAGGTGATTGTCCCCTGTAGAACCGACTCACAAAGATGATGGTCATTTTGGTTTTTGGCGCTTTGAACAATCATTTCATGACATAGATCGTGGTGCTCGTTAGACGCTCTTCAATTGGTGGTCGTTAGAACCGCCTCGTTGGGGTCTTTCAAATGAGCATCACAATCTATGTTTAGAGCAGTAACAATGTAATGTAGACCAATGTTAACCTAATATGTTTCCTTTAAAAATTAGTTTTTAGGGTACCCATTACACGTTCGTGATAAACGACCTTAATGGTTGCTTTCTATTTTTAAATCGTACATCGGCTCGTTTCATTGTAGCCCAGTTTTGACAACACAAAGTGATATATTTGCCTACCTATGCAAGCTGTATTCTTCAATTCAGCCTGGAGGGCAGCATTCAAGGCGTCGAAATTCGGGACCTGGAACACGTGCTGAGCATCTGTAGCTATATGGCCGAGTTCGGTTTTGTCTACTGCAGCCCCAATACCAATAGTGAACACTTTCACGTTCATCTGTTGTAGTTTGTTCGCTTCCTCCAGAGTCAGCTGTGGCTGGTTCGATTTGCCGTCTGTCATCACAATCAGAATGTTAGCGACTCCGGCTCGATCCCCAGCTGCCGCCTTGAAGCTGTTCGCACCCACGTACTTGAGGGCCAGATCCGTTCCGGTTCCACCAGAATGGTACCCGATATTTTTAATGGCGTTGACCATGTCAGTTTTGTTATGGTGTGTGTTCAGATTGAATTCCATGTGGGGCGTAGACGCGAAAGTCACAACCCCAATTTGTACATTACGAGGGCCGATATTGAAGCTCTGAGCGAAAAGTGCGACGAAGTATTTCTGTTTTTCGAAGTTTGTCGACCCAACGGATCCAGATGAGTCCAGTAAGAAAACGATATCAGCTGCGCTGGAGCCACAAACTGTAAAGAAAATATACAAACATTTGTGTAATATAATGCATTTCTGAATTCGGCTGCAGTACCGAAATGTTTGTCATTCTCAGGAGAATTGCCATTTATTAGTCTTACGATGGATTCGTGAAACAAAGTAATATACTGTTGCACTTCCGGTGTGCATCTGCCCCTAAAGACCTCCTATGTAATCCGCTATGTCAGTTCTGGTTAAATGTTATTTATTTTTATTTTATTTATACATGTATATTTATTTTTGCAATACAACGTAGCATGTGTCACACCCTTTACTACTTTGTTTGCTTGAAAACATCCTAATAAAAGTCGTTTGCTTACAATAATGTAGTACGTTACATGCTGTATCGGTCTTGTTGGACAAGACGAACAATAAGACATGGGAGACCAGAGAAGACTCAATCCAGACTGCAAATCAGGGTCTTTCCTGTTGGTATGTGTTTTCCACTGAATCATACAAAGGTTCGATTAAATTGGTTTGATTTACAGGGTGATCTTTATCGTTTTTCATCTATATAAGTCTCGGTGGTCGCAGTTCGTGGTTTCGACCCCTTAACTCCCGGTTCCGGCATCATTCTTATGACCATGAAACGTTTTACGGTCACTCTGTCTATTCTGCTAGTTCAAGAAGTATAACTGTATGTTTCCAGCAAAAAGATGAATGTTGTACTGGAGAAAACTCCGTGATGTAGTAGGTAAGCTGCACGCCATCTAAACTTAGGATCCAGGTTTCGATCTCGGGCTTTTATAGACTTTTGACTGAAGCTTTAAATCCAGGTCACGTCTCTGTATGATCTTAGTTGTTTGTGGGACGTAAAAGTAAAGCACGCATTGTACCGGCCAACTGATTTTCTTACATGCTTTTCAATGAATGATAGAAATTTCTTTGTGAAATCTAAATCGATATCTTCATTGTTTCAAACAGTGAAAATACAATTTTCATTTCTTTACTGTTCACGAATTCGATGTACCGTCAAAATAACATATTCGCTGTTTGTTAAAAGTCAAAAAGCTGTAATGTGTGACAAAAATTACTTCACGTACGTTTCACGTCATTCCGACGTTGGTAAAGTCACTTTTTGTACTTCATATTGTAAATAATACACGCGACGCCAAACAAGCTTAGCAACTTCGGACATTATTTAAATGCTTTTAAACAGACATAAAAAGGTTGGGTACAACATAAATGTCAAACGACATGCATGGTAGTTAACCCAATCACGGTTGACAACTTTGCTTCCCTCTTTAATTGCACGCCGGTTGGTCAGGCCTCAGGTTCAATGACGGTTCCAGCGTAAAGGCTTACTGAGAATAGAGAGAATCTTATTTTATGTAATGTTGGCAAAATAGAACAAGGGGGCTATGATGACCCTAGAGCGCTCACCTGAGTCCAATGTGTTTCATGGCTTATTGAACTAAAGGAGTCACTGATTGAAGGATTGTGGATCAATTTTTTTCTTCCATGTTTAGCTTTTGATACTTTTGATGAAGAGTCATACAGGAACATTTCCGGGAATTTATTTTGAAATCAGTTCAGGGTCGTTTTAATGTTGCTGTTTTTTTTTTTCTTTTTTCTTTTTTTTCTTCTTTGTTTAAGCAGCCATTTTGAACAGCGCAGCGTAACAGATTTGGTTAAGGAGCATAAGCTCGTACATTTCTGTGTAAATGTGTTGAAATGCATCACACTGTTTAGGAGTAGTTGTTGTTTAAGTAAAAACGTCTGTGTAATTACTTTGAAAAGAAGCGTTGGTAAAGAAAGAAATGTTGTTTAATGTTTTTTTCTGTGTTTAGCTCAGCTGGCCATTTATTTGGTGAAGCGGAACCATTTTAGAAATTTTGTTATAGGTCATACAAGGAACATTCCCTAGGAATTATTTTGAAATCCATCACTGGTTTAAGAGGATATATCCTTTACAGGTTGGTGGACACCCAGGAACATTCCTATGAAATTATTTCAGAATCCAATCACTGGTTTCGGCGGAAGTGTCATTTAAATAAACTGTTGACAATGCACGAAATCAGGCCAATTTTTCCTAGATGGAAATGCAGATTAAAGTTTTCCTATTTTTAGCAATGGTTGCCTTTTTATCAGTGAAGCGTAACATTTAAGTAAATGTGATAAAGGGACATAAGTGGACTATTTCTGTCAAATTAGTTTGAAATCCATCAACCGGTTAAGGAGGAACTGTTGTTTAAGTAAATATGTCTGTGAAATAATCTTAAAATTGGACCGTTGGCATAAGAGGAGATGTCGTTAAGAGGTTTTTTTCTGTTTTTATCTCCGATGACCATTGTCTTAAGTGGAGCGGAACCAGTTTAACAAATTTGATATTGGGTCTCCCAGAGAATATTACTGTGAAATTCTTTTGAAATCAATCAATTGGTTTAGGAGGAGATATGTCCTTTCAAGGTTCGTAAGTGGCACCTCTTTTAACTGAGCAAAATTATTTACAATTTTGGTAAAGAGGCACAAGAGAAACATTTCTCAGGAACTATTTTGAAATTGGGCCATAGGCCTAGGACGAGATGTTGTTTAAATGTTTAGCTCCTGCTGTCATTTTGTTAAGAAGAGCGGAACCATTTTAGTGATTTTGGTAGAGCGTCATCCAAGGAACATTTTTGTGCAACTATTTTTAAATTGAGCCATTAGCCTAGGATTTCGGTTTAAGGTTTGTATATTTTTAGTTTTGGTGGACATTTTTCAGCCAAGCTGAGTCATATAAGCAATTTTGGTAGAGAGTCATCCGAGGAATATTTCAGTGAAATTATTATGAAATCATTTCATAGCGTAGAATATACTGTTTAAAGGTTTACCTTTTTTAAATCTGGTTGCCTTTTTATTCATCCGAGATAAACCATTGAAATTATTTTAAAATTGGGCCATAGGCCTTGGAGAAGATGTTTAAAGTTTTTTTTTTTTCTATTTTAGCTCTGACGGCAGTTTTGTTCTGGCCCAGTTTGGTAGAGGTCATCAAAATTTGACGGCAGTTTTTTTCGATTTTTCAGCTCTGACGGCAGTTTTGATCCGACCAAGTTTGGTAGAGGGTCATCCAAGAAACATTTCTGTGAAATTATTTTTTTTGTCTATTTTTGGTTCCGGTGGCAGCGGAGAGGAATCATTTGAGCAAATGTGATAGCGTTTCACCCAAAGAACATCCATGTGAAATTATCTTGAAATCAGGCTATTTGTCTAGGAGGAGATTTCGTTTAAATGTGTGTGTTTAAAGCTCACCTGACCGTGAGATGTCCGGCGTCGTCGTTCGTCGTGCGTGCGTAAACTTTTCTTGTTAACTCTCTAGAGGCCACAGTTTTGATCCAATCATCATCACACTTGGTCAGAATGATCATCAAGACAATATGTATGTCAAGTTCGAATGTGGGTCATGTCGGATAAAAAAGTAGGCCACCAGGTCAAATCAAAGGAAAACCTTGTTAACACTCTAAAGGCCACAATTATTGTCCAATCATCCTCAAACTTGCTCAGGATGACCATCTTGATATCTCGGTCAAGTTCGAATATGGGTCGTATCGGGTCAAAAAGTAGGTCAGGAGGTCAAATCACAGAAAACACTTGTTAGCACTCTAGAGGCCACAGTTTTGGTCCAGTTATCCACAAACTTGCTCAGAATGATTGACCTTACAATATCTCGGTCAAGTTCGAATAAGGAACATGAAGGGTCAAAAAGTAAGACAGCAGGTCAACTCATAGAAAAACCTTGTTAACAGTCTACAGGCCACAGTTTGGTCCAATCTTCCTCAAACTTGGTCAGAGTGTTTATTCTGACAATATCTCGGTCAAGTTTGAATTTGGATCATTTCAGGTCAAAAAGTAGGTCAGTAGGTCAGATCATAGAAAAACCTTGTTAACACTCTAGAGGCCTCAGGTTTGGTCCAGTCATCCTCAAACTTCCCCAGAATGATCATCCTGACAATATCTCGGTCATGTTCGAATATGGGTCATTTTGGATCAAAAAGGAGGCCAGTAGGTCATACTACAGAAAAACCTTTATAGCACTCTAGATGCCACAGTTTTGGTCAAATCATCCTCAAACTTGCTCAGAATGGCCATCCTGATAATATCTCGGTCAAGTTCCATTATGGGTAATGTCGGCCAAAAAATAGGTCAATAAGTCATATCATAGAAAAACCTTGTTAACACTCTAGAGGTCACATTTTTGGTCAAATCATCCTCAAACTTGCTCCAAATGATCATCCTGACAATATCTCGGTCAAGTTCGAATATGTGTCATGTCGGGTCAAAAAGTAGGTCAGTAGGTCTAATCATAGAAAAACCTTTTTAACACTTTAGAGGCCACAGTTTTGGTCAAATCATCATCAATCTTGCTCAGAATGATCATCTCTACAATATCTAGGTCAAATTCGAATATGGGTCATGTGCGGTCAAAAGTAGGTCAAATCATAGAAAAACCTTGTTTACACTCTAGTCTATTTCTTCTACTCTGTCTTCTTCTTCTTCTTCCTCATTGTCATCTAATTTTTAGCTCACCTGAGCAAAGCTCAAGTTGAGCTTTGGTTATCACCTTTTGTCTGTCGTATGTGCGTCCTGCGACGTGCGTCATGCGGTGTCAACATTTACCTTGTTCATCCTCTAGAGACCATAATTTTGCTTCAATCTTCATGACACTTTACTAGTATGTTTGTCTTGAAGATATCTGGGTCAAATTCCAATATGGGTTATGCCAGGTCAAAAAGAAGGTCAGTAGGTCAAATCATAGAAAAACCTTGTTAACACTCTAGAGGCCACATTTTTGGTCCCAGCATCCTCAAACTTGCTCAGAATGATCATCCTGACAATGTCTCGGTTAAGTTGTAATATGGGTCATGTGGGATTAAAAAGTAGGTCAATAGGTCAAACCATAGTAAAACCTTGTTAACACTCTAGAGGCCACAGTTTTTGGTCCAATCATCATCAAACTTCATGCGGACTGAACAAATTATTTGTCTAAATCGCGACGGATTGTGGCCACGGCGAGGATTGTGGCCACGTAAAATCCCCGGTGGAAATCTTCCACTGACCGTTCCAAGGCGGCTCTTCTGTGGCGATTTATTTATGTTGTTGTTTGTTGCTTACTGTGTGTATCACTTGTGTCTTTTAATTTTGGATGGCCATATGGCCATTTTGTGGGAAAGTAACTGTCCTTATGGCCTTCCTTTGTTTAGGTTTCCATTATGGTCTGGTCGCTTAATGTTTGTATTTCTTTCCCTTTGGTGTCTTTTATGGGTGGAGTAAGTTAATTGTATCAATTCCTGATCTTTGTTTTACTTCTACTTTGCTCAGAATGATCATCTCTACCATATCTAGGTTATGTTCGAATATGGTTCATGTGGGGTCAAACAGTAGGCCAGTAGGTCAAATAATAGATAAAAGCTTGTTTACACCCTAGAGACCGCAATTTTAGTCTAATTATCATCAAATTTGCTCAGAATGATCATCCTGACAATTTCTAGATAAAGTGAATATGGGCCATGTGGGGACAAAAAGGACGTCAGTAGGTAAAATCATAGAAAAACCTTTTTAACACTCTAGAGGCCACAGTTTTAGTCCAGTCATCACCAATTTTGCTCAGAATTGTCCTCTTTTAGTAATACCTTGGTCAGGGGGGTTATTTTATGAATATAGTGGTACCTTTTACAAATGGCCACCCCCTTTCCCCGCCCCACTTCCTTTGTCACCATTGTTATTTAGACTGAGCGTGTTCATGTCCGTCTGGTGCCCTAGGACCTTGCCCTCAATATCCACAAGATGCCCAGATAGTGACATACAAGTCAGCTCTATATTGTAAAATGGGATGACTTCTTCCTTAAAGTAGAAAACAATTTTGAAGGGATGTTCCATGAGTGACACTCTGACAATTTTCCACTGAACATGATAGCCACCAGAAAAAATTGTGGAACACCTAAAATGATAGCTAGATTGATTTTGAAAGGTTCCTTGAGTCACTGCCAGTCAAAATTGCTCTTACCCTCCACTCCACCTTATACGAGGACTGTTTCAAATATGAATGCAAGTAGAACGTTTTCTAATGCAGTAATGCGAAAATCACCTGGAAATAAGTATCACAGCGTAGAAAAACATTTTACCTATACATTGATACCAAACCTGTTAAAATCCGTACACTTTTGCCATGTATATCGTTCGATAAACACTGTCTACTCTTGTATACTAATGCAAAACATGGTACGAAGAAGGTCAGAGTACGCCGTTGAAATACGGTCCTATATTAAGAATCGTTGTATTCTTGGTATACGGGGCAAAGACATTTTTGATGAAATATGTTCGGTTTATGGGCCTAATGAAATGTCTTTTCCGACAGTTTTTCGTTGGTGTAAGAAATTCAGCTGTGGGCTAGGCTCAACAGAAGATGCACCACATGATCGTCGACCGAAAAGAGCAACATCTGCCAAGATGGTCGCTAGAGTGAAAGAAATAGTTTCTACCGATGCACAATACACCACTAGGCAAATAGCTAGTATGGTTGGCATCTCATTAGGAGCAGCTCATACAATTCTGAAACGGGAGTTGAAAATGAGAAAGATCTGTGCTAGATGGATTCCCCATCTGTTGACAGATGAGCAGAAAAAGACACGCGTTCATTGCGCCAAGAAGTTGCTTAAAAAGTTTCCAAATAACAATGCACGGTCTTTCGCTAATGTCGTCACAGGTGACGAGACTTGGGTTCACTTTTTTGAGCCAAAGCGAAAGATTCAGAACATAATATGGGCAACAAAGTATTGCAAAAGACCATGCATTGCAAAGCGGACCATGAGCGTCAAAAAGGTAATGTATGCCATATTCTTTTCAAATCAGGGCCTTTCTATTCAGGTTGCTGTGCCTAAAGGCAAATCTGTAAATGCGAAGTTTTACAAGAATAAATTTCTTCGAAAATTGGAGAAATATTTCAAAGAACGAAGACCGCAACTGGTTTGGCCAATGTCAGATTGCTACATGACTATGCGTCATCGCACAAGGCGTTCATTGTGCAAAGTAGAAGTAAAACAAAGATCAGGAATCGATACAATTAACTTACTCCACCCACCAAAGACACCACAGGGAAAGAAACACAAACATTAAGCGACCAGACCATAATGGAAACCTAAACAAAGGAAGGCCATAAGGACAGTTACTTTCCCAATAAAATGGCCATATGGCCATCCAAAATAAAAAGACACAAGTGATACACAAGACTACCTGAAGCAGGAAAAGGTTGTTGAACTCCCTCACCCCCTGTATTCCCCTGTCCTTGCCCCGTGTGACTTTGTTTTGTTCCCGCGGCTGAAAAATACCTTTCTGGTCGAAAATTTGTACAGCGCAAACACCTCGGTTCTGCATCATTCCAGGGCCTTGATAGTATACCTCGAAAAGGCTACCAAAATGCATTCAATGATTGGATCAGAAGACTGAAAGTTTGTATATCTGTTAAAGGGGAATACTTTGAGGGGACAAAATAATTTCTTTATCGAAATCTATCACGGAATCATTTTTATGTGCTTAGTTGCATTCATATTTGAACAGTCCTCGTATTACCTTCCATACGGATCAGGTGAGCGACCCAGGGCCACCATGGCCCTCTTGTTTTAGAAAAACCTTGCTATGGCTTATTGGTCGATTTTGCTTAAATGAACATGATAGCCACCACATGTTAGGACCTAGTCTCAGGTTTGCAATGGCATTTCTGAAATTTGAGTTTTTGATAGTTAATAAGAAATGTTAGATAGTAAAATGCTGCATTTTTAATTCTCTGTACATTGTAAGAGAGATAGACAGCTCAGCCCCTTGGTACAATTAAACAACATACAGAGCTCTTAGTCTACACTTTTGAAGAGGAGCATTTTGTTTACAATCACCGATTATGGAAATAAACAAACATCTTGGAAAACGCTATGCTCAAAGAGATATTTCGTTGGCCAGTTTATGATATAGAGTTTTGTAGTGTCTTGACGCGTAGCATAGAATTCACTGCACGTAGCATGCGATTTTCATTTTCTGCGCTTTGTAGATTTTCGTTTGCTCCAGCATTTCAGTGTTTTTTTGCTGAGAGTCCTCACCTTTGTTTCATCTCTGTGGTGGATTGGTTTTTATTGGTGTTCAAGGAGATGTTGCACTCATGAGTTAGGAGGCAATCATGCGGACTGAACAAATAATTTACTAAATCGCGAAGGAAGTGAGGGCGAGGATTGTGGCCACGCAAAATCGATTTAAGTACCCCAGTGGAATTCGTTTCACTGACTGTTCCAAGGCGGTGCTTCTGTCGCGATTTTAGTTTTGTTATGGTTTGTCTTTGAGTGTTTTTGTCGCTAATATTAATTTGTTTTGGATAGCCAATTGGCCATTTTGCTGGGAAGTAACGGTTCTTTTGGTTTTTCGCTATTGATGTTTCAATTAGGGTTTGTTGTTTCATGTTTGTGTTTCTTTCCCATTGGTGTCTCTGATGGGAGCTGTTGGTTAATTGTATCGATCCCTGATCATTGCCTTCACTTCTATTTATTAGCCAATACTTATATGTTGCCATATTAAATGTGGAAAGTGTCCGAATTCTCCGCATAAAGATAGGGTAGGTGTTGACATTTTAACACTAATAAGCCATTTACAGAATGTTCCGTGCACTCGTTGAGAATTTTCTGAGCTTGATAACACCCAACTTTTACAACTATAAATCAAATTTGGTGAACGAGTATTGATACGTAACCGCATATGTTTAGTAGTTGACAGAAGTCCGTTCGAACCTAAAGTGTTTTCCTGTAATGTGCTTGTTGCTTGTTCAATGACCCTTCGCAAGACAGTACCATTCCTAAGTCGTTTATGCTATTAACTTTTTTTACTTCTTCTTCGCTATACGTCAATTTTTCATTTCTACTTAAATATCCACCCTGTGGTAAACAAGGTAAACAACTATTTTGGTTTGCCAGCACTCACTGTTAAATTCCATTTAATACAGTATGATTCTGAGCTACTTAGGCATGACTAGAGCCCATGTACTGAATGTAAAAAGATGCCCCCATCATCAGCGAACAGTAGTAGATATATCGAAAACTGATCTAAAGTTAAACCAGCGCTCGTATTCTGCTATAAATAAATCTCAAGATCATTTATAAATGAAGATAGCAAGAAAGGTGAGAGAACCTCTCCTTGTAACAAGCCGATATTCGAACTAAAAATTTCGAAAGCAAGTTCATGCTTTCTAACACAGGACAGAGTCATGTAAATAAATTGATCTTATCAGTTGATACAGGTTTCCGTCTAGTCCGCTATTTGTCATTTTGTACCATAGACTGTTTCGTTATACAGAGTCAAAGGTTCGTTTGAGTCAACAAATACACAATATAACTATTTACTTATCATGCATTATTTTAATGTTGTTTTGTAGCGCACATTTTTTTTCAACCGTTCATTCACAATAACATTAAAAAGCTTTCCAAAACAGTTTACCATAAGTATACCCCATATAGTATCTTAGAATCTCCCTTTTCATGGATAGGCTTAATAGGGCCATGGACAGAACCGGCGGTCTGAGTCGCATTTTTTTCAATTTCAGTCCTTAATTCATGTATTTATATGCAACAGCCGGTGTTAAGTGAAGATGTGGAGCCTGTAAAAGGGTTCCCCGTGCTTCATCAATAGTGCTGTTTATTCACGCAGTGTATAAAATTTAAAGTTAAAAAAAGGTTATCAGCGCCCAGATAGCTCTGTCGGTAGAACACTTGCAATGCAAGCAAGGGTCCCACGGTTCGAGTCCGTCCGGTTCTGGTCGCAATGTTTCGACTTCATTTCTTAAAGGTTTATGGTTTTGTCCATTCTGTTGAGAAACTTTTTTATGTAATTAAACAACTTTTCCAGATGCTTTAAAGTGATTTCGCTGTTTTTTTTTTTTTTTTTGTTTTTTTTTGTTTATTTTTCAAATATAAATTTATCTTGTATCTAGTGAGCACACCTTGTTTAAATTTATCCGTTTCGATGCATTACATATTTTTTTTCTCAGTAACGGCCTCATTCAGCTCGATATGTGTGGAAGTTTCGCCGTCGGAAAGTCATTTTACTCGTCATTTCCGAAAGGTCAAGCTTCGCTATAGAGCGAGTAAAAATATTGATAAAGTCAACCAGGGAGTAGCGTCTCCTGTATCGTGTTTTGTTTCCCCATAAATCTCTCGGTCGCTTACGCCGGATTTTTTTCAGAAAATGCTTTGTTCATACCTGAATTTATACTTGAGCTTACACGATCTAAAATAGTACTTTGTGTGTGTGTGTGTGTGTGTGTGTGTGTGTGTGTGTGTGTGTTTTGGCATCAATCATATATTTCCTGGTAGCATTTCTGTCGAGGTTAAAATTATAAAGTGGAGATCCTTAGAAATAGTATGTTTACTAGTGCATTCACATTGTATCACTTCTGCTTTTGATATGAGTGAACACATACAAAACTTGAATAAGCTGTTTTTTAATTTTTCTTTTAGAAATACGGGTTTGCTCTACCGGTTATGAACTGCTTGAAGTTCGAAAATATATCATAAGGTTCGACATTTAACTTAAAGCACCTTAAAGAGACTCCAAAAGCATGATATTTTGTAAAACTTACAATCAGTGAAATAAATTAGGCACTCCTGAAATCAAAATTCATCCTTTATGAAGCTATCAGATTATACAGAGGATCCGCGTTATAACCGCATTCGTTATAACGACAAAGCTCGTTTTAACGACTCTTTTAATGTCATGAATACTTAACTCAAGGTTTAGACTCAATTCCGAGCGGCACGGGCTTCCTTTGGGTTTGAAATGCCCAAATCGAATCCATAGTCATGAAATATTCTTGATACTCCAGGAAACATTTGTTAGTTCGAGGCGATTGTAACAAATGTCAACAACATTCAACATTTGTTTTTGTCTTGGAGTAATGGTGTATAAAAGACCTTTTAGAAAAAATATAATAATCCTAACTGGGATTCTTTATTACGGCGAATTCATTATAATGCGGCAATAATAGGGAACAAATACTGTCGTTATAACGCGGGTCCTCTGTATATGCGTTTATGAATTCAACCTTGTCAATTGAAAGATATATAAATCGATTAGCCAGAGTAGAAATAATTTTATTTCTTGGTTGCTATTTACATTCGCACGAGGTTGACGGATTTGAGGTATTATTCTCTACAATCACTTGTTTATTTCTTTATTAAAAACGTGACTAAAAGCACAACAAAGTAGTAATAAATAAGAAAATTAATATATCATGTACTCGATTAATTGAATATGCGGTTGTGTAACACAGTGTCGCAACCTGAAAAGATAGAACAATCATAATATTTTGCAGTGGACATCAGTCACCTCGGCAGCATTTTATTAAAAAGGTTTCGCAAATACCCTGTGTATTGTGTATACTTACCTGCATCTGCTTCAATGGCTATGTCTGAAAAATAGATATATTTTTGTCATATTAATTGATCAACAGAACATCATCCAAAGTTAACTGGGTAAGCTACGCATTGGTCCAAGCATGTATCAACTGCTATAAAAAAGTTTATCAGTAACCCTAATCCTGCTGACTGAATTGATATACGCATTTTAATTTTAGACTATATCCATCAATCAAATTACTTAATATTCTGTATTCATTCACTGCATGACAAAACATGGATTCTGATCTGTTAGTTTGTTTCTTGTTTGATTTGAGGTTTAACGCCCCCGTCAACACTATAAAGGTCATTTTGGAGACGTTGCTTCCAATTTTGTGGGACTTTTACCCGACATTGAGATGAAATGACATCTCAAGCCCTGTCGCCCAATTAAACCAATACGGTTTATTAGCATGGACGGTCCGCCTCGCACCGCGGTTCCTGGACAGGCTTAAATCCTCTAAGCGATTTACCATTACTAGTGTCCTACTGTTCGCAAAGGTAGGAGTTGTAATAAAGAGCGGGATTAGGGTTAAGATTATCCCGCAATACATTTATGCCTATACACTGAAATCTCTATGGCACTAACACCGATCGGTCGTTTAACACGGCAGTTTTTAAGTTGTTGGATTCCTGGGTAAATTTCAATATCTGATGACAGATATATTACAGAAAGCGGAAGTAAAATGTTCGTGTTTCACCATGTCAAAAATTTTCGGATTACTTTAAGAAAAGAAAAAAAGAGATGTTTGGCACATGCCGATGCCTGTACGACAGTGAGTTGGAACAGGTCATTCCTATCGGGGAATGGTTTCATCATAGAAGCCTTCATCGGCTCCTGATGAATTAGCTATTAAATTTTATATGCAGTACATGTAAATTGCAGTCATTTGCGCTACAGTTTTGCTACATCTGTTTCGTTCTTCTTCCTCGCTACACTATAAAGGTCATTTTGGAGACTTTGCCACAAAGCTTGTCGGACTACATGACATTGAGTAAAAATAATTTCACATGCCCAACCGCACCCCCCTCCCCCCAAACAAAAAACAAAAACCCACGAGTGTTTATATGCAGCGACGGTCCGACTCGCACTACTTTCCCTGGGCAGGCTTAGACCTTCTAAGCTATTCACCATGACTCATGTGCTGTCTGTTTCGACGCTGCGTTAAAGCACCCAGCCCACAATAATGTACGAAGTCTTACCGGACGGGAGCTATTACTACACTTGTACATTATTGCATCTCTTTAAACCAAGCATATGTTTGATAAACAGTGTATCTTTTCTGCAGTAAATATAAATCGTGAGAGTTCGTTAGAACAGCTTCATCGAGGCAGGTCTGAACACCATCTACATTCTACGGTTTTGGGCAGTATAAAGGTGAGGAGAAACACATTTTCAGAACTCAACTTTTCTCTGTATAAACTAGGATTTAAGCCCCCCCCCCCCCTCCCAGTCGAATTCGTTTCACAGACCGCTCCAAGGCGGTTCTTCCGTCACGGTTTATGTTTGTTACGACTTGTCTTTGAGTGTGTGTATCGCTTAATATAATTTTGTTTTTGATAGCCAATTGACCATTTTGTGGGAAAGTAACTGTCGGTTTGGCTTTCCGTTATTTATGTTTCTATTAGGGTCTTGTTGTTTCATGTTTGTGTTTTTTCCCTTTGGTGTCACTGCTGGGAGATGTGGGTTAATTGTATCGATTCCGGATCATTGCCTTCACTTCTATTTTACTAGGTAATAATGTGTTGTACTTGCAAAAGAGAATATGACCCTTTTGCGAGATTTCTGTAGAAATATCGTTTACTTAAATAGATCTGCCGACATTACGTGTTTCGCATTTGTTTATTTATAAATTTATTTCAAAAGTAACACGATATGACCAGGTCCTTGCACTGGCCCAGCCTATCGGGGCTTGAAGAAATAGAATGGGCTGCATGATGCTTCCAAGCTGAGCTGAAGCCGACCGAACATGAGTAACGGTAAACCGCTTAGATGGTCCAAAACCTGCCCATTCAAAGTAGTGCGAGTTGGACCGTCCATGCATATAAACCCTATTGGCTTACTTAACAGACGACAAAACTTGATATGTCATTTCATCTCAGTGTCAGATAAAAGTCCCACAATTATGGGAGCAGCGTCTCCAAATTGACCTAAATAGCGTTGACGGATACGCCAATCTTAAAATCAAACACACAAACATTAAACTGGTAATTATACAAATTTATATTTTTTCACGCAGGTCAGACCTTACAATTATTAATCAAAACAATACATGAAAACAAACGGCCTCACAAATCGTATCGTCTGTTACCTGCACAATTTACGAGAAATTGCTGGTGACAGACATCTATCAGCAGCACTTTTAACGTAAATTTACTGGTGACAGACGTCTGTCAGCAGCAAATACAACTTGAATTCGCTAATGACAGACGTCTGTCAGCAGCACATTTAACGTTCATTGGTTAGTGACAGACGTTTGTTACTAGTGTCAACTTTATTTTTATCTGAGAGTCATGAACAGTAGCCTACAGACTTGGGCGGATAAGTACAACAATGGCTATTAGAAATGCTGGCGATTACCGATTTTCAGACTAGAGTGTCTGAATATGTGCAAATGCCGTATATTCGTTTCTTGTTTGCAAGAATTTCTTTTTAAGACCGTAAAGATAACATTTTTTTCAGTTAATCAATACTTTTGCTTCAAATATACACTGTGGTGCCCGTGATAATAGCGTCATGACATGGATTGTGGTGTTTGTTAGAACTGACTCATGATATAGATTCTGCGGCTCATTAGAACTGACTCATGAAAAAAGATTGTTGTCCCCGTTTGAACCGCCTCATGATATAGACTGTGGTATTTGTTCGAACTGCCTCATGACTTACATGTAGATTATGGTGCTTGTTAGAACTGCATCATGACATTGATTCTGATGCTCGTTGTGACCGCCTCAATCTGTACTCGTAAGAAGACTGTGGTGCCCGCCTCATGACATACATGCAGGGTATGGTGCTCTTTAGTACCGATTCATGACATAGTTGTCGGTGCTAAATAGAACCGACTCATGTCGTAGATTGTGATGCTCGAGAGAAACGCTTCATGACGTAAACGATAGACCTCGATAGACCCGCATCATGACATAGTGCTCATCAGAACCACTTTATGGCATAGACGATTGTCCTCCATGGAACGCCTCATTACATAGATTGTGGTGCTCGTTAGAAAAGCCTTATGCCATAGATTGTGGTCCTTGACAGAGCCGCCTCATGACATAGTCTGTAGTGCTAGATAGAACCGCTTCAGGACATAGATAATGGTCCTCGATAGAACTGCCTCATTGCATCGATTGTGGTACACGTTAGAACCGCCTCATGACATAGACTGTGATGCTAGTTAGAACCGTCTAATGTCATGGGTCCTGATGCCAGATAGTCCGCTGATTGAGCGCCTCAAAACATAGACTGTGGTACTCGTTAGAATCGCATGACATATTTTGTGGTGCTCGCCAGAACCACCTCATTGAGGCGCCTTATGATGTAGAGTGTGGTGCTTAATAGAAGCGCATTATGACATATTTTGCTGCACTTAAAAACTGCCTCATCGAGACTCCTCGTGACATACATTGTGGCACTCGTCAGAACCGTCTCAAGATATTGATTGGGACCGCTTCAATAGGTTCTCGTTAGAACCGGCTCATTGTGGCGCTTCTAACGAGCACCACACTCTATTATTAGAGCATTAACAAAGTAATCTCCCGAAATTTCCCCTTTTATAAAAGATGTTTAAAGATCATGATGACCAATCTTATTAGTTTTCATTAGGAAAACACGCGAATACAAATACATAGAAAATTTTACTGCCAAAAAAAAAATGAAAATGCTTAAATGAAAAATTGTGATGTTTATCTTATTTCTGCTCAAAATATAGATTGTGGGCACACATTAGAACCGCATCGAGGCGGTCCTAACGAGTACCCACAATCTATATTATTTCGCAGAAATAATAAAAATAATGTTTACCCCTTTAAACCCAAGTTTACTATATAAGCATGGGGTTCAATGGGGTCAAAATTATAAAGGCCTGTTTTCGCGATGTCTGTCTTTCCGGATCGTTTCATTGCTTCCCATTTTTAGCCCTGTTTTGACAACACCAAGGGATATATTTGCCTACCTATGCAAGCTGTATTCTTCAATTCAGCCTGGAGGGCAGCATTCAAGTCGTCAAAATTCTGGACCTGGAACACGTGTTGAGCATCTGTAGCTATATGGCCGAGTTCGTTTTGATCCACTGCAGCCCCAATACCAATAGTGAACACTCTAACATTCATCTGTTGTAGTTTGTTCACTTCCTCCAGAGTCAGCTGTGGCTCGTTCGATTTGCCGTCTGTCATCACAATCAGAATGTTAGCGACTCCGGCTCGATCCCCAGCTGCCGCCTTGAAGCTGTTCGCACCCACGTACTTCAAGGCCAGATCCGTTCGGGTTCCACCAGACCGGTACCCGATGTTTTTGATAGCGCTGACCATATCAGCTTTGTTACGATGTGTGTTCAGGTTAAATTCCATGTGGGGCGTAGACTCGAAAGTCATAACTCCAATTTGTACATTACGAGGGCCGATATTAAAGCTCTGAGCGAAAAGTGCGACGAAGTCTTTCTGCTTTTGGAAGTTTGTCGACCCAACGGATCCAGATGAGTCCAGTAAGAAAACGATATCGGCCGTGCTGGAGCCACAAACTGTAACAAAATTATGCAAACATTAGTATAATACATTACATTTCTGAGTAATATTTCAGCTGGTGTACCGAAATACCTGTAAGTCTCAGTTTGTAACGTTTCGATGCATGCTCAGAAAATATAATATACTCAGAGGCAATAAAAAGTATACACTTTTTGATTTAGAATACCGGATCTTGTTTTGCTGTCTGTAATAAAATATGCCTATGTCCGCTTTTCCCAAACTTCCAAGTTTGTAAATCTCCAATTCTTTTCCTGTAACAGTCATCCATGATGGAGTTATCGCCCTTTATTGAAAATCAATATTTCCAATAAAATCTCATGTTGTACGCGACATTCAAATCTGTGCACACCGCAAAACTCCTGTACGAATGTTCATCGATAAGACCACATCATTACTTTGACATTAAACCCAAACAAACAGCTTCAAACTCAATTGGAATTTCTGACTGTTCCGGATTATCTCACTTTCAATTAATATAATAGTAAATTAAATGAGTCTTTTTCTCAGATCGTGTAAGAGATATTTATTTGAAACTTTCGCCAACTTATTGTTTTGCTCGGCATTTTTATGTTTACTCCATAGTAAAACCTCTAAAATTGCACAATGGAAAGTTAATCTTCAATACAAATCCCATAGAAACATAATGCATTTAATAAAAGGAAGAACGTAAAAGGCGAAAATGCCATTTTGTAGGAGAAAAGATGTTGCACTTTACCTTGTGTTTAATTTAAATATGCGACATATTCTTGCCAATCAGATGCCATTTTTGGAATCTGTTGCATGAAAAATCATTTATTGAATAACCCTTATTCGAAATACATGTTTAAAGGGAAGCTACTCAAGACAAAATATTGGATCAGACCCCCTGTCCATTTCAAGTGACACGATTTCATTATCCGTTAATCAAGTTTAACGGAAAATGCTGCAAATTATGCGGCAGTGGTTGTTCTTTTTTATAATACCTCATATGTATGTAGTGAGGGAGAGATTGGGACGCAAATTGGCATTCAGTAACCTGTATACTTACTTTTGCCTCTCAGTATATAATGCAGCATTTCCGGTGTGCACCTATCTCTAAATACCTTCGATGTAATCCAGTATGTGAGTCCTTGTTTTTTATTTTATTTTTCTAGTTTTTGTTTTGCAATACAACCTAGTCTGTATTACACGTTTTACTACTGTGTGCGTTTGCAAAACGTCCCTTTTGACCCATTTAGTACCAGAAACCCCAAAACGGGTACCCTGGCAAACAGTGCAGGCCCAGATCAGACACCACAGAACGCGGTGTCTGATCAGGGCCTCCACTGTTTAGCTAAACGTTCAGTCATTTTCCAAATAAATTTTGATGGCAACATAACCTTACTCCCCTAAATTTTGAAATGAACTCCTGCTATATACATATAAGAAGACAGATTCCATTTGGTACAAAAATGGTTAATAATGCTGTATGCTGCATACCGTATCGTTTAGGTAGACAAGACGAACAATAAGACATGTGAAACCAGTGAAGACCAAGATCAGACTGCACATCCGGGTCTTTGCTGTAAGTATAAGTTTTCCTCTGAATCATACAAAGGCTCTCGATTAGATTGATTTGATTTACATGGTGATCGATATCGTTTCTCAACCATATATGCCTCGGTAGTCGCAGGTCATGGGTTCGACCCCTCAAAGCCAGTTCCGGCCATGAAACATTTTACATTTACTCCGTCTGTTTCCGGTGAAAGAATTATATTGTACTGGAGAAGTCTCCGTGGTGTAGTAGGCAAGCTATTCGACTCATAATCCAGGAATCCTGGTGCTCTAGACTTTCGAATGAGTCTTTAAAACGAGGTATCGTCTCTTTATAGCCTTTTTTGTTTGTGGGACGTACAAGTAAACATTCTCGTATAAGCCTGTTAAAGCAAAATGTGACCAGGTAAACTCTTTAAATTTAAAACCCAACCAAACCGAATTTTGCCTGGAAGCACATGCACATCCAATAAGCTTTCAGGGAAGAGTCATGTGTGGGGAGGGGCAGCTCATTAAAAAGTATCATTATAATAAGGTTTCTACCTCTATAAGAAAAATAAAAAACAGCGAATCGACTTCTTCGCGAGTAGACCATTATAGGTGGATTTAATTAGCAGGAAAGGTAGAGTCATGAAAGCATTACAAAAACACGCCTATGTAATTTTGATACCCTTGAACCCCACGTTTATATAGTAAAACGGGTTAACAGAGCTATACCTTGTTTTTCATAATTCTGCTCTAAAATATAGATTGTGAAGCAGAAGCAAAACAAAGATCAGGAATTGATACAACTAACTTACTCCATCCATAAAAGACACCAAAGGGAAAGAAATACAAACATCAAGCGACCAGACCATAATGGAAACCTAAACAAAGGAAGGCCACATGGACCGTCACTTTCCCACAAAATGGCCACATCCAAAATTAAAAGACACAAGTAATACACACAGTAAGTAACAAACAACAACATGAATAAATCGCCACAGAAGAGCCGCCTTGTGAGTACTCGTTAGAACCGCCTCAATGAGGTTATTCTAATGAGTACCCACAATCTATATTTTGAGCAGAAAAACGTCGTAACGTCATAACCGTCCTCGTGACGCTGATGATACAGCTGACGCCATCCAAGCCGCTCAGGCCGTTACGACGTGTGGCGACCAAACATTCTCACTTATTATCATCACGTTCTTTATATGTACATACATGCACAAACCGAGTTCTCAGACAAAAACGGCATCATTACAAAATGAACTCGTAATTCTTCTTGAACAAAATTATTTCTACTCAATATGAACACGCTTGTAAAATCAAATTCGTTACGGTTCATTATCACGGATAACCCGACAGGCTCTTGTAAGAGTTTGTCCTGATGATGAAGATATGGCTAAACCCGTCTTAATTTTACGTCCCCTCTCTACCTAATATCATATAGAGACGGGACCACGGTTTTCTCACCACAGCTAGTCAAAAGTCATGGATCAGACAAGTGACCCGGCGTTTATTAATTATATTCTACAAAAGGGGTCTAAAAGCCTAATGAATCTAGAATGAGCGGGTGTCCAAACTTTACGTCTCACCAACATCTAGGGTCAGAATGAGACAGGACCTCGCGTATAAAGACTCATTCTCTTTCTGGAGAAGCCTGGGATCGATCCTGCGACCTCTAGCTGGCAAAGCTAGTAGCCTAATCACTACACCACAGAGGCTTCAAAAGTGAATTCAGAATAGGCTTCAGAAAGTTGGGGTATACTAGAAGTAAACTCCTCCAAACCCTACAAGCATGTTCATACAAAAAAAATACTAAGCATAGATTTAACATACCTTTCAATATACTTTCACTGTCCCGTCACAATGTTGTGTGAATTCGTTACAACTTGACCTGCTGCTGAATAGTGTTCGTTTTTAAGGGTTTTTTTATATCTATGAATACTACCGGAAAATCATGCATACTCATATTAGCTCACTAAAATCGTGGCGAGGTGAAGATACCATCCACAATAAAAACCAGATAGCAAAAATCGAGTAGATAATGGATTTGCGTTCAAATAGTATATTTCCCATAGGAGAAAAATGATGAAACGACACTATAAATCAATGGCATGCCTCCTGTCAAAACGAACACCCACACAACACGTGACGGGAATGAAAATCATATATGGCACAATTTGGCGGTTGGCGATTTTTAGGTAAATTTTATAGAACTCAGCCTTATAGCGGCCCCCTGTATTGTAAAAACAGATCTCCACAAACCACTCATGCATACATCGTATGATATGTGCATGACTTGTGCATGGAGCAGCACATTTTGCCTACCATATTTCACCTAAAATATTTCACTCGCACCGCCTTACCATATACCTACTAAAATAATTTAGATGTGCATAAGCACCAGAGAGGTTTCCTATTCCATCTCGTAACAGTAAACATTTCTGCGAAGTAATTTCCAAATCCATCTAGAATAACCGGACAAAAAGGATATTTTTCATAAACTTTGACCTCTAAGTATGACCTTGACCTTGGAGGTACCAACCTGCGTCGTGCGCATGACACGTCGCCTCATGATGGTTAAAATTTGTGCCAAGTAATTTCAAAGTCCATCCAGAAATAAGATAGGTATTGACCACGTTTAAGTTTCGGACTCTTTTTCATATCTGAACTCTAAGTACGACTTCGGACCTGGGTTTTAGGCGAGACAGATCGTCTTATTGATGGTTAACAGTCCTGCCAAGTAATTTGAAAATCCATTCAGAAATAAGAAAGTAATTAACTGTGATTAAGTTTCGACAATTTTCCTGACGTCTAAATACGACCTTAACCTTTGAGGTACGGACCTGGGTTTGGCGCACAACACACCGCCTCATGATGGTCAACAATTCTGTCAAGTAATTTCAAAGTCGATCCAGAAATAAGATAGTTATTGGCTGCGTTAAAGTTTCGGACGAACGAACGGACGAACGCACGGACGGACATGGACAACACTACATGCGCCTTCCACCATTCCCTTGGCATAAAAACAAAAACTCTAGAAATGTGTCAATATTAAAATAAATGGTCCAGACAAGAGGCCATGCTCACCCGGAAACAAGCACTTTACGAAAACTGAAGTTGAACTAGGGCCATAACTACCGTAATAACTGCTGGCATTTACCCGAAATTGAACTTGACCACTATTTTCCTGTATATCTGTTCTGCTCAAAGTGGGAACCGGTACCATTCCGGAATTGTTCTGCGCAAAGTAATTCTCACTTTGCACAACAATTCCGGAATTGCACCGGGGCGATTCTTGAATTGTGCAAGAGACTGGGTGTTATCTTATCGATTATTTGTCACGGCAAATGTCTCTGCGCAAAGAAGGAAATACATGTATTTGGACAAAGTAAGAGTCAAATCATATAAGAGTTTTTCGAACGAAGGAAGCATTGTCTTTATTTTTTACCACTTTAAGAGTTGTGATATTTTATATATAAAAAAAAAAAACTACTGTTCGGTAAAAAAAGTTGCATTGAACCCTTTTGCTTATAATTTTTAAACATTAATTTATAAAGATTTGCGGCTCCATAGGCTAATTGGATAAGCGATTACTCTGAATCATCAGGTCTCTCATCGTGCCACATCTGAGATGCCAAGTTCTGAAACAGAAGGTCAAGTAATTTTTCTCCGGGGACTCTGTTATTCGCCGACCTCTGATTAACGACCGGCTCGAAATAACCGAAGTGATCTTGAAAGGGCTGAAACCCAAACCAAAAAAATGCTTTGCGTCCCTCTTCCGCATTGCAACATAATTAACATTTTAACATTTTTATCGTTCTAGTTCAATTACTTCGAGATATCTTTACACGACATTTACTCTCGAAATGCATGTTTTTACCCTGCATGTTTTGATTACGCAACATTCATGATTCATGATAATATTAATCTATAAATAACCATTTAATCATGACTCACTGTTGAGCAAGAAAGCCTCCATGCGGATCAATTTGTTCTTGTCACTTTGTTTGATACTGTACTGGAAGTGAGGACGAGGGTTGAAATTTCATAAAAGGTAGAAGTAAAACAAAGATCAGGAATCGATACAATTAACTTACTCCACCCATCAAAGACACCAAAGGGAAAGAAACACAAACATGAAGCGACCAGACCATAATGGAAACCTAAACAAAGGAAGGCCATAAGGACAGTTACTTTCCCACAAAATGGCAAAACTCCGGAATTGAAGCCCCCAGTAGTTTTTCTACTGACCGTCCCAAGGCGGTCGTTCTTTTGCAGTGTCTTAACTGTTATTTGGCTGTGTGTCGTTGGTTCATGTTTCGTCTGTTTTTATCTATGCCTCTGTGTCACTTTCTATAGGTGACTTGTGACGGCTGGTTTCTTGGATTGTTGCCTTTCCTGTGTGACATTTTCTTACTAGTTTATTCTGTTTTCGGACTATTTGAATTTTTAATAAACTTCTCCAGAATTTTTCATTAATAATCTTATAATTAGCAATAAATTATACATTAAATACAGAAAAAATAATTGTTCCTACTTTGACCCGATTCTCACTTTGCGCAGGGACAATTTCGGAGTTGTCTTGCGCAATGTAGGAATTCTCAAATTGCGCAAGAAAGTGAGAATTCCTTCTTTGCGCAAGAAAATTCGGGCAATTCCGGAATTGTACCGATTCCTACTTTGCGCAGAACATATCTACTAATATTTTGAAAAGCTTCCGAACTGAAACCAGTTTTCATACTGAAAAATGCAGTTGAAAAAGGATCATAACTCTCATCAATATTAGTGGATTTTACACTAAGTTGGATTTGAGAATCTGTATATTATATACAAAATTGATCTACTAATTCATTCATTCATTTACTTTACTAATTGTATTCTACATCTTCTTCAAAGAAGAAGGGGAAGAAAGAAGAGCGTTTCCTATTGAATAAAATTATGAAGGAATTTATGCAACTATTCATTATGTTGTGCATTTTTTTGTTTATTCACCATTTACTTATTCTGCTTCTCCTCACAACAGTTCGTCCGTAATTACTGACAATGTTTAATCTTAATCACATGCGAAAACTGCTAATGTTCGTGCTCTAAGATGGTTGATAAGGCTATCAAATAGAGCAACAGAGAATAGAGGAAGTGAGCTCTGTTAGTAATGTCTAAGCTCAGGCTTTGCGCTTTGCACGGTTCTGCCGGTTTCGCTGATTCTTTTTTCCACAAATTCAATATCATACCTTCTGATGAGGTATGACCAATTTGATCGGTTCTGAGCAATTTATTCCCGCGAATCTGTTGGTATGGTGAATTCCTTGAGGGAGGATCTGAGGCTGTCCTCGAAACCCTTCTTCTGACCACCATATGAACATTTTCCTGTTAATAATTCTCCATAGAGGAATTTCTTTGGTAACCGTTCCTCGGGCATTCTGGTAAACTGGCACGTCTAGCTTAACTATGCCAGTTTCAGAAGAGTATGTACACTATGGATCCATGCCCCTCTCAGGATTCTGTGTCTGTAATCTTGCCACTTAATATTGTTGAGGAGTTTTCTAATACAGCTTGAACGGAAGTTGCATACTCTTTATTGCCAATTGCTTCCTTGCCAATTGCTGGGAGGGTCCATGGCTGAGGCCTAATACACCGATTGAATAAACACCTTGAACAATCAGGGCTTCTATCACAAACCCAGTGAGGATTCAGAAAAACAGAGGAACAATTGACATAATATTCAAAGCAAGGCAGAGAAATGCCGGGAACAGAACACGGAACTGTAGATAACCTTTAAGTACTGACCTTTACCAAAGCTTTTTTCACTCTCAGACGTAGTGGTCGTTGGAAAATTATTGTTAAGTGTGTCTGTAACACCATTTTCATAGCAATGATGAGGCACTTCCACGATGGTAGGCCTGCACGGGTCCAAAATCATGGTTATTTTGTTATCCATTCTCTGTGTCAAATGGTGTCAAGCTAAGATGTGTACTGGCCCAAACCAGAGTTCAGCATGATGTTCTCTGCCATGCCCCCAAATGCGTTCCAGGAGGGTGTCAATGGTATACCAATTAGGTATTGCTTTGATGGGAAGTTGTTTTTTTTTTTCAATTTAGAAGTTTGCAAGACACATCCAAGGTGCAGAAAGGTGTTACATGTGTACGTCTCTGCTGATGGCAAAGGGTGTTGCAACAGAAGAGAAAATGCAAAACAGGTGTAGATACAGTAACTTACTCAAAGTAGAAG
Source organism: Lucinisca nassula (assembly GCA_963580285.1). NCBI lineage: Eukaryota > Metazoa > Mollusca > Bivalvia > Lucinida > Lucinidae > Lucinisca > Lucinisca nassula. The sequence goes on from OY757014.1 coordinate 47,110,884, forward strand.
TAAAACAAAGATCAGGAATTGATACAATTAACTTACTCCACCCATAAAAGACACCAAAGGGAAAGAAATACAAACATTAAGCGACCAGACCATAATGGAAACCTAAACAAAGGAAGGCCATAAGGACAGTTACTTTCCCACAAAATGGCCATATGGTCATCCGAAACTAAAAGACACAAGTGATACACAGTAAGTAACAAACAACAACATAAAATAAATCGCCACAGAAGAGCCGCCTTGGAACGGTCAGTGGAAGATTTCCACTGGGGGGCTTAAATCGATTTTACGTGGCCACAATCCTCAAATCAGAATAAAAAAGACTAAGGTGGACTATCAACCAGCGCTCGGTAAACCTACCAAGATGCCCACCACCACACTGAAAGGGCAAAAATTGCAAGTGCTAGATAGTTCACCTACCTTGAGGGCATACTGTAGAAATCCGTGCGTATTGATGAAAAAGTGAATGCCAGGATTACCAAAGTTAGTTCGACCGTTTAGGATTGAAATTGAAGCAGGCTTTCTTTGTTTACCGAGTTCAACATTGATGAGTCAGAAAACTTCGCGCGGATACTTGTTTGAACTACAGTAAAAGTGAGGGTGAGGGTTTGGGTCCCCGTCAGGTTAAATCGTGGACCCACAAGTTGTTGTTGCTGGTTGTTCCATGTCGGTACTTTTGCTGTGGTTCCTTCATGTATTGTGTTGGTGGTTCTAATTTTTTTTTCCAAAATCATATACATGTATGCTGATTCTTATTCTTTCCCCTTTTTAGTTGTTTATTTTTAGTTACTTTTGTCCTTCCAGTTTAATATTTGTTATATTGGTGATTCTGATTCTTTCCACCATTATGCATATTGATCCTTTTTAGATCGGTTTAGATATTCTAAGTCACCACCAGTTCGGGAATGAGCTGCTGACTCGGCTACCGTTTGTCCGTTTTGTTTACTGTCGTCACTCTATCTTTCTACTTTTTTTCCCTTGTGATATTGTGAGAAGAATATGGGACCTGGTGGTGTCAGTCCATGATCGTTTCTCTTTTTAATTTTGACACAAAGATGGTAAGCCCCCGCCCATAGGGGCTTGAAGAAATATATGGGCTGCATGATGCTTCCACGCAGAGCTGAATCTGGCCCGCATACTAGTACTGGTAAACCGCTTAGAGGATCTAAGCCTTCCAGGAACCGCGGTGCGAGGCGGACTGTCCATGCTAATAAACCCTGTTGGTTTCATTGGGCGACAGGGCTTGAGATGTCATTTCATCTCAATGTCGGGTAAAAGTCCCACAAAATTGGAAGCAACGTCTCCAAAATGACTTTTACAGTGTTCACGGGGACGTTAAACCTCAAATCAAACAAACAGACACAAAGATGGAAGTCTAACGAGATGTTGTGATGCAAACACTATCACATACATGAGTCTAGTTTACAAACGTCACACCAGAGACTAAACCGCTCTTTCTCATAAGTAGAAGAAGAACGACAACAGAAGAAGTAGAAGAAGAAATATTTCATAAACTCAAAAATATAAAGTCATTCAATTGAATGGTTGATGTTTATGCGTTAGAATCTTTTGTTGTGTATCTTACTTTTACGATAAAATTGTTTTTATTTTGTTTCCATGTTAATTAGCCCATTTTGTTCCTGAAACCCCAAAACGGGTAATTGGCAAACAGTGCAGGCACAGATCAGACGCCACAAAACAGTGCCCACATTGTTTGAAACACGTTCAACCATTTTTATGCCCCAACTTCGAAGAAGCTGGAGGGGCATATTGCGTCTGCTTCGTTCGTCCTTTCTTTCGTTCGTCCGTTCGTCCTTCAGTTACGCTTTTGATGCAAGCCATAACTTAAGAACCGCGTATGCTAGGGTTTTGAAATTTCATATATGGATTCCTCATGGAAAATTAGGGGAAGCGTTTTTTTTTCTCGTCCAGATTATGCCCCTTTCAAGAGTTTTTGCCCATTGAATTTCTTTGTCTCAAAAAATAAAAGAGCTAGAGCCTTGACAGTTGGTGAATAGATTGGTGGTGATGAGTAAATGTCCTGATTAAATTTTGACTTCATTCCCAAAAATACTTCATGAGTTATAGTCCTTTGTCAATTTGGGTATATTTACATTGTACCTCTATGTGCTTTGTGATGCATAGCATAACTTTATAACCGTGTATACTAGGGTTTTAAATTTCATATATGGATTCCTCATGGAAAATTAGGGGACACATATTTTTTTTTCTTGTCCGGATTATGCCCCTTTAAAGAGTTATTGGCCTTTGATTTTTTATTTTATTAAATCTTATCAGCAAAATTTCTCAAAAACTATAAGAGCTTGAGCCTTGAAAGTTGGTGAATAGATCGGCGGTGATGTGTAGATGACCTGATTAACTTTTGTCTAAATTCCAAACAATACACAATGAGTCATGGCCCTTTGTCACTTTGGGTATTTTTACATTGTACCTCTGTAGCTTTGTGATGCATTGCATAACTTTATAACCGTGTATGCTAGCGTTTTGAAATTAGGAGACACATATTTTTTCTCGTCCGGATTATGCCCCTTTCAAGAGTTATTCTAGAACATATATAACGTCATATGAAAGTATGGCGGCCGTTAAAAGTCTCCCTGCCATACACCATAGTGTAGCTTATATTTACTTGTCCTTTTGGATCATTGATTCCATTGTGGTATTTCGAAAATATATGAGGATCACTGATGAGGCCTATTTGGCCGAAACTAGCTAGCCTTGCCCGGGAAAACAAGTACCCTCCATATTTCCAGTTCTATAGTGTATTCTTTGCTTGCAAAGGATATCCCTTTCTAGAACATATTCTGGTGTCTTGGAATGTGTATGAATGTGTGGCGGCCGTAAAACGTCTCCCTGATGGCGCAAACTAGCTAGTCTGGCCCAGAAAACATGTACACTCCATATTTCCAGTTCTGTTGTGTATTCATTGCTTCCAAAAGATAACCCTTTCCAGAACATATTTGACAAAGGAAAAAGGAAACAAATGAATAATGAAGAAATATTTTGTTTGTATATTGAAACCAATTAGGAGTGTTTCTGAGATAACAAGGCAAGCTGCAATCCGATAAGACCTGTCAATCATTGTGACGTCAATACCTCTCTGGTTTCTTGCTGTCGAGTCATCACCTTTGTTTCATCTCTGTGTTTGTTTGATTTTGTGTGTTCCCGGAGATGTTGCACTGATGAGTTAGAGGCCTTCATGCGGACTGAACAAATTATTTGTCCATATCGCGACGAAAGTGAAGGCGAGGATTGTGGCCACGTAAAATCGATGAAAGCCTCCACCCCTACACACACACCAGTGGAATTCGTTTCACTGACCGTTCCAAGGCGGTTTTTCTGTCGTGGTTTATTTTTGTTATGGTCTGTCATTGAGTGTTTGTATCGCTTACATTATTTTGTTTTCGTCCTTTTTCGGGAAAGTAACTGTCCATTTGGCTTTCCGCTATTGATGTTTCCATTAGGGTTTTTTGTTTCATGTTTCTGTTCTTTCCCTTTTGTGTCTCTGGTGGGAGCTGTGGGTTTTGATAAAATATGTTCGGTTTATGGGCATAATGAAATGTCGTTTCCGACAGTTTTTCGTTGGTGTAAGAAATTCAGCTGTGGGCTAGGCTCAACAGAAGATGCACCACATGATCGTTGGCCGAAAAGAGCAATATCTGCCAAGATGGTTGCTAGAGTGAAAGAAATAGTTGCTACCGATGCACGATACACCACTTGGCAAATAGCTAGTATGGTTGGCATCTCATTAGGAGCAGCTCATACAATTCTGAAACGGGATTTAAAAATGAGAAAGATCTGTGCTAGATGGATTCCCCATCTGTTGACAGATGAGCAGAAAAAGACACGCGTTCAGTGCGCCAAGAAGCTGCTTAAAAAGTTTCCAAATTACAATACACGGTCTTTCGCTAATGTCGTCACAGGTGACGAGACATTGGTTCACTTTTTTGAGCCAAAACGAAAGATTCAGAACAAAATATGGGCAGCAAAGTATTGCAAAAGACCATGCATTGCAAAGCGGACCATGAGCGTCAAGAAGGTAATGTATGCCATATTCTTTTCAAATCAGGGCCCTGCTATTCAGGTTGCTGTGCCTAAAGGCAAATCTGTAAATGCGAAGTTTTACAAGAATAAAGTTCTTCGACAATTGAAGAAATATTTCAAAGAACGAAGACCCGCAACTGGTTTGGCCAATGTCAGATTGCTACATGACAATGCGTCATCGCACAAGGCGTTCATTGTGCAAGACTATCTGAAGCAGGAAAAGGTTGTTGAACTCCCTCACCCCCCGTATTCCCCTGACCTTGCCCCGTGTGACTTTTTTTTGTTCCCGCGGCTGAAAAAATACCTTTCTGGACGAAATTTTGTACAGCGCAAACACCTCGGTTCTGCAATATTCCAGTGCCTTCATAGTATACCTCGAAAAGACTACCAAAATGCATTCAAGGATTGGATCAGAAGACTGAAAGTTTGTATATCTGTTAAAGGGGAATACTTTGAGGGGACAAAATAAATTTTTTCATCGCAATCTATCACGGAATCATTTTTATGTGCTTAGTTGAATTCATATTTGAACAGTCCTCGTATAGGGGTTAATGACTTCTTATTCAACCTTGTCTGCTGATCGATATATTAATTGATTAGCCTGTGTAGAAATAATTTAATTACGGGATTGTTATTGACCCTCGCACACTAAAACTGCTACCGAGCATTCAGGTGAGCGGATTTGAGGTGTTATTCCACGAAATCACATGTCTTTCATTTAGTTATTCAAAAATTTGACTATAACCACCAAAGAGTATTAGTAAACAAGAAAAGATACACAACATTGACTCGATTAATTCAAAATTTGTTAAAGGAACACTGTGTGGCACCCTGTAGCAATTATATTATCATCATGAACACACGCCTATATAACTTTGACCCCATTGAACCCCATTTTTATATAGCAAAACAGGGGTTTGCAGGGGTAAACCTTATTTTGTATTATTTCTGCTCTAAAAACTCATCAGAACTGTCTCGATGAGGCGGTTCTAATGTGTACCCACAGTCTATATTTTGAGCAGAAATAAGAAAAACATCACAATTTTTTTTCTCAAAATTTTCTTCTTTCCATCGATAAAACTTACGATGTATTTGTATAGGCGTGTTTTATAATAAATGCAGTGGAGTCCAGTGACCTCTGCAGCATTTGATAACGCCAGCTTTGTAAAGATCCTGTGCATTGTGTATACATACCTGCATCTGTTTCAATGACAATGTCTGAAAAACACGTATATTTCTGTAAATATTAAAATATTATCAATATGTCATCGAAAGGTAACCAGGTTCTCAAAGCATTGGTCCTTGTATATGTTTAATGCCATAAAGCAGCTTATGAGTAAGCATTCACCTGCGGAATAAATTAATCTAGCCACTCCAATTTCTGACTGTGAATCTATCAAATTACCTGATATTATGTATTCATTTCACAACCTGAATGGCAATGTAGATCCTGATAAGACGACGGTTTTGAGCTTGTTAGATCCCTTGATATATTTTACTTAGACATTGATTCCTGTTCTATAGAGGGCATAGTTGTCGATGTTCAATAGACCCGTCTCATGACATAGACTGTGATGCTCGTCAACGGCAGTGATTGTCCCCTGTAGAACCGACTCACAAAGATGATGGTCATTTTGCTTTTTGGCGCTTGGAAAAATCATTTCATGACAGAGATTGTGGTGCTCGTCAGACGCTCTTCAACTGGTGGTCGTTAGAACCGCCTCGTTGGGGTCTTTCAAATGAGCATCACAATCTATGTTGAGAGCAGTAACAATGTAATATAGACCAATGTTAACCTAATTTGTTTCCTTTAAAAATTAGTTTTTAGGGTACCCATTACACGTTCGTGATAAGCGACCTTAATGTTTGTTTTCTATTTTTAAATCGTACACCGGCTCGTTTCATTGCTCCCCATTTGTAGCCCAGCTTTGACAACACAAAGTGATATATTTGCCTACCTATGTAAGCTGTATTCTTCAATTCAGCCTGGAGGGCAGCATTCAAGGCGTCGAAATTCTGGACCTGGAACACGTGCTGAGCATCTGTAGCTATATTGCCGAGCTCGTTTTTGTCTACTCCAGCCCCAATACCAATAGTGAACACTTTCACGTTCATCTGTTGTAGTTTGTTCGCTTCCTCCAGAGTCAGCTGTGACTCGTTCGATTTGGCGTCTGTCATCACAATCAGAATGTTAGCGACTCCGGCTCGATCCCCAGCTGCCGCCTTGAAGCTGTTCGCACCCACGTACTTGAGGGCCAGATCCATTCCGGTTCCACCAGAACGGTACCCGATATTTTTAATGGCGTTGACCATGTCAGTTTTGTTATGGTGTGTGTTCAGATTGAATTCCATGTGGGGCGTAGACCCGAAAGTCACAACCCCAATTTGTACACTACGAGGGCCGATATTGAAGCTCTGAGCGAAAAGTGCGACGAAGTCTTTCTGTTTTTCGAAGTTTGTCGATCCAACGGATCCAGATGAGTCCAGTAAGAAAACGATATCGGCTGCGATGGAGCCATAAACTGTAAAGAAATTATACAAACATTTGTGTAATATAATGCATTCGGCTGGAGTACCGAAATGTTTGTAATTCTCAGGAGAATTGCCAGTTATGAGTCTTACTATGGATTCGTGAAAAATGTAATATACTGTAGCACTTCCGGTGTGCATCTGCCCCTAAAGACCTCCGATGCAATCCAGTATGTCAGTTCTGGTTAAATGTTATTTATTTTTATTTTATTTATACATGTATATTTATTTTTGCAATACAACGTAGCATGTGTCACATCCTTTACTACTTTGTTTGCTTGAAAACATCCTAATAAAATTCGTTTTCTTACAATAATGTTGTACGTTACATGCTGTATCGGTCTTGTTGGACAAGACGAAAATAAGACATGGGAGACCAGAGAAGACTCAATCCAGACTACAAATCAGGGTCTTTCTTGTTGGTATGTGTTTTCCACTGAATCATACAAAGGTTCGATTAAATTGGTTTGATTTACAGGGTGATCTTTTATCGTTTTTTATCTATATAAATTTCGGTGGGCGCAGTTCGTGGGTTCGACCCCTTAACTCCCGGTTCCGGCAACATTCTTATGATCATGAAACGTTTTATGGTCACTCTGTCTATTTTGCTAGTTCAAGAAGTATAATTGTATGTTTCCAGCAAAAGGATGAATATTGTACTGGAGAAAACTCCGTGATGTAGTAGGTAAGCTACATGCCATCTAAACCTAGGATCCGGGTTTCGATCTCGGGCTTCTATAGACTTTTGACTGAAGCTTTAAATCAAGGTCGCGTCACTGTATGATCTATGTTGTTGGTCGGACGTAAAAGTAAAGCACGCATTGTACCGGTCAACTGCTTTTCTTACATGCTTTTCAATGAATGATAGAAATTTCTTTGTGAAATCTAAATCGATATCTTCATTGTTTCAAACAGTGAAAATACAATTTTCATTTTTTACTGTTGGCGAATTCGATGTACCGTCAAAATAACATATTCTCTGTTTGTTAAAAGTCAAAAAGCTGTACCTTATCAATGTGTGACAAAAATTACTTCACGTACGTTTCACGTCGTTCCGACGTTGGTTACGTCACTTTTTGTACTTCATATTGTAAATAATACACTCGACGCCAGACAAGCTTAGCAACTTCGGACATTATTTAAAAGCTTTCAAACAGATTTAAAAAGGTTGGGTACAATATAAATTTTTATGAGTCCCCCGATTTGGGCCCCCCGGTGGAATTCTGCCACTGACCGTTCCAAGGCGGCTCTTCTGTGGCGATTTATTTATGTTGTTGTTTGTTACTTACTGTGTGTATCACTTGTGTCTTTTAATTTTGGATGGCCATATGGCCATTTTGTGGGAAAGTAACTGTCCTTGTGGCCTTCCTTTGTATAGGTTTCCATTATGGTCTGGTCGCTTAATGTTTGTATTTCTTTCCCTTTGGTGTCTTTTATGGGTGGAGTAAGTTAATTGTGTCGATTCCTGATCTTTGTTTTGCTTCTACTTTAAACGACAGACTGCATGCATGGTAGTTAAGCCAATCACGGTTGACAACTTTGCTTCCCTCTTTAATTGCACGCCGGTCGGTCAGGCCTCAGGTTCAATGATGGTTCCAGCGTAAAGGCTTACTGAGAATTAGAGAGAATCTAATTTTATGTAATGTTGGTTGGAGCCTGGCTGGGCCGATCAGAGTGTAACTGTTGGTTTTCGTTTGCTCCAGCATTTCAGAGGTTTTTTTGCTGTCGAGTCCTTGTCGTTGTTTCATCCCTGTGGTTGATTGATTTTTGTGTTCACGGAGATATTGCACTGACGAGTTAGGAGGCCCTCATCCGGACTGAACAAATTATTTGTCTAAATCACGACGAAGTAAGGGCGAGGTTTGTGGCCACGTAAAATCGATTTAACAACCCCCTCACCCAACCCCCAAGTAGAATTTGTATCACTGACCGTTCCAATTCGGTTCTTCTGTCGTGGTTTATTTCTGTTATGGCTTGTCTTTGAGTGTTTGTATCGCTTATATTATTTTGTTTGTGATAGCCAATTTGCAATTTTGTGGGAAAGTAACAGTCCTCTTGGCTTTCCGCTAGTGGTGTTTCCATTAGGGTCTAGTTGTTTCATGTTGGTGTTTCTTTCCCATGGTGTATCGATTCCTGATCATTGCCTATACTTCTATTTCAAGTGAACCTTTTGATATAGTTACATTCCTATATGTTTTTCAGGCGCCAACCTGTAGTTTACAACCAATATTATACCCAATTAATACGCTGAACACCTCTAAATCGACGTTTATTTGCCCTCAAAAAAGTTTGTCCTCTGTTATGATGGGCTGACGCTCTGAGATTGCGTTACAAATTACAATTTTGAAACATTAGAGAAACAGAAAATTTAATATTTTTTTAGTGTAAAATCAATTGTTATTTTACTCATTCACACCCAAAAAGTACTTCCTTATATTCTCGTATACCTCTATCTATGTTCATTCGGGGAAATAAAGATCGATCTTACACTGAACATATATTCAAATATCCCCTATAAGTATAAAAATAGAAGTGAAGGCAATGATCAGGAATCGATACAATTAACACACAGCTCCAATCAGAGAAACGAAAGGGAAAGAAGCACAAGCATGAAACAACTTGACCCTAATTGAAACACCAATAGCGAAAAGCAAAAAGGACAGTTACTTTCCGACAAAATGGCCAATTGGCATCCAAAACAAAATAATATAAGCGACACACACACACACATACTCAAAAACAAACGATAACAAAAAATAACTGCGACAGAAGAACCGCCTTGCAACAGTCAGTGAAACGAATTCCACTCTGCCAAAACAGAAGAACCGCCTTGCAACAGTCAGTGAAACGAATTCCACTCTGCCAAAGGAAAATGTGACTAGGTTAATTCGTTAAACTACAAACCAAACCCAATTAATATTGCCATGTACATAAGCACATGTACATCTAATACCCAGTCGGGGGAGAGTCGGACGTGTGTGGTTGTGTGTGTGTGTGGGGGGGGGGGAGGGGGGGGGGTTAGTGGCAGGTCATTCAAAAGTCTCCTTATAATAAGTTTTCTATACCTATAAGAAAAAAATCAAATCCTCTTCTTTTGCGAGAAGACCATTGTATGTGGACTCAGTTAACAGTAAAGGTGGAGACATAAAATAATGTTTTCTTTCCTCTGTTAGCGACCAGACAGTTCCAAATTATGATATTCTATAAACTTACGTCTACTTAACGAACAAACGTTGGATGACCTCCCAGACTGTTTCGGTCCAATAAAGCTTTTGATACTTTTGATGAAGAGGCATACAGCAACCTCTCCGGCAATTTATTTTGAAATCAGTTGAGTATCGTTTTAATGTTGCTGTTTTTTTTTTCTTCTTCTTCTTCTTTGTTTAAGCAGCCATTTTGAACAGCGCAGCGTAACAGATTTGGTTAAGGAGCATAAGCTCGTACATTTCTGTGTAAATGTGTTGAAATGCATCACACTGTTTAGGAGTAGTTGTTGTTTAAGTAAAAATGTCTGTGTAATTACTTTGAAAAGAAGCGTTGATAAAGAAAGAAATGTTGTTTAATGTTTTTTTCTGTGTTTAGCTCAGCTGGCCATTTTGTTTGGTGAAGCGGGACCATTTTAGCAATTTTGTTATAGGTCGTACAAGGAACATTCCTGTGGAATTATTTTGAAATCCATCACTGGTTTAAGAGGATATATCCTTTACAGGTTGGTGGACACCCAGGAACATTCCTATGAAATTATTTCAGAATCAAATCATTGGTTTCAGAGGAAGTGTCATTTAAATAAACTGTTGACGATGCACGAAATCATGCCAATTTTTCCTAGATGGAAATGCAGATTAAAGGTTCCCTATTTTTAGCAATGGTCGCCTTTTTATCAGTGGATCGGAACAATTAAGTAAATGTGATAAAGGGACATAAGTGGACTATTTCTGTCAAATATGTTTGAAATCCATCAACCGGTTAAGGAGGAACTGTTGTTTAATTAATATACCTGTGAAATAATCTTAAAATTGGACCGTTGGCATAGGGGGAGATGTCGTTAAAAGTTTTTTTTTTCTGTTTTTATCTCCGATGACAATTGTCTTAAGTGGAGCGGAACCAGTTTAACAAATTTGATATAGGGTCACTGTGAAACTCTTTTGAAATCAATCAATTGGTTTAGGAGGAGATATGTCCTTTCAAGGTTCTTCAGGGGCATTTTTTTTTAACTCAGCAAAATTATTTAGCAATTTTGGTAAAGAGGCACAAGAGAAAAATTTCTCAGAAAGTATTTTGAATTTGGGCCTTTGGCCTAAGACGAGATGTTCTTTAAATGTTTAGCTCCTGCTGTCATTTTGTTAAGAAGAGCGGAACCATTTTAGAAGTTTTTGTAGAGCGTCATCCAAGGAACATTTTTTATGCAACTATTTTGAAATTGAGCCCTTAGCCTAGGATATCGGTTTAAGGTTTGTATATTTTTAGTTTTGGTGGCCATTTTTCAGCAAAGCTGAGTCATATTAGCAATTTTGGTAGAGGGTCATCAGAGGAATATTTCAGTGAAGTTATTATGAAATCATTCATAGCGTAGAAGATGTTGTTTAAAGGTTCACCTCATTTAAATCAGGTTGCCTTTTTATTCAGCCGAGATAAACCATTGAAATTATTTTGAAATTGGGCCATCGCCTTGGAGAAGATGTTTAAAGTTTTGTTTTTTCTATTTTTAGCTCTGACGGCAGTTTTGTTCTGGCCCAGTTTGGTAGAGGTCATCCAAGTTTGACGGCAGTTTTTTTTTCTTCTATTTTTCAGCTCTGACGGCAGTTTTGATCCGGCCAAGTTTGGTAGCGGGTCATCCAAGAAACATTTCTGTGAAATTATTTTAAAATCGGGCGATTGGCGAGATGTCGTTAATTTTTACTCCAATTTTTGGTTCCGGTGGCAATTTTGTTCAGCGGAGCGGAATCATTTGAGCAATTGTGATAGAGTGACACCCAAAGAACATCCATGTGAAATTATCTTTAAATTAGGCTATTTGTCTAGGAGGAGATTCCGTTTGAATGTGTGTGTTTAAAGCTCACCTGACCGAAGGTCATGGTGAGCTTTTGTGACTGTGAGATGTCCGGCATCGTCGTTCGTCGTTCGGCGTGCGTCGTGCGTGCGTAAACTTTTCTTGTTAACATTCTAGAGGCCACTGTTTGATCCAATCATCATCAAACTTGGTCAAAATGGCCATCATGACAATATGTCAGTCAGGTTTGAATATGGGTCATGTCGGATAAAAAAGGTTGTCACCAGGTCAAATCAAAGGAAACCTTGTTAATACTCATATTGCCACAATTTTGGTCCAATCATCCTTACACTTGCTCAGGATGATAATCTTGATAATATCTCGGTCAAGTTCGAATATGGGTCATATCGAGTCAAAAACTATGCCAGGAGGTCAAACCACAGAAAACACTTGTTAGCACTCTAGAGGCCACAGTTTTGGTCCAGTCATCCACAAGCTTGCTCAGAATGATCAGCCTGACAATATCTCGGTCAAGTTCGAATATGGGAAATGTAGGGAAAAAAGTAGATCAGTAGGTCAAATCATGGAAAAACCTTGTTCTACGTCTACAGGTCACAGTTTTGGTCCAATCTTTCTAAAACTGGGTCATAGTGTTCATCCTGACAATATCTCGGTCAAGTTTGAATTTGGGTCATTTCAGGTCAAAAAGAAGGCCAGTAGGTCAAATCATAGAAAAACCTTGTTAACACTCTAGAGGCCACAGGTTTGGTCCAGTCATCCTCAAACTTGCCCAGAATGATCATCCTGACAATATCTCGGTCAAGTTCGAATATGGGTCATTTTGGATCAAAAAATAGGCCAGTAGGTCAAACCACAGAAAAAACTTTTTAGCACTCTAGAGGCCACAGTTTTGGTCCAATCATCCTCAAACTTACTCAGAATGACCATCCTGACAATATCTCGGTCAAGTTCGATTATGGGTCATGTCGGCCAAACAAAACAGGTCAGTAGGTCAAATTATAGAAAAACACCTTGTTAACACTCTATAGGCCACAGTTTTGGTCCAATCATCCTCAAACTTGCTCAAAATGATCATCCTGACAATATCTCGGTCAAGTTCGAATATGTGTCATGTCGGGTCAAAAAGTAGGTCAGTAGGTCAAATTATAGAAAAACCTTGTTAACCCTCTAGAGGCCACAGATTTGGTCAAATCATCATCAATCTTGCACAGAATGATCATCTCTACAATAGCTAGATCAAATTCGAATATGGGTCATGTGGGGTCAAAAGTAGGTCAAATCATAGAAAAATCTTGTTTACACTCTAGTCTATTCTTCTTCTCTGTCTTCTTCTTCTTCTGCCTCATTGTCATCTAATTTTTAGCACACCTGAGCAAAGCTTAAGTTGAGCTTTTGTGATCACCTTCTGTCTGTCCTATGTGCGTCACGCGACGTGCGTCATGCGGTGTCAACATTTACCGTGTTCATCCTCTAGAGACCACAATTTTGCTTCAATCTTCATGAAACTTTACTAGTATGTTTGTCTTGATGATATCTGGGTCAAATTCCAATATGGGTTATGCCAGGTCAAAAAGTAGGTCAGTAGGTCAAATCATATAAAAACCTTGTTAACACTATATGGGCCACATTTTTGGTTTAAGCATCCTCAAACTTGCTCAGAATGACCATCCTGATAATATCTCGGTCAAGTTCGATTATGGGTCGTGTCGGCCAAACAAAACAGGTCAGTATGTCAAATTATAGAAAAAACCTTGTTAACGCTCTAGAGGCCACAGTTTTGGTCCAATCATCCTCAAACTTGCTCAAAATGATCATCCTGACAATATCTCGGTCAAGTTAGAATATGTGTCATGTCGGGTAAAAAGTGGGTCAGTAGGTCAAATTATAGAAAAACCTTGTTAACACTCTAGAGGCCACAGTTTTGGTCAAATCAACATCAATCTTGCACAGAATGATCATCTCTACAATATCTAGATCAATATGGGTCTTGTGGGGTCAAAAGTAGGTCAAATCATAGAAAAACCTTGTTTACACTCTAGTCTATTTCTCCTCTCTGTCTTCTTCTTCTGCCTCATTGTCATCTAATTTTAGCACACCTGTGCAAAGCTCAAGTTGAGCTTTTGTGATCACCTTTTGTCTGTCGTATGTGCGTCACGCGACGTGCGTCATGCGGTCTCAACATTTACCTTGTTCATCCTCTAGAGACCACAATTTTGCTTCAATCTTCATGAAACTTTACTAGTATGTTTGTCTTGATGATATCTGGGTCAAATTCCAATATGGGTTATGCCAGGTCAAAAATTAGGTCAGTAGGTCAAATCATATAAAAACCTTGTTAACACCCTAGGGGCAACATTTATGGTCCAAGCATCCTCAAACTTGCTCAGAATGATCATCCTGACAATGTCTCGGTTAAGTTATAATATGAGTCATGTGGGGTCAAAAAGAAGGTCAGTAGGTCAAACCCTAGAAAAACCTTGTTAACACTCTAGAGGCCATAGTTTTTGGTCCAATCATCATCAAACTTGCTCAGAATGATCATCTCTACAGTTTCTAGGTCATGTTCGAATATGGGTCATATGGAGTCAAGTGTAGGTCAGTAGGTCAAATAGTAGGTAAACCTTGTTTACACTCTAGAGACCGCAATTTTAGTCTAATTATCATCAGAACTTGCTCAGAATGATCATCTTGACAACTTAAAGATAAAGTGAATTTGGCCATCTGGGGACAAAAAGGAGGTCAGTAGGTTAAATCATAAAAAAACATTTTTACACTCTAGACGCCTAAGTTTTAGTCCAGTCATCATCAAACTCAGAATTGTCCTCTTTTGGTAATACCTTGGTCAGGAGGTGTATTTTATGAATATAGTGGTACCTTTTGCAAATGGCCACCCCATTTCCCCGCCCCCACTTCCTTTGTCACCATTTTTATTTAGACTGAGCGTGCTCTCCGTCTGGTGCACTAGGACCTGGCCCTCAATGTCCACAAGATGCCTAGATAGTGACATACAAGTCAGCTCTATATTGTAAAATGGGATGACTTCTTCCTAAAAATAGAAAACAATTTTGAAGGGATGTTCCATGAGTGACACTCTGGCCATTTTCCACTGAACACTAGATTGATTTTGAAAGGTTCCTTGAGTCACTGTCAGTCAAAATTGTTCTTTACCTCCACTCCACCTTATATTACCTACCATAAGGATCAGGTGAGCGATCCAGGGCCACCATGACCCTCTTGTTTTTAGAAAAACCTTGTTATGGCTTATGGGTCGATTTTGCTCAAATGAACATGATAGCCACAAGAGCTAAAAATATCCAAACCCTAAAATGACCTAGTTATAAACAGCTAGATTGAGTTTGGTAGAATTTCAAAGAAGTGTTCCTTGGGTCACATTCAATCAAAATTGCTCTAATCCTCCAAATTACCTTAGTATATTACCTACCATTTCGTTCTTACAGTATGGATCAAGTGAGCGATCCAGGGCCATCATGGCCCTCTTGTTTATATTTTAGCTCGGGCGGGCAGTCTTTTCTGTGGAGCGGAATCATTTTAGCAATCTTGGTAGAGAAGCTTATTCGAGTTCAATAGTTATTGACTTAGCAACACTTGATTAACATAAAAAAAAATGTATACACTTTTACGTAGCTTGTTAAATATAGGACAGTCTAATGAACAATGAACAACGATATTCGTCTTCCGCGTCATTTAAGTCCCAAAACATGCACTTTCGGTTTGCTCGATCAATGTTTCTGTGAGGACCTAGTCTCAGGTTTGCAATGGCATTTCTGAAATTTGAGTTTTTGATAATTAATAAGAAATGTTAGATAGTAAAACGCTGCATTTTTAATTCTCTGTACATTGTAAGAGAGGTACACAGCTCAGCCCCTTGGTACAATTAAACAACATACAGAGCTCTTAGTCTACACTTTTGAAGACGAGCATTTTGTTTACAATCATCGATTCTGGAAATAAACAAACATCTTGGAAAACGCTATGCTCAAAGAGATATTTCGTTGGCCAGTTTAAGATATTCGAGTTTTGTAGTGTCTTGATGCGTAGCATAGAATTCACTGCACGAAGCATGCGATTTTCATTTACCGCGCTATGTAGATTTTCGTTTGCTCCAGCATTTCAGTGTTTTCTTGCTGTGAGTCCTCACCTTTTTTCATCTCTGTGGTTGATTGATTTTTTATTGGTGTTCAAGGAGATGTTGCACTCATGAGTTAGGAGGCAATCATGCGGACTGAACAAATAATTTGTCTGAATCGCGACGGAAGTAAGGGCGAGGATTGTGGGCACGCAAAATCGATTTAATTCCCCAGTGGAATTCGTTTCACTGACCGTTCCAAGGCGGTGCTTCTCTCGCGGTTTATTTTTGTTATGGTTTGTCTTTGAGTGTTTTTTTTCGCTAATATTATTTTGTTTTTGATAGCCAAATGGCTATTTTGCTGGAAAGTAACTGTCCTTTTGGTTTTTCGCTATTGATGTTTCAATTAAAGTATGTTGTTTCATGTGTGTGTTTCGTTCCCTTTAGTGTCTCTGATGGGAGCTGTTGGTTAATTGTATCGATTCCTGATCATTGCCTTCACTTCCATTTATTAACCAATACTTATATGTTGCCATATTAAATGTGGAAAGCGTCCGAATTCTCCGCATAAAGATAGGGTACGTGTTGACATTTTAACACTTAAAAGCCATTTACAGAATGTTCCGTGCACTCGTTCAGAAGTTTCTGAGCTTGATAACACCCAACTTTTACAACTACAATTCAAATTTGGTGAACGAGTATTGATACGTAACCGCATATGTTTAGTAGTCGACAGAAGTCCGTTCGAACCTCAAGTGTTTTCCTGTAATGTGCTTGTTGCCTTATTCAAAGACCCTTCGCAAGACAGTGCCATTCCTAAGTCGTTAAAGCTTTAAACTAGTTTTATTTCTTCTTCGCTATACGTCAAATTTTCATTTCTTTTTAAATATCCACCCTGTGGTAAACAAGGTGAACAGCTATTTTGGTTTGCCAGCACTCACTGTTAAATTCCATTTAATACAATATGATTCTGAGCTACTTAGGCATGACTGGAGCCCATGTACTGAATGTAAAAAGATGCCCCCATCGTCAGCGAACATTAGTAGATATATCGAAAACTGATCTAAAGTTAAAACAGCGCTCGTATTCTGCTATAAATAAATCTTAAGATCATTTATAAATGAAGATAGCAAGAAAGGTGAGAGAACCTCTCCTTTCAACAAGCCGATATTCGAACTAAACATTTCGATTTCTAACACAGGACAGAGTCATGTAAATAAATTGATCTTATCAGTTGATACAGGTTTCCGTCTAGACCGCCATTTGTCATTTTGTACCATAGACTATTTCGTTTTATAGAGTCAAAGGTTCGTTTAAGTCAAAAATACACAATATAACTATTTACTTATCATGCATTATTTTAATGTTGTTTTGAAGTGCACATTTTTTTCAACCGTTCATTCACAATTACATTAAAAAGCTTTCCAAAACAGTTTACCATAAGTATACCCCTATAGTATCTTAGAATCTCCCTTTTCATGGATAGGCTTAATAGGGCCATGGACAGGACCGGCGGTCTGAGTCGCATTTTTTTCAACTTCAGTTCTTAATTCATGTATTTATATGCAACAGCCGGTGTTAAGTGAAGATGTGGAGCCTGTAAAAGGGTTCCCCGTGCTTCATTAGTAGTGCTGTTTATTCACGCAGTGTATAAAACTTAAAATTAAAAAAGGTTAGCAGCGCCCAGATAGCTCTGTCGGTAGAACACTTGCAATGCAAGCAAGGGTTCCACGGTTCCAGTCCGTCCGGTTCTGGTCGCAATGTTTCGACTTCATTTTTTAAAGGTTTATGTTTTTGTCCATTGTGTTGAGAAACTTTTTATGTAATTAAACAACTTTTCCAGAGGCTCTAAAGTGATATCGCTGCTTTTTTCAAATATTGATTTACATGTATCTTGTATCTAGTGAGCACACCTTGTTTAAATTTATCCGTTTCGGTGTATTACATATTTTTTCCAGAGTAACGGCCTCATCCAGCTCGATATGTGTGGAAGTATCGCCGTCGGAAAGTCATTTACCTCGTCATTTCCGAAAGGTCAAGTAAAACTTTTGATAAAGTCAACCAGGGAGATAGCGTCTCATGTATCGTGTTTTGTTTAACCATAAATCTCTCGGCCGCTTACGCCGAATTTTTTTTTCAGAAAATGCTTTGTTCGTACTTGAATTTGTACCTGAGCTTACACGATCTACTATAGTACTTGTGTGTGTGTGTGTGTGTGTGTGTGTGTGTGTGTGTGTGTGTGTGTGTGTGTGTGTGTTGTTTTTGCATCAATCATATATTTCTTGGTAGCATTTCTGTCGAGGTTAAAATTATAAAGTGGAGGTCCTTATAAATAGTATGTTTACTAGTGCATTCACATTGTATCACTTCTGCTTTTGACTACTGAATACTGACAAAATTTAAATAAGCTGTTTTTTTAATATTTCTTTTGGAAATACGTGTTTGCTCTATCGATTATGAAGTGCTTGAAGTTCGAAAATAAATCATGAGGTTCGACATTTAACTTGCAATTATTTCCATCGCAGCCACGGATAAACGGAATAAGCACCTTAACCAGTCTCCAAAAACGGATTATGGCACACTATATAATGCATGATATTGTGTAAAACTTACAATCAGTGAAATAAATTAGGCACCCCTGAAATCAAAATTCATCCTTTATGAATCGATCAGATGGAAGATTATACTGAGGACCCGCGTTATAACGGCATTTGTTAAAATGGCAAAGCTCGTTTTAACGACTCTTTTAATGGAATGAATACTTAGCTCAAGGTTTAGCCTCAATTCAGAGCGGCTCGGGCTTCCCTCGGGTGTGAAATGCCCAAATCTAATCCATAGTCATGAAAGATTCTTGATACTCCAGGAAACGAATGTTATAGACATTTGTTAGTTCGAGGCGATTGTAACAAATGTCAACAACATTTTTTTTTCTTGGAGTAATGATGTAGAAAAGACCTTTTATAACCTATAATAAATTTAAACTGGGATTCTTTATAACGGCAAATTCATTATAACGCCACAATAATAGGGAACAAATATTGTCGTTATAACGCGGGTCCTCTGTATATGCGTTTATGAATTCAACCTTGTCAATTGAACGATATATAAATCGATTAGCCAGAGAAGACATACTTTTATTTCTGGGTTGCTATTCACATTCGCACGTGGGTTTAGGTTGACGGATTCGAGGTATTATTCTCTAAAATCACTTGTTTATTTCTTTACTAAAAACGTGACTAAAAGCACAACAAAGTAGTAATAAACAAGAAAATAGATATATCAAGTACTCGATTAATTGAATATGCGGTTGTGTAACACTATGTCGCAACCTGAAAAGATAGAACAATCATAATATTTTGCAGTGGACATCAGTCATCTCGGCAGCATTTTATTAAAAAGGTTTCGCAAATACCCTGTGCATTGTGTATACTAACCTGCATCTGCTTCAATGGCTATGTCTGAAAAATAGATATATTTTTTGTGCATATTACTAGATCAACAGAACATCATCCAAAGTTAACTAGGTAAGCTTCGCATTGGTCCTGCATGTATCAAATGCTATAAAAAAGCTTATCAGTAACCCTAATCCTGCTGACTTAATTGATATAGCCACTTTAATTTCAGACTTAGTCCATCAATCAAATTACTTTATATTATGTATTCATTCAGTTCACAAACTGCATGACAAATATGGATTCTGATCAGATTTGTCTTTAAATGTCATCTGTAAAGAAGCCATCTGATCTGGATCTATAATGTTCGCAAAGGTAGGAGTTGTAGTATTTAGCGGGATTAGGGTTAAGATTATCCCGCAATACAATTTATGCCTATTCATTGAAACCTCCATGGCACTAACACCGATCGATCGTTTACCACGTCGGTTTTCACGTTGTTGGATCCCTAGGTAAATTTCAATATCTGATAACAGATATGATACAGAGAGCGGAAGAAAAATGTTCGTATTTTACCTTTACAAAAATTCTCGAATTACTTTTAGAAAAGAAAAAAGAGATGTTTGGCACATGCCGATGCCTGTACCACAGTGAGTTGGTACAGGTCATTCCATTCGGGGAATGGTTTCATGATATGTCCCTTCATCGGCTCCTAATGAATTAGCTATTAAAGTTTATACGTAGTACATGTAAACTGTAGTCATTTGCGCTACGGTTTTGCTACATCTGTTTCGTTCATCTTCCTCGCTACACTATAAAGGTCATTTTGGAGACTTTGCTACAAAGCTTGTCGGACTACACGACATTGAGATAAAATGATTTCACATGTTGGGAGTTGTTGGTTAATTGTATCGATTCCGGATCATTGCCTTCACTACTATTTTACTAGGTAATAATGTGTTGTACTTGCAAAACAGAATACGACCTTGAGCGAGATTTCTGTAGAAAATATCGTTTGCTTAAAATAGATCTGCCGACATTACGTGTTTCGCATTTATTTCAAAAGTAACACGATATGACTCAGCCACGTCCTTGCACTGGCCCAGCCTATCGGGGCTTGAAGAAATAGATTGGGCTGCATGATGCTTCAACGCTGAGCTGAAGTCGACCGAACATGAGTAACGGTAAACCGCTTAGATGGTCCAAGCCTGCCCATTCAAAGTAGTGCGAGTTGGACCGTTCATGCATATAAACCCTATTGGCTTAGGCGACAAAACTTGATATGTCATTTCATCTCAGTGTCAGATAAAAGTCCCACAATTATGGGAGCAGCGTCTCCAAATTGACCTTAATAGTGTTGACGGATACGCCAATCTTAAAATCAAACACACAAACATTACACTGGTAATCGTACAAATATATATTTTTTTCACGAAGGTCAGACCTTACAATTATTAATCCAAACAATATATGAAAACAAACGGCCTCACAAATCGTATCGTCTGTCACCAGCACAATTTACGAAAAATTGCTGGTGACAGACATCTACCAGCAGCACTTTTAACGTAAATTTGCTAGTGACAGACGTCTGTCAGCAGCAAATATAACGTGAATTTTCTTATGACAGACGTCTGTCAGCAGCACATTTAACGTACATTGGCTAGTGACAGACGTTTGTTACTAGTGTCAATTTTATTTTTATCTGAGAGTCATGAACAGTAGCCTACAGACTTGGGCGGATAAGTACAACAATGGCTACTAGAAATGCTGGCGATTACCGATTTTCAGATTAGTGTGTCTGAATATGTGCAAATGCCGTATATTCGTTTCTTGTTTGCAAGACCGTAAAGATAACATTTTTTCAGTTAATCAATACTTTTGCTTCAAACATACATTGTGGTGCTCGTTACAATAGCGTCATGACATAGATTGTGGTGTTTGTTAGAACTGACTCATGATATAGATTCTGCGGTACATTAGAACTGACTCATGAAAAAAGATTGTTGTGCTCGTTTGAACCGCCTCATGATATAGATTGTGGTATTTGTTCGAACTGCCTCATGACTTACATGTAGATTATAGTGCTTTTTAGAACTGCATCATGACATTGATTCTGATGCTCGTTGTGACCGCCTCAATCTGTACTCGAAAGAAGACTGTGGTTCCCACCTCATGACATACATGCAGGGTATGGTGCTCTTTAGTACCGATTCATGACATAGTTGTCGGTGCTAAATAGAACCGCCTCATGCCCTAGATTGTGATGCTCGAGAGAAACGCTTCATGACTTAAACGATAGACCTCGATAGACCCGCATCATGACATAGTGCTCATCAGAACCACTTTATGGCATAAACGATTGTCCTCCATGGAACGCCTCATTGCATAGATTGTGGTGCTCGTTAGAAAAGCCTTATGCCATAGATTGTGGTCCTTGACAGAGCCGCCTCATGACATAGTCTGTAGTGCTAGATAGATCGGCTTCATGACATAGATAATGGTCCTCGATAGAACTGCATCATTGCATCGATTGTAGTACTCGTTAGAACCGTCTCATGACATGTACTGTGGTGCTCGTTAGAACCGTCTAATGTCATAGGTCCTGATGCCAGATAGGACACTGATTGAGCGCCTCAAAACATGGACTGTGGTACTCGTTAGAAACGCATGACATAGATTGTGGTGCTCGCCAGAACCACCTCATTGAGGCGCCTTATGATGTAGAGTGTGGTGCTTAATAGAAGCGCATTATGACATATTTTGCTGCCCTTTAAAACTGCCTCATTGAGACGCCTCGTGACATACATTGTGGCACCCGTTAGAACCGTCTCAAGATAGGTTCTCGGTAGAACTGGCTTATTGTGGCGCTTCTAACGAGCACCCCACTCTATTATTAGAGCATTAACAAAGTAATCTCCCGAAATTTCCCCAATAATAAAAGATGTTTAAGGATCATGGTGAACAACCTTATTAGTTTTCATTGTTTAGGAAAACACGTCAATACAAATGCATAGTTAATTTTACTGCCAAAGAAATGAAAATGCTTAGATGAAAAATGTTGATGTTTATCTTATTTCTGCTTAAAATATAGATTGTGGGCACACATTAGAACCGCATCGAGGCGGTCCTAACGAGACCCCACAATCTATCTTATTGAGCAGAAATAATAAAAATAATGTTTACCCCTGTTAACCCCACTTTTACTATATAAGCATGGGGTTCAAGGGGGTCAAAATTATAAAGGCCTGTTTTCGTGATGTCTCTCTTTCCGGATCGTTTCATTGCTTCCCATTTTAGCCCTGTTTTGACAACACCAAGGGATATATTTGCCTACCTATGCAAGCTGTATTCTTCAACTCAGCCTGGAGGGCAGCATTCAAGGCGTCAAAATTCTGGACCTGGAACACGTGTTTAGCATCTGTAGCTATATGGCCGAGTTCGGTTTTGTCTACTCCAGCCCCAATACCAATAGCGAACACTTTCACGTTCATCTGTTGTAGTTTGTTCGCTTCCTCCAGAGTCAGCTGTGGCTCGTTCGATTTGCCGTCTGTCATCACAATCAGAATATTAGCGACTCCGGCTCGATCCCCAGCTGCCGCCTTGAAGCTGTTCGCACCCACGTACTTGAGGGCCAGATCCGTTCGGGTTCCACCAGAACGGTAACCGATGTTTTTAATAGCGCTGACCATGTCAGCTTTGTTATGGTGTGTGTTCAGGTTAAATTCCATGTGGGGCGTAGACTCGAAAGTCATAAGTCCAATTTGTACATTACGTGGGCCGATATTAAAGCTCTCAGCGAAAAGTGCGACGAAATCTTTCTGCTTTTGGAAGTTTGTCGACCCAACGGATCCAGATGAGTCCAGTAAGAAAACGATATCGGCCGTGCTGGAGCCACAAACTGTAACAAAATTATGCAAACATTAGTATAATGCATTACATTTCTCAGTAACATTTCAGCTAGTGTACCGAAATACCTGTAAGTCTCAGTTTGTAACATTTCGATGCATGCTCAGAAAATATAATATAATGGAGCATTTCCGGTGTGCACCTATCTCTAAATACCTTCGATGTAATCCAGTATGTGAGTCCTTGTTAAATTGTATTTGTTTTTATTTTTCTAGTTTTTGTTTCGCAATACAACCTTGTCTGTATTACACCTTTTACTACTGTGTGCGCTTGCAAAACGTCCCTTTGACCCATTTAGTACCAGAAACCCCAAAACGGGTACCCTGGCAAACAGTGCAGGCCCAGATCAGACGCCACAGAACGCGGTGTCTGATCAGGGCCTCGTTCAGCTAAACGTTCAGTCATTTTCCAAATAAATTTTGATGGCAACATAACCTGACACCCCTAAATTTTGAAATGAACTCCTTCTGTATACATATAAGAAGAAAGAATTTCATTTGGTACAAAAATAGTTAATAATGATGTATGCTGCATACCGTATCGGTTAGGTAGACATGACGAACAATAAGACATGTGAAACCAGTGAAGACTCAGATCAGACTGCACATCCGGGTCTTTGCTGTAAGTATAAGTTTTCCTTTGAATCACACAAAGGCTCTCGATTAGATTGGTTTGATTTACATGGTGATCGGTATCGTTTCTCAACCATATATGCCTCGGTAGTCGCGGGTCATGGGTTCGACCCCTCAAAGCCAGTTCCGGCCATGAAACATTTTACATTCACTCCGTCTGTTTCTGGTGAAAGAATTATATTGTACTGGAGAAGTCTCCGTAGTGTAGTAGGTAAGCTACTCGACTCATAATCCAGGAATCCTGGTGCTCTAGACTTTCGGATAGTCTTTAAAACGAGGTATCGTCTCTTTATAGTCTTTTTTGTTGGTGGGACGTACAAGTAAACATTTTGCTTGTTGACTGCGTATGTATAAGCCTGTCAAAGCAAAGTGTGACCAGGTAAACTCGTTAAATTTAAAACCCAACCAAACCGAATTTTGCCTGGAAGCACATGCACATCCAATAAGCTTTCAGGGAAGAGTCATGTGTGGGGAGGGGCAGCTCATTAAAAAGTATCATTATAGTAAGGTTTCTACCTCTATAAGAAAAATAAAAAAACAGCGAATCGACTTCATCGTGAGTAGACAGTTAATTAGCAGGAAAGGTAGACTCATGAAAGCATCACGAAAACACGCCTATATAATTTTGATACCCTCGAACCCCACTTTTATATAGTGAAACGGGTTAACCTTATTTTTCATAGTTCTGCTCTAAAATATCTAAAATATAGATTGTGAGAACTCGTATGAACCGCCTCCATGAGGCGGTTCTAATGAGTACCCACAATCTGTATTTTGAGCAGAAATAAGAAACATTTATCAACTTTTTATCTTAAATTTTTCGTTTCTGCGGCGATAAAATGGTGGGTCAGGCCTCAGATTCTAGGACGGCTCCAACGTAAAGGCTTATTGAGAATTAGAGAGATCTAATTCAAGGTAATGTTGGTTGGTGCTTGATGCTCTGTCCCTGGTCGGGCCCACCGGAGTCTAACTGTTGGTTTTCTTTTGCTCCAGCATTTCAGTGGTTTCTTGCTGTCGAGTCCTCACCGTTGTCTCACCTCTGTGGTTCTTTGATTTTTAGTGTTCACGGAGATGTTGCACTGATGGGTTAGGAGGCCTTCATGCGGACTGAACGAAGGATTTGTCTAAATCGCGACGGAAGTAAGGTCGAGGATTGTGGCCACGTAAAATCGATTTAACCCCCCAATGGAAATCATTCCACTGACCGTTCCAAGGCGGTTCTTCTGTGGCGGTTTATTTATGGTGTTGTTTGTTACTAACTGTGTGTATCACTTGTGTCTTTTTATTTTGGATGGCCATATGGCCATTTTGTGGGAAAGTAACTGTCCTTATGGCCTTCCTTTGTTTAGGTTTCCATTATGGTCTGGTCGCTTAATGTTTGTGTTTCTTTCCCTTTTGTGCCTTTGATGGGTTGAGTAAGTTAATTGTATCGATTCCTGATCTTTGTTTTACTTCTACTTTGTATCGTAATGGAAAGTTTTCTTTGTAACTACCAATCGGTTCCAAGTTATGACATTCTATAATCTTACATCCTCTAACTGACAAACGTTTGATGAAGTCCTGGACTGGTATCAGTCCATTAAATAACGTTGGATGACGTCCTGGACTGGTATCATTCTACTCAATAACAAGCGAAAATAGAAAACTAATCATCAGCGGTATGTTCTTTGTCCTAACACAGAGTACTGTGTAGAGTTAGCTCCTGTCACAGTGGTGTTTGATTATATGTTTGTGTAAAGGGTTTACGTCCCCGTCAAAACTTACAGGTCATTTTGGAGACGTTGCTTCCAGTTGTTTGGCACTTTTACCCGACATTGAAATGAAATGTCATCTCACGCCAAAAGAAGCGCCTGAGGTTTTAGGAACGTACCGACTCTCTCCACTTATCCTGGATAGGCGTAGACATTTAACTGTGTTTACCAGTATATGTTCGATGGTTTTCAGCCGTGCGGGGAAGCACCATGCATACTAATCTATAGGTACCGACCGGTCTCATGGTGGTTAACATTTCTGCCTAGTAATTTCCAAATCCATCGAGAAAAACCGGACAAAAAGATTTTTTTTCATAACCTTTGCCCTCTAAATATGACCTTGACCTTGGAGGTACCAACCTGCGTCGTGCGCATGACACGTCGCCTCATGATGGTTAAAGTTTGTGCCAAGTAATTTCAAAGTCCATCCAGAAATAAAAAAAGGTATTGACCGTGTTTAAGTTTCGGACTCTTTTTCATATCTGAAATCTAAGTACGACTTCGGACCTGGGTTTTGCGCGAGACAGGTCGTCTTATTGATGGTTAACATTCCTGCCAAGTAATTTGAAAATCCATTCAGAAATAAGAAAGTTATTAACTGTGATTAAGTTTCGACAATTTTCCTGACGTCTGACTTCTAAATACAACCTTAACCTTTGAGGAAAGGACCTGGCTTTGGCGCACAACACACCACTTTATGATGGTAAACAATTCTGTCAAGTAATTTCAAAGTGGATCCAGAAATAAGAAAGCTATTGGGTGTGTTTAAGTTTCGGACGAACGAACGAACGCACGGACGGACATGGACAACACTACATGCGCCTTTCACCATTCTCTTGGCATAAAAACAAAAACACTAGAAATGTGTCAATATTGAAATAAATGGTATCAGACCAGAGGCCACCCTCACCCGGAAACAAGCACTCTACGAAAACTGAAGTTGAATTAGGGCCATAACTACCATAATAACTGGTGGCAATTACCCGAAATTGAACTTGACCAATATTTCATGAATGTATATCTCTGTATATCTGTTCTGCGCAAAGTGGAAACCGGTACAAATCCGGAATTGTTCTGCGCAAAGTAATTCTCACTTTGCACAACAATTCCGGAATTGCACCGGTGCGATTCTAGAATTGTGCAAGAGACTGGGTGTTATCTTATCGATTATTTGTCACAGCAAATATCTCTGCACAAATAAGGAATTACATGTATTTGGACAAGGTAAGAGTCAAATCATATAAGAGTTTTTCGAACGAAGGAAACATCATTACCAGGAATTCTCGTACTACAGGAGCTGTCACTCAGATTACCGATATCCCATATTTGATTGACATCAGTTAATTCCCTTAGACCGTAGTCGAGATAGCGTCGTTTACCTGTGTTAATAGTGTGTAATAGCATTTTCACACCTATCGGTTTGAGTTACAATACACAACCAATCTGTGTTCTATCGAGTGCCCTGTTAAAATTAGTATGGATATACATTGTAAATTTTGCCACCGAAAATTTCAAGATGAAAAATTCTGATGTTTTATATAAAAAAGGCATGTTTTGCTAACGGATGACCAGGTGTTTTGTCTTCGGTATAAATTAAATATTCATGGCCGGGCCGTTAATCCAAAATTATAGGGAAATAAAAATAGATCACGTTTATACATGTATAAATATATTATTTCTTTTTTATATATTTCATGGGTATATTCATGTAATTTTGTTCCTTTCTATATTGTGGCCCTTGGTAAACAATAAAAGAAACGTAATGATGGCAATATATAAAAGAATTTATTTAATTAATGAAATTCAGCATATAGTAATGACATGCCATTTATAAAGCTCTGGCCTCAGGTGAGGACTGTAACGCCGTAAAACAATTATGCATCCGAACATAGGGGGAGCCGGACAAAACGTCCCATGGACAAAACGTCCCATGCCATTTTTGACCAGGTGGACAAAACGTCCCACATCATTTTTTCAGGGTGGACAAAATGTCCCACATCTTTTTTTCAGGGTGGACAAAACATCCCACACAATTTTGACAGGGTGGACAAAACGTCCCTTGCTATTTCAACAGGGTGGACAAAACGTCCCATATTAGAAGGTAGAGGTCTCTAAAAGGGAATCATTATACTTAATAAAAAGGAATTGTCCAATCTATCTAATAAATAACTAATTGTTGTTTGTTGAAATGATATTAGAAATGAAATTAGCTCAATCATATACAGTGTGAAAATATTTTGACTAATTACAATTAACACTTTCTGATTAGGAATAGAGACCTACTTGATTAATAACTGATTGAAATGAAATTAGTACAATCTTACAAACTGGAAAGATATTTTACTTATTACAATGTGCTCTTTAATGATTGTGTTTGCATATTCATTTCTTGAAAATAAAAGCATCTAACTATATTTCCACATTCATTTTTGTAGTGTTGATGGGAGTACATGTATATTGTCACATACCCTTACAAATCCCTTCCTCCCCCCCCCCCCCCAAACACCACTTCAAGAATATGGGACGTTTTGTCCATCCTGTCGAAATGGCATGGGACGTTTTGTCCATCCTGTCAAAATGATGTGGGACGTTTTGTCCACCCTGAAAAAATGATGTGGGACGTTTTGTCCACCTGGTAAAAAATGACATGGGACATTTTGTCCATGGGACGTTTTGTCCTTCATTCGAACATAGGCCCTAGTAGACACGGTGGCGTATGTTTGGAATTCAGCTTCGACACAGGATTTCAAAAAATGCGGTTGTTTTTAAGGTGAAGAGAAGATCAGCCTGCATGTGTACTGATTCAATAACGGTTCTATGAATTGCATTGCTTCAGCGTACCAAAGTCTCTGATCAGACTGCACTTGCTTAAGCGCAGTCTGATCTGAGTTTATGCTAGTCGCCAATGCCACATTGTTTAAAATCACGTCGCGGCTTTTTTTTTTTTTTTTTTTTTTTTTTGTTATGGACATATGATTTTAAATAACCATATATGAAGACCTAATTTTACATGGGTGTTGATTTATTTCTGAAGCCGGCCTCGGTAGCTCAGTCGCATGCGCGAATGATTGGTGATCAAGAGGATGCGGATTCGATACCTGCCGGAGACGGCTATATTCTGTCGTGGATTTGTTTGTTTGATTTGAGGTTTAAAGTCCCCGTCAACACTGTAAAGGTCGTTTTGGAGACGTTGCTTCCAATTTTGTGGGACTTTTACCCGACATTGAGATGAAATGACATCTCAAGCCCTGTCGCCCAATGAAACCAATAGGGTTTATTAGCATGGACGGTCCCTCTCGCACCGCAGTTCCTGGACAGGCTTAGATCCTCTAAGCGGTTTACCAGTACTAGTGTGCGGGCCAGATTCAGCTCTGCGTGGAAGCATCATGCAGCCCATATATTTCTTTAAGCCCCTATGGCAGGGGCGGATTCTGTCGTGGAAACTGGTCATGAAATCTTCTCTACATTCATTCTCTTTCTTTCACTGTTTCAAAAGGGCAGCTGTCAGTTTCAAACAAAAGAATTTGCAGCATACTCGTTAATCGCTTACGTATACTCAGTAGAAAAGTGGGGATAGGTAAACTGACAAGCTCGATATGACAAAAAAGTGTTGAGAAGGCCTTTTAACTCCAGTCTAATTTCTGATAGCACATTAAAGCAACTAAAGCTCTGTCGTCTATATCAGATTAACACATTTTGTACCGACCGGAATTTGTCAACCTTATACATAGCACAAGTCCATTTCAAAATTTGATGGTGTGAAGTGTTTTCTAAATATATTTAAAACATAAAAAATGGCTGAACTTTTTGCAAAAGAAGGTTCTGAACAAAAGCCGAGCTCGATGGCGTCTGATCTGGGCCTGCACTTTTTGCTTTAACCCGTTTTGTGGGATTCGGTACAAAATGGGTTAATGCACAACACTCACAAACTGGGATGTGCTAATTAAAGCAACTAAAGCTCTGTCGTCCATATCAGTTTAACCCATTTTGTACCGACCCGTATTTGTCAGCCTTATACATGTATATAGCACAAGTCCATTTCAAAATGTGAACGTGTGAAGTGTTTTCTAAATATATTTAAAAAATGAAAAAAATGGCTGAACTTTTTGCAAAAAGAAGTTCCTGAACAAAAGCCGAGCTCGGTGGCGTCTGATCTGGTCCTCCCATTTTTGCTATAACCCGTTTTGTGGGATTCGGTACAAAATGAGTTAATACACAACACTCACAAACTTTGGATAATAAACATATCTCGGACGCCCTAGGCGAGCAACTCACGTTATTTCAATACACACCGATACATTCTCAGTCATTTCAGAATAAAGAAAGTGGGTTTGTGTCGTAATTTTCTTACTTTAAGATTTAAACAAGACACAACGAAAGTAGCCTATACCCACATTATATTATATTATATTAAAACTTTTACCACCCTAAAATTGAAATTTTCAGATTAAAAAATCCTGTTTATTTTAATATTTCTGCACATAACATACATTGCGGATACTCGGTAGAAACGCCTCGACGAGGCTGATCAAACGAGAATAATATAATAAGTCACATCTTTACTATCAGCCAATCAGACTACATTGTATAGTGTTTTCGTTCAAATTCACAAACTGGTAGACAAACAGTAGAGATCCTAATCAGATGGCTTCTTTAGAACTAATCTGATCTGGATCTACACTGTTTGCAATGTTAGGGGTTGTCGTAAACAGCAGGATAAGGGTTAATGCAATGTAAAAAAACAATTGGTTTGTGGTTTCTTTGTCATTATAAACCTCACTTTTTTCTGTGCAATTAAGATAATCAAACAATCCATAAAACTAGCGTTGTCTTGCGCGGTATATCACGCCTCACCCCCACCCCACCCCACATACACCTTTTGATATAAACGATCAATTTCATAGCATAGCCTTCGGGTGAACCATTGTGTATTGTTTAAAAATGACAACATCGTATATTATAGTTTAAGGGAGTAGGTGCGGGAAAGAAACACAGCTTCTGAAACGATTGCAGAAATGAGATATTTTGCCAAATTTAATATTTTATTTCGGCAAAGCCCAGAGAAGATTAAAATTAATTAATGAGACAAAGAAAAGAACCACTATGTTTGGACTTCATAAGAGAAAAATAACACGATCCGGACGAAAGATTCTTTCTTCTTATGTATGACTTTTAGCCACGAACCATAAATTCAGGGTGCTCATATTTCTTATTTCTTCTCTAAAATATAAATTGTGGGTACTCGATAGAACCACCTCGCAGAGGCAGTTCTATCGCGTACCCACAAAGTATTTGTATAAGAAAAACATCATATTTTTTCTTACAATTGCTGACTTTGACCGTGAAATTTAGAGTGTATTTGAATAGGCGTGTTTTCGTAATGATGGAAATATGCATCGTATTATATAAATTATAACTTATCGAGAACACTAAAGTTTTCTAAACACATGAATTAAAACAATGCATCTACAGGACTGGTGTAAAATCTAACAAACATTACCTAAACATGCCTATTCAAATGTAGATTGAAAATTTTACCGTCAAAACCTGTAAATTATTTGATCCTCACAAACAATAATTGTCTTATTTCTGCTAAAAACATTGATTTTGTTTACTCGTTAGAACCGACTCAGTGAGGCGATTTTAACAAGTACCCACAATCTTTATTTTGAGCAGAAATGAGATAAAATATAAAAAAAACTTTGAGCGTTTGATTGTTCTATCGAGTCATCATCGTCATTCCAACGAGTCATTCAATCTATAATTAAAGGCAGAAATAAGAAATAACTTTTTCTTAAATTGTTGTAAGTTGGCCGTGAAATTTACAATGTATTTGTATAGGCGTGTTTTCGTAATGGTGAAAATATACATCGTATCCTTTAAGTTTTCTATTTAAGCAGTTAGTAGTTTTCCTAGGCGAAAATATAATTAAAGCAAATCTTAAAACAAGCTTTAAAAGGTTGCAAATTAAAAACATAAGTTTACATTATCAAAAACAAATAAATAAGTTATGAGTGCAAAGTTTTTAATTATGGATGTATATTTGTTTATTTAAAGTTATATATTCTTTCTAATTCTACCAATAATATTATCCATACTGATACCGAATTTCAATTCTGATAACTTCTTTTGCGATTCATTCTAGTATCCTGTGTATACAAGCCCTGGGTCTGTGTAATCTTTACACATTTGTGATCCGAAACTTCAAATATAGCTATTTTCTACAACCTGTGGGCCACTTTTAATAAACTGTTTTTCTAAATTTTTTACCACATGAATATAGATATTAAATAGATCTTTCTAGTGAGAGGTTATAGCGCATGGAGAAATTTTAACAAATGTGACTTTTGAGCCTTTGCATTAAGGCTATTTTTCATTTTTTTTTTTTTTTTTTGTAAAATACAAAGACTTAATAGGGAAATACCCCAGTGGCATTCATTAGAATGTGGGCCACTTTAAAATTTATTTTATTTCAACAAATTTGGTACCAAAATGAAGCAGATACATTTTTCTATTAAATGCGAGGTTATAATAATATCTTGTAGAAATGAAAATAAAAGATTTTATTAGTTAAATGACGGGCTCCTATATAACTCTATACATTTTCCTAGTATTACCTGTACGAAAATTAGCGACTGGCTGTGACGTCACAGAAGTGACAGATAAGTGTGGATTAGTACCTGTAGTACGAGTATTCCTGCTTATGTTGTCTTACCACTTTAAGAGTTGTGATATTTTATAAAAAAATGCCATTGGCGGGGGTATCAGTAAAGAATGCCACATTGAAGTCGCGCTCGCACACACTCCCTCGCACATTGATTTGGATCCGCACTTTTGTCTGTACCTACTGTTCGGTAAAAAAAAGTTGCATTGAACTCTTTTGTTTATAATTTTAACATTTATTTATAAAGATTTGCGGCTCCATAGGCTAATTGGATAAGCGTTGACTCTGAATCATTAGGTCTCTCATCGTGCCACATGTGAGATGCCAAGTTCTGAAACAGAAGGTCAAGTAATTTTTCTCCGGGGACTCTGGTATTCGCCGACGTCTGATTTACGACCGGCTCGAAATAACTGAAGTGATCTTGAAAGGGCGTAAAATCAAAACCCCCAAAAATGCTTTGCGTCCCTCTTCTGCATTGCAACATAATTAACATTTTAACATTTTTACCGTTCTAGTTCAATTACTTCGAGATATCTTTACACGACATATACTCTCGAAATTATGTTTATACCATGCATGTTTTGATTACGCAACATGCAGTTATTTGGCTATGTGTCGTTGGTTCATGTTTCGTCTGTTTTTATGTGTGCCTCTGTGTCACTTTCTATAGGTGACTTGAGACGGCTGGTTTCTTGGGTTGTGGCCTTTCCTGTGTGACCTTTTCTTACTAGTTTATTCTGTTTTCGGATTATTTGAATATTTAATGAACTTCTCCAGAAATTTTCATTAATTATCTAATAATAGGATTCATAATTAGCAATAAATTATACATTAAATACAGACAAAATATTTGTTCCCACTTTGACCCGATTCTCACTTTGCGCAGGGACGATTTGAAGGTGAGAATTCCTTCTTTGCGCAAGACAATTCGGGCAATTCCGGAATTGTACCGATTCCTACTTTGCGCAGAACATATCTAATAATCGTTTGAAAAGCTTCCGAACTGAAACCAGTTTTCATACTGAAAAATGCAGTTGAAAAAGGATCATAACTCTCATCAATATTAGTGGATTTTACACTAAGTAGGACTAGTTGATCTGTATATTATATACAAACCTAATCTACTAATTCATTCATTCATTTACTTTACTAATTGTATTCTACATCTTCTTCAAAGAAGAAGGAGAAGACGAACATTTCCTATAGCATAAAATTATGAAGGAATTTATTCAACTATACATTATATTGTGCATTTATTTCTTTATTCATCATTTACTTATTCTGCTTTTTCTCATAACAGTTCATGCGTAATTACTGACAATTTCTAATCTTAATCACAGGCGAAAAATGCTAATGTACGTGCTCTAAGATGGTTGATAAGGCCACCAAATAGAGCAACAAAGAATAGAGGAAGTGAGCTCTGTTGGTGATGTCTAAGCTCAGGCTTTGCGCTTTGCACGTTTCTGCCGGTTTCGCTGATTCTTTTTTCCTCAAATTCAATATCATACCTTCTGATGAGGCCTGACCACTTTGATCGGTCCTGAGCAATTTATTCCCGCGACTCTGTTGGTATGGTGAATTCCTTGAGGGAGGATCTGAGGCTGTCCTTGAAAGCCTTCTTCTGACCACCATGGGAAGATTGTCCTGTTTCTAATTCTTCATAGAGGAATTTCTTTGGTAACCGTTCCTCGGGCATTCTGGTAAAATGGCACGTCCAGCTTAACTATGCCACTTTCAGAATAGTATGTTCACTTTGGATCCATGCCCCTCTCAGGATTCTGTGTCTGTAATCTTGCCACTTAATATTGTTGAAGAGTTTTCTAATACAGCTTGTACGGAAGTTGCATATCTTTATTGCCAATTGCTTTCTTGCCAATTGCTTTGAGGGCCCATGGCTGAGGCCTACTTAACCGATTGAATGAGCACCTTGAACAGTCAGGGCTGCTACCACAAAGCCAGTGAGGATTCAGAAAAACAGAGGAACAATTGACATAATATTCAAAGCAAGGAAGAGAAATGCCGGGAACAGAACATGGAACTGTAGATAACCTTTATTGATCTTAACCAAAGCGTATTTCACTGTCAGACGTAGTGGTCGTTGGAAAATTATTGTTTAGTGTGGCTGGCAAACCATTTTCATAGCAATGTTGAGGCACTTCCACGATGGTATGCTTGCACTGGTCCAAAATCATGGTCATTTTTTTTATCCATTTTCTGTGTCAAATGGTGTCAAGCAAAGATGTGTACTCGCCCAAAACAAAGTTTAGCATGAACCCCCAAATGCGTTCCAGGAGGGTGACAATGGTATAGCAATTAGGTATCGCTTTGATGGGAAGTTTTTTTTTTCAAATTAGACGGTTGCAAGACACATCCAAGGTGCAGAAAGGTGCTACATGAGTATGTCTTTGCTGATGACAAAGGGTGTTGCAATAAAAGAGAAAATGCAAATACGGTGTAGATACAGTATCTTACTCCTGTGACAGCTATGATCTCAAAATCAGAATGAAAATACGGAGGTGGACTGTCAACCACCATTGTGTAGTTTATATTTACTTGTCCTTTTGGACCATTGTGGAATGTTGAAAATATATGAGTGTCACTTATGAGGCCTAATTGGCCGAAACTAGCTAGTCTGGTCCGGGAAAACATGTACACTCCATATTTCCAGTTCTGTAGTGTATTCATTGCTTGAGAAGGATAACCCTTTTTAGAACATATTCTGGTGTCTGGGAATGTGTTGCGGCCGTAAAACGACTCCATAATTGGCGCAAACTAGCAAGTCTGGCCCAGAAAACATGTACACTCCATATTTCCAGTTCTGTAGTGTATTCATTGCTTCCAAAGGATAACCCTTTCTAGAACATATTTGACAAAGGAAAAGGGGAACAAATGAATAATGAAAAAATCTTTTGTTTGTCTATTGAAACCAATTAGGAGTGTTTCTAAGATAACAAGGCAAGCTGCAATCCGATAAGACCTATCAATCATTGTGACGTCAATTATCTCTCTGGTCATCACCGTTGTTTCATCTCTGTGGTTGTTTGATTTTTGTGTTCACGTAGATGTTGCACTGATGAGTTATGAGGCCTTCATGCGGACTGAACAAATTATTTGTCCATATCGCGACGGAAGTGAGGGCGAGGATTGTGGCCACGTAAAATCGATGAAAGCCTCCACCCCTACACACACACCAGTGGAATTCGTTTCACTGACCGTTCCATGGCGTTTTTTCTGTCGTGGTTTATTTTTGTTATGGTTTGTCTTTGAGTGTTTGTATCGCTTACAGTATTTTGTTTTGGTCCTTTTTAGGGAAAGTAACTGTCCTTTTGGCTTTCCGCTATTGATATTTCCATTGGGGTTTTTTGTTTCATGTTTGTGTTTCGTTCCCTTTTGTGTCTCTGGTGGGAGCTGTGGGTTAATTTTAGCGATTCCTGGTCATTGTATTCACTTCTATTTTTCATTGTCTTGTCTTTAGCGACACATCACCACTAGTGTGTGATTTTGTGTTGTCTCCCAAAGGATAAATAGAGATAGAAGGGAAAGTATCTATTAGATATGAAAGTGAGGGATAGCGACGAAAGATGAAAATAAAAGAAAGTGGAGAAACAAAAGAAATAACGACATCGCCGCTCTACATTTACCTGCTGTAAGGGCAGCAGGCCTTATCCCATTGCATTTCCAGTATCGGACTGGGACCATCAGACATTGGTGACATAAGATTCCCAACCACCTTAGTATGGAGTGTGCTATGATACAAATATGAATTGAATACTAATATTTTAACGTGCAGAAAGACTGTCACGGATAAACAGTTGGAATCAGGGCTCCAAAAGAGGATACTGTCATGATATGACGGCGCATTTCAAGCAGATTGAGGCCCCGATCAGTATTTTCAACTTTTACTTCAATTACAGAGCTTTTTGTAAAACTCGCAATAAGTAAAATAAATCGTACACTCCTGAAATTAAGAACGGTCCCTTATGAAGCTATCAATTGGAAAATTGTATTCGTTATATAGGTGTTAATGACTTCTTATTCCCAAATTAAACCTTGTCTGCTGATCGATATATTAATTGATTAGCCTGTGCAGACATAATTTAATCACGGTATTGTTATTGACCCTCTCACACTTAAACTGCTACCGAGCATTCAGGTAAGCGGATTTGAGGTGTTATTCCACGAAATCACATGTCTTTCATTTAGATATTCAAAAATTTGACTAAAGCCACAACAGAGTATTAGTAAACAAGAAAAGATACACACTATTGACTCGATTAATTCAACATTTGTTAAAGGAACACTGTGCGGCACCCTATAGCAATTATATTATCATCATAAAAACACGCCCATATAATTTTGACCCCCTTGAACCCAATTTTTATATACCAAAACTGGGGTTTGCAGGGGTAAACCTTATTTTTATTATTTCTGCTCTAAAAACTCATCAGAACTGTCTCGATGAGGTGGTTCTAACGTGTACCCACAGTCTATATTTTGAGCAGAAATAAGAAAAACATCACAATTTTTCGTGTCAAAATTTTCTTCTTTCCATCGATAAAATTTACGATGTATTTGTATAGGCGTGTTTTCATAATAAACGCAGTGGAGTCCAGTGACCTCTGCAGCATTTGATAACCCCGGCTTTGTAAAGATCCTGTGCATTGTGTATACATACCTGCATCTGTTTCAATGACAATGTCTGAAAAACACGTATATTTCTGTAAATATTAAAATATTTTCAATATGTCAGCGAAAGGTAACCAGGTTCCCAAAGCATTGGTCCTAGCATATGTTAAATGCCATAAAGCAGCTTATGAGTAAGCATTAACC
Organism: Lucinisca nassula; assembly: GCA_963580285.1. NCBI lineage: Eukaryota > Metazoa > Mollusca > Bivalvia > Lucinida > Lucinidae > Lucinisca > Lucinisca nassula. The sequence continues at coordinate 47,147,745 of OY757014.1, forward strand.
TGCGGAATAAATTAATCTAGCCACTCCAATTTCTGACTGTGAATCTATCAAATTACCTGATATTATGTATACATTTCACAAACTGAAAGGCAATGTATATCCCGAACAGACGACGGTTTTGAGCTTGTTAGATGCCTTGTTGTATTTTACTTAGACATTGATTCCTGCTCTGTACATGGCATAGTTGTCGATGCTCAATAGACCCGCCTTATGACAAAGACTGTGATGCTCGTCAACGGCAGTTCACGCCTGAGGTGATTGTCCCCTGTAGAACCGACTCACAAAGATGATGGTCATTTTGCTTTTTGGCGCTTTGAACAATCATTTCATGACATAGATCGTGGTGCTCGTTAGACGCTCTTCAATTGGTGGTCGTTAGAACCGCCTCGTTGGGGTCTTTCAAATGAGCATCACAATCTATGTTTAGAGCAGTAACAATGTAATGTAGACCAATGTTAACCTAATATGTTTCCTTTAAAAATTAGTTTTTAGGGTACCCATTACACGTTCGTGATAAACGACCTTAATGTTTGTTTTCTATTTTTAAATCGTACACCGGCTCGTTTTATTGCTCCCCATTTGTAGCCCAGTTTTGACAACAAAAAGTGATATATTTGCCTACCTACGCAAGCTGTATTCTTCAATTCAGCCTGGAGGGCAGCATTCAAGGCGTCGAAATTCTGGACCTGGAACACGTGCTGAGCATCTGTAGCTATATGGCCGAGTTCGATTTTGTCTACTCTAGCCCCAATACCAATAGCGAACACTTTCACGTTCATCTGTTGTAATTTGTTCGCTTCCTCCAGAGTCAGCTGTGGCTCGTTCGATTTGCCGTCTGTCATCACAATCAGAATGTTAGCGACTCCGGCTCGATCCCCAGCTGCCGCCTTGAAGCTGTTCGCAACCACGTACTTGAGGGCCAGATCCGTTCCGGTTCCACCAGAATGGTACCCGATATTTTTAATGGCGTTGACCATGTCAGTTTTGTTATGGTGTGTGTTCAGATTGAATTCCATGTGGGGCGTAGACGCGAAAGTGACAACCCCAATTTGTACATTACGAGAGCCGATATTGAAGCTCTGAGCGAAAAGTGCGACGAAGTCTTTCTGTTTTTCGAAGTTTGTCGACCCAACGGATCCAGATGAGTCCAGTAAGAAAACGATATCAGCTGCGCTGGAGCCACAAACTGTAAAGAAATTATACAAACATTTGTGTAATATAATGCATTTCTGAATTCGGCTGGAGTACCGAAATGTTTGTAATTCTCAGGAGAATTGCCAGTTATTAGTCTTACGATGGATTCGTGAAAAATGATATATACTGTAGCACATTCTGGTGTGCATCTGCCCCTAAAGACCACCGATGTAATCCAGTATGTCATTTCCGGTTAAATTGTATTTATTTTTATTTTATTTATACATGTATATTTATTTTTGCAATAGAACGTAGCATATGTCACATCCTTTACTACTTTGTTTGCTTGAAAACATCCTAATAAAACAGGTTTTCTTACAATAATGTAGTACGTTACATGCTGTATCGGTCTTGTTGGACAAGACGAACAATAAGACATGGGAGAACAGAGAACACTCAATCCAGACTGCAAATCAGGGTCTTTCTTGTTGGTATGTGTTTTTTACTGAATCATACAAAGGTTCGATTAAATTGGTTTGTTTTACAGGGTGATCTTTACCGTTTTTCATCTAAATAAGTCTCGGTGGTCGCAGTTCGTGGGTTCGATCCCTTAACTCCCGGTTCCGGCAACATTCTAATGATCATGAAACGTTTTACGGTCACTCTGTCTATTCTGCTACCTCAAGAAGTATAATTTATGTTTCCAGCAAAAAGATGAATATTGTACTGGAGAAAACTCCGTGATGTAGTAGGTAAGCTACACGCCATCTAAACCTAGGATCCGGGTTTCGATCTAGGGTTTCTATAGACTTTTGATTGAAGCTTTAAACCCAGGTCACGTCTCTGTATGATCTTAGTTCTAACAGATTTAAAAAGGTTGGGTTCAACATAAATATTAAACGACAGACTGCATGCATGGTAGTTAACCCAATCACGGTTGACAACTTTGCTTCCCTCTTTAATTGCACGCCGGTGGGTCAGGCCTCAGGTTCAGTGATGGTTCCAGCGTAAAGGCTTACTGAGAATGAGAGAGAATCTAATTTAATGTAATGTTGGTTGGAGCCTGGTTGGGCCGATCGGAGTCTAACTGTTGGTTTTCGTTTGCTCCAGCATTTCAGAGTTTTTTTTTTGCTGTCGAGTCCTTGTCGTTGTTTCATCCCTGTGGTTGATTGATTTTTGTGTTCACGGAAATATTGCACTGACGAGTTAGGAGGCCAGCGGACTGAACAAATTATTTGTCTAAATCACGACGAAGTAAGGGCGAGGTTTGTGGCCACGTAAAATCGATTTAACAACCCCCCAGTGGAATTTGTATCACTGACCGTTCCAATACGGTTATTCTGTCATGGTTTATTTCTGTTATGGCTTGTCTATGAGTGTATGTATCGCTTATATTATTTTGTTTTTGATAGCCAATTTGCAATTTTGTGGGATAGTTACAGTCCTCTTGGCTTTCCGCTAGTGGTGTTTCCATTAGGGTCAAGTTGTTTCATGTTTGTGTTTCTTACCCATGGTGTATCGATTCCTGATCATTGCCTTCACTTCTATTTCAAGTGAACCTTTTGATATAGTTACATTCCTATATGTTTTCAGGTGCAAACCTGTAGTTTACATCCAATATTATACCCAATTAATACGCTGAACACCTCTAAATCGACGTTTATTTGCCCTGAAAAAAGTGTGTCCTCTGTAAGGTGGGCTGACGCTCTGAAATTGCGTTACAAATTACAATTTTGAAACATTAGAGAACAAAATTTAATGTTTTTTCAGTGTAAGATCAATTGTTATTTTACTCATTAACACTCAAAAAGTACTTCCTTATATACTCGTATACCTCTATCTGTGTTCATTCGGGGAAAGAAAGATCGATCTTACACTGAACAAATATTCAAATATCCTCTATAAGTATAAAAATAGAAGTGAAGGCAATGATCAGGAATCGATACAATTAACACACAGCTCCCATCAGAGACCCGAAAGGGAATGAAGCACAAGCATGAAACAACTTGACCCTAATTTAAACATCAATAGCGAAAAGCCAAAAGGACAGTTACTTTCCGACAAAATGGCCAATTGGCATCCAAAACAAAATAATATAAGCGACAAACACACACACTCAAAGACAAACGATAACAAAAATTAACTGCGACAGAAGAACCGCCTTGCAACAGACAGTGAAACGAATTCCATTCTGCCAAAGGAAAATGTGACTAGGTAAATTCGTTAAACTTCAATACAAACCCAATTAATATTGCCTGGAAGCATAATTATGCACATCTAATACGCATTCGGGGGAGAGTCGGGTGTGTGTTGTTGTGTGTGTGTATGTGTGTGTGTGGGGGGGGGGGGGGTAGTGGCAGATCATTCAAAAGTCTCCTTGTAATAAGCTTTCTACTACTATAAGAAAAAAATCCTCTTCTTTTGCGAGAAGACCATTATATGTGGACTCAGTTAACAGTAAAGGTGAAGACATAAAAGAATGTTTTCTTTCTTCTGTTAGCGACCAGACACTTCCAAATTACGATATTCTATAAACTTACGTCTACTTAACGAACAAACGTTGGATGACCTCCCAGACGGTTTCAGTCCAATGAATAAGAAAACAACATAGAACAAGGGGGTTATGATGACCCTAGATCGCTCCGTGTGTCCAATGTGTTTCATGGCTTATTGAACTAAAGGAGTCACTGATTGAAGGATTGTGGATCAATTTTTTTCTTCCATGTTTAGCTTTAGATACTTTTGATGAAGAGGCATACAGCAACCTTTCCGGGAATTTATTTTGAAATCAGTTGAGAGTCGTTTTAATGTTTCTGTTGTTGTTTTTTTTTTTTTTTTGTTTTTTTGTTTTTTTTCTTCTTTGTTTAAGCAGCCATTTTGAACAGCGCAGCGCAACAGATTTCGTTAAGGAGCACATTTCTGTGTAAATGTGTTGAAATGCATCACACTGTTTAGGAGTGGTTGTTGTTTAAGTAAAAGTGTCTGTATAATTACTTTGAAAAGAAGCATTGGTAAAGAAAGAAATGTTGTTTAATGTTTTTTTTCTGTTTTTAGCTTAGCTGGCCATTTTGTTTGGTGAAGCGGAACTATTTTAGCAATTTTGTTATAGGTCATACAAGGAACATTCCTGTGGAATTATTACGAAATCCAACACTTGTTTGAGAGGATATATCCTTTACAGGTTAGTGGACACCCAGGAACATTCCTATGAAATCATTTCAGAATCCAATCATTGTTTTAGGCAGAAGTGTCATTTAAATAAACTGTTGACAATGCACGAAATCAGGCCAATTTTTCCTAGATGGAAATGCAGATTAAAGGTTTCCTATTTTTAGCAATGGTCGCCTTTTTATCAGTGGAGCGGAACATTTAAGTAAATGTGATAAAGGGGCATAAGTGGACTATTTCTGTCAAATAAGGTTGAAATCCATCAACCGGTTAAGGAGGAACTGTTGTTTAAGGAAATGTGCTTGTGAAATTATCTTAAAATTGGACCGTTGGCATAGGAGGAGATGTATTTAAAAGGTGTTTTTCTGTTTTTATCTCCGATGACCATTGTCTTAAGTGGAGCGGAACCAGTTCAACAAATTTGATATAGGGTCACCCAGGGAATATTACTGTGAAATTCTTTTTAAATCAATCAACTGGTTTAGGAGGAGATATGTCCTTTCAAGGTTCTTCAGTGGCATCTTTTTTAACCCAGCAAAATTATTTAGTAATTTTGGTAAAGAGGCACAAGAGAAACATTTCTCAGAAACTATTTTGAAATTGGGCCATTGGCCTAGGACGAGATGTTGTTTCAATGTTTAGCTCCTGCTGTCATTTTGTTAAGAAGAGCGGAACCATTTAGAAGTTTTTGTAGATCGTCATCACAAGAAAATTTTTGTGTAACTATTTTGAAATTGAGCCCTTAGCCTAGGATATCGGTTTAAGGTTTGTATATTTTTAGTTTTGGTGGCCATTTTTCAGCCAAACTGGGTCATATTAGCAATTTTGGTAGAGGGTCATCAGAGGAATATTTCAGTGAAATTATTATGAAATCATTTCATAGCGTAGAAGATGTTGTATAAAGGTTTACCTCATTTAAATCTGGTTGCTTTTTTATTCAGCCGAGATAAACCATTGAAATTATTTTGAAATTGGGCCATCAGCCTTGGAAAAGATGTTTAAAATTTTGTTGTTTTTTTCTTCTATTTTTAGCTCTGACGGCAGTTTTGTTCTGGCCCAGTTTGGTAGAGGTCATCCAAGTTTGACGGCAATTTTTTTCTTCTATTTTTCAGCTCTGACGGCAGTTTTGATCCGGCCAAGTTTGGTAGAGGGTCATCCAAGAAACATTTCTGTGAAATTATTTTGAAATCGGGCGATTGGCGAGGAGATGTCGTTAATTTGTATTCTATTTTTGGTTCCGTTGGCAATTTTGTTCAGCGGAGCGGAATCATTTGAGCAGTTGTGATAGAGTGTCACCCAAAGAACATCCATGTGAAATTATCTTGAAATCAGGCTATTTGTCTAGGAGGAGATTTCGTTTAAATGCGTGTGTTTAAAGCTCACCTGACCGAAGGTCATGTTGAGCTTTTGTGACTTTGAGATGTCCAGCGTCGTCGTTCGTCGTGCGTCGTGCGTGCGTAAACTTTTCTTGTTAACACTCTAGAGGCCACAGTTTTGATCCAATCATAATCAAACTTGGTCAGAATGGTCATCATGACAATATGTCGGTCAGGTTCGAATATGGGTCATGTCGAATAAAAAAGAGGTCACCAGGTCAAATCAAAAGAAAACCTTGTTAACACTCTAAAGGCCAAAATTTTGGTCCAATCATCCTTAAACTTGCTCAGGATAATAATACTGATAATATCTCGGTAAAGTTTGAATATGGGTCATATCGGGTCAAAACATAGGTCAAGAGGACAAACCACAGAAAACACTTGTTAGCACTCAAGAGGCTACAGGTTTGGTCCAGTCATCCACAAGCTTGCTCAGAATGATCAGCCTGACAATATCTCGGTCAAGTTCGAATATGGGACATATAGGGTCAAAAAGTAGGTCAGTAGGTCAAATCGTAGAAAAACCTTGTTAACAGTCTACAGGTCATAGTTTTGGTCAAATCTTCCTCCAACTTGGTCAGAGTGTTCATCGTGACAATATCTCGGACAAATTTGAATTTGGGTCATTTCAGGTCAAAAAGTAGGTCAGTAGGTCAGATCATAGAAAAACCTTGTTAACACTCTAGAGGCCACAGGTTTGGTCCAGTCATCCTCAAACTTGCCCAGGATGGTCATACTGACACTATCTCGGTCAAGTTCGAATATGGGTCATTTTGGATCAATAAAAAGGCCAGTAGGTCAAACCACAGAAAAACCTTGTTAGCACTCTAGAGGCCACAGTTTTGGTCCAATCATCCTCAAACTTGCTAAGAATGACCATCCTGATAATATCTCGGTCAAGTTCGATTATGGGTCATGTCGGCCAAAAAAAAAACAGGTCAGTAGGTCAAATCATAGAAAAAAAACTTGTTGACATTCTAGAGGCCAAAGTTTTGGTCCAATCATCCTCAAACTAGCTCAAAATTATCATCCTGACAATATCTGGTTCAAGTTCGAATATGTGTCATGTCGGGTCAAAGGTAGGTCAGTAGGGCAAATCATAGATTAACCTTGTTAAAACTCTAGAGGCCACAGTTTTGGTCAAACCATCATCAATCTTGCACAGAATGATCATCTCTACAATATCTAGGTCAAATTCGAATATGGGTTATGCGGGGTCAAAAGTAGGTCAAACATAGCAAAACCTTGTTTACACTCTAGTCTATTTCTTCTTCTCTGTCTTCGTATTCTTCTGCCTCATTGTCATCCAATTTTTAGCTCACCTGAGCAAAGCTCAAGTTGAGCTTTTGTGATCACCTTTTGTCTCTCGTATGTGCGTCACGCGACGTGCGTGATGCGGTGTCAACATTTACCGTGTTCAGACTCTAGATACCACAATTTTGCTTCAATCTTCATGAAACTTTACTAGTATGTTTGCCTTGCTTATATCTGGGTCAAATTCCAATATGGGTTATGCCAGGTCAAAAAGTAGGTCATTAGGTTAAATCATATAAAAACCTTGTTAACACTCTAGATGCCACATTTTTAGTCCAAGCATCCTCAAACTTGCTCAGAATGATCATCCTGACAATGTCTCAGTGAAGTTTTAATATGGGTCATGTGGGGTCAAAAAGTAGGTCAATAGGTCAAACCATAGAAAAACCTTGTAAACATTCTAGAGGCAACAGTTATTGGTCCAATCATCATCAAACTTGCTCAGAATGACCATCTCTACAATATCTAGGTCATGTTCGAATATGGGTCATATGGAGTCAGGTGTAGGTCAGTAGGTCAAATAATAGAAAAACCTTGTTTACACTCTAGAGACCGCAATTTTAGTCTAATTATCATCAAACTTGCTCAGAATGATCATCTTGACAACTTCTAGGTAAAGTGAATATGGGCCATGTGGGGACAAAAAGTAGGTCAGTAGGTTAAATCATAGAAAATCAATTTTAACACACTAGACGCCACAGTTTTAGTCCAGTCATCATCAAACTTGCTCAGAATTGTCCTCTTTTGGTAATACCTTGGTCAGGAGAGGTATTTTATGAATATAGTCGTACCTTTTGCAAATGGCAACCCCCTTTCCCCGCCCCACTTCCTTTGTCACCATTTTTACTTAGACTGAGCGTGTTCTCATGCTGGTGCACTATGACCTGGCCCTCAATGTCCACAAGATGCCTAGATAGTGACATACAAGTCAGCTGTATATTGTTAAATGGGATGACTTCTTCCTAAAAATTGAAAACAATTTTGAAGGGATGTTCCATGAGTGACACTCTGACTATTTGCAACTGAACATGATAGCCACCAGAAAAAAAGTTGAACACTTAAAATGATAGCTAGATTCATTTTGAAAGGTTCCTTGAGTCACTGTCAGTCAAAATTGCTCTTACCCTCCACTCCACCTTATATTACCTACCCTAAGGATCAGTTGAGCGATCCAGGGCCACCATGGCCCTCTTGTTTTTAGAGAAACCTTGTTATGGCTTATGGATCGATTTTGCTCAAATGAACACGATAGCCACCAGAGCTAAAAATATCCAAACCCTAAAATGACCTACTTATAAACAGCTAGATTGAGTTTGGTAGAATTTCAAAGAAATGTTCCTTGTGTCACTGTCAATCAAAATTGCTCAAATCCTCCAAACCTCCTTACTATATTACCTACCATTTCGTTCTTACAGTATGGATCAAGTGAGCGATCCAGGGCCATCATGGCCCTCTTGTTTATATTTTAGCTCTGGTGGGCAGTCTTTTCTGTGGAGCGGAATCATTTTAGCAATCTTGGTAGAGAGGCTTATTCGAGTTCAATAGTTATAAACTTAGCAACACTTGATTAACATAAAAAAGTTTTGTATACACTTTTACGTAGCTTGTTAAATATAGGACAGACTAATGAACAATGAACAATGATATTCGTCTTCCGCGTCATTTAAGTCCCAAAACATGCACTTTCGGTTTGCTCGATCAATGTTTCTGTGAGGACCTAGTCTCAGGTTTGCAATGGCATTTCTGAAATTTGAGTTTTTGATAAATAATAAGAAATGTCAGATAGTAAAATGCTGCATTTTCAATTTTCTGTACAGTGTAAGAGAGGTAGACAGCTCAGCCCCTTGGTACAATTAAACAACATACAGAGATCTTAGTCTACACTTTTGAAGAGGAGCATTTTGTTTACAATCACCGATTCTGGAAATAAACAAACATCTTGGAAAACGCTATGCTCAAAGAGATATTTCGTTGGCCAGTTTAAGATATTCGAGTAGTGTCTTGACGCGTAGCATAGAATTTACTGCACGTAGCATGCGATTTTCATTTTCTGCGCTATGTAGATTTTCGTTTGCCCCAGCATTTCAGTGTTTTCTTGCTGTGAGTCCTCAACTTTGTTTCATCTCTGTGGTTGATTGATTTTTTATTGGTGTTCAAGGAGATGTTGCACTCATGAGTTAGGAGGCAATCATGCGGACTGAACAAATAATTTGGCTAAATCGCGACGTAAGTAAGGGCGAGGATTGTGGCCACGCAAATCGATTTAAGTTCCCCAGTGGAATTCCTTTCACTGACCGTTCCAAGGCGGTGCTTCTGTCGCGGTTTATTTTTGTTATGCTTTGTCATGACTGGAGCCCATGTACTGAATGTAAAAAGATGTCCCCATCGTCAGCGAACAGTAGTAGATATATCGAAAACTGATCTAAAGTTAAACCAGCGCTCGTATTCTGCTATAAATAACACTCAAGATCATCTATAAATGAAGAAAGCAAGAAAGGTGAGAGAACCTTTCCTTGAACCAACCCGATATTCGAACTAAAAATTCGAAAGCAAGTTCATGCTTTCTAACACAGGACAGAGTCATGTAAATAAATTGATCTTATCAGTGGATACAGGTTTCCGTTTAGTCCGTTATTTGTCATTTTGTACTGTATTTGACTATTTTCGTTATATAGAGTCAAAGGTTCGTTTAAGTCAACAAATACACAATATAGCTATTTACTTATCATGCATTATTTTAATGCATTATTTTAATGTTGTTTTGTAGCGCAAATTTTTTCAACCGTTCATTCACAATTACATTAAAAAGCTTTCCAAAACAGTTTACCATAAGTTTACCCCTATAGTATCTTAGAATCTCCCTTTTCATGGATAGCATACTCTCCGTCCTTACATTGATTCTGAAATTAATCATAAACGCCATTTCTTCAAAATATCCTTCATTAATAAGGGTATGGATTTTATAGATTTGCCCAGTATCTTCCGTGAGAGATCTGTGCTTTCTTCCATTCCTGATTATTTTCAAAATACTGAAACACCTATAATTTGCTATAAATATAGCAGACCTGTTAGATCTATCATTTTTAATTTCAATAAACTTGTTTCAGATCTTGATATTGATACTAATACTCCTGATTCATGTGATTGTAAAAACTCAAAGTATTGCTATCCTGCTGCTGGTCATGTAATTACTGGCAATTTGAAAATTATTCCTGATTCTAGGATAAGGAATATAATTTCTAAAGGACCGAAATATCGGTTTCTTTCTAAAATTGATTTCAGTAAATGTAGAGATGAAATCGCTGCTTCCTTGAATGAATTCGGTAATCGATGGTGTAAGCGAGAGTATGTTGAGCATAAAGCCCTTAAGGACTGGAAACTTAGCATTTTAAAATTAGTGAATAAACGCATTTCTTTCTATTCTCAAAATACTAACTTATTACCTCCTAAGCCCAAGACGTCTTTACGTCATCTTAAACTAGGTATTCAAGAATTTCATAAGAAGTTTGTTTTGGCCCCTGCAGACAAGGCCGCTAACAACGTCGTCGTTGTGTGACGGCTCCACTATGTTAACACGTTTAAGCAGGAGCTTGGTGGTACTAAGGCCTATGAACTTCAGCCTTTAGCTGAAGATAGAGCTATAGTAGATTAACATGTTTGTCATTCAGCCACCAAGTTTGCTGTGTGTGTTAACGAAGGCCAAGATAAGCTTCCTACGCTAAACTGGTTACCAAAACTTCATAAAAGACCTTACAAAGCACGGTTTATTGCAAATTCTAGCTCTTGCACTACCACTGAACTTTCTAAATTATTAACTTCTTGTCTTACTGCTATTAAAACGCATGTAATCAAATATTGTGATAAAGTCTTTGAAAGATCAGGAAGAAATCTATTTTGGTCTATAAAAAATCGAATGCGGTTTTAAATAAATTGAAATCCAAACATTTTCGTGCTTCAAGTCTGTCTACTTACGATTTTTCCACTCTTTACACAACACTTCCTCATAATCTTATAAAAGAAAAGCTTAATGATTTAATTGAATGGGCTTTTCACAGAGAAGATTCTCTCTACCTTGCATGTAATGTCAGAAATGCATTTTTCACTTCTAAAGAGCATAAGAATTATACACTTTGGGTATGTCAGAAAGTGTGTGATGCCTTCACCTTTCTACTTGACAATATTTATATTAGATTCGGTGCTAAGTTATTTAGACAAATTGTTGGTATTCCGAGTGGTACGAATTGCGCACCTCTTGTGGTTGATCTGTTCTTGTAATGTTATGAAAGAGACTTCATGTTGTCGCTTTCCATTGAAAACCAATCTGAAATTATTGAAGCTTTTAGCTCCAGTTCTAGATATTTAGATGATTTATTAAATATTGATAATACCTGTTTCGATGGTTTGATCAGTCAGATTTACCCCCAAGAACTTCAGTTAAATAAAGCAAATTCTTCTGATACCGAGGCCCTGTTTTTGGATTTACATCTATCTATTGTAGATGGATTTGTTTCGTGCAACATTTATGATAAACGCGATGACTTTGATTTTGAGATTGTAAATTTTCCTTTTTTGGATGGTGATGTTCCTCGTGCGCCATCCTATGGCGTTTATATTTCGCAATTAATTCGATTTGCTAGAGTGTGTAGTCATGTAACTGACTTCAACACTCGTAATAAATTATTAACGGCTGAACTTCTTAATCAGGGTTATCGATACCATAAACTACGCAAAGCCTTTTCAAAATTTTATAGACGCCATTCTGATTTAATATCAAAATTCAATATTGGACTTAAATCTCTTTTGCAACAAGGTCTATCGGAACCCGGATTTTATGGTGACTTAGTATATAAATTCAGAAAAATATATAACCGCAATGACTTCAGCACCCAATTTCGTAAAATCATTCTTCGATATATAAAGATTGGGTACAAAATGGATGTTATACGACAAACTGCATGCATGGTAGTTAACCCGATCACGGTTGGCAACTTTGTTTCCCTCTTTATTTGCACGCCGGTGGGTCAGGCCTCAGATTCTATGACGGCTCCAACGTAAAGGCTTATTGAGAATTAGAGAGATCTAATTCAAGGTAATGTTGGTTGGTGCCTGATGCTCTGTCTCTGGTCGGGCCCATCGGAGTCTAACTGTTGGTTTTCTTTTGCTCCAGCATTTCAGTGTTTTCTTGCTGTCGAGTCCTCACCGTTGTCTCACCTCTGTGGTTCTTTGATTTTTGTGTTCACGGAGATGTTGCACTGATGAGTTAGGAGGCCTTCATGCGGACTGAACAATTAATTGTCTGTCGCGACGGAGGTAAGGGCGAGGATTGTGGCCACGTAAAATCGATTTAAGCCCCCCCCCCCCCCCCAGTGGAAATCATTCCACTGACCGTTCCAAGGCGGTTCTCTTGTGGCGGTTTGTTTGTGGTGTTGTTTGTTACTTACTGTGTGTATCATGTGTGTCTTTTTTATTTTGGATGGCCATATGGCCATTTTGTGGGAAAGTAACTGTCCTTATGGCCTTTCTTTGTTTAGGTTTCCATTATGGCCTGGTCGCTTAATGTTTGTGTTTCTTTCCCTTTGGTGTCTTTGGTGGGTGGAGTTAGTTAATTGTATGGATTCCTGATCTTTGTTTTACTTCTACTTTTAATAGGGCTATGGACAGGACCGGCGGTCTGAGTCGCATTTTCTTTTCACTTTCAGTTCTTAATTCATGTATTTATATGCAACAGACGGTGTTAAGTGAAGATATGGAGCCTGTAAAAGGGTTCCCCGTGCTTCATCAATAGTGCTGTTTATTCACGCAGTGTATAAAACTTAAAATTAAAAAAAAGGTAATCAGCGCCCAGATAGCTCTGTCGATAGAACACTTGCAATGCAAACAAGGGACCCACGGTTCGAGTCCGTCCGGTTCTGGTCGCAATGTTTCGACTTCATTTCTTAAAGGTTTATGTTTTTCTCCATTTTGATGAGAAACTTTTATGTAATTAAACAACTTTTCCAGAGGCTCTAAAGTGATACCGCTGCTTTTTCAAATATTAATTTATCTTGTATCTAGTGAGCACACCTTGTTTAAATTTATCCGTTTCGATGCATTACATATTTTTTCCTGAGTAACGGCCTCATTCAGCTCGACATGAGTGGAAGTATCGCCGTCGGAAAGTCATTTACCTCGTCATTTACGAAAGGTCAAGCTTCGTTATAGAGCGAGTAAAAATATTGATAAAGTCAACCAGGGAGATAGCGTCTCATGTATCGTGTTTTGTTTTACCATAAATCTCTCGGCCGCTTACGCCGGATTTCTTTCAGAAAATGCTTTGTTCATACATGAATTTATATTTGAGCTTACACGATCTACAATAGTACTTTGTGTGTGTGTGTGTGTGTGTGTGTGTGTGTGTGTGTGTGTGTGTGTGTGTGTGTGTTTTGGCATCAATCATATATTTCCTGGTAGCATTTCTGTCGAGGTTAAAATTATAAAGTGGAGATCCTTATAAATAGTATGTTTACTAGTGCATTCACATTGTATCTGCTTTTGATTTGAGTGAATACTGACAAAAGTTGAATAAGCTGTTTTTTAATATTTCTTTTGGAAATACGGGTTTGCTCTATCGGTTATGAACTGCTTGAAGTTCGAAAATATATCATAAGGTTCGACATTTAACTTGCACTTATTTCCATCGCACCCACGGATAAACGGAATAAGCACCTTAACCAGACTCCAAAAACGGATTATGGCACACTATATAATGCATGATATTTTGTAAAACTTACAATCAGTGAAATAAATTAGGCCCCCCTGAAATCAAAATTCATCCTTTATGAAGCTATCAGATTATACAGAGGATCCGCGTTATAACTGTATTCGTTATAACGGCAAAGCTCGTTTTAACGACTCTTTTAATGTCATGAATACTTAGCTCAAGGTTTAGCCTCAATTCCGAGCGGCTCTGGCTTCCCTCGGGTTTGAAATGCCCAAATCGAATCCATAGTCATGAAAGATTCTTGATACTCCAGGAAACATTTGTTAGTTCGAGGCGATTGTAACAAATGTCAACAACATTCAACATTTGTTTTTGCTTGGAGTAATGGTGTATAAAAGACCTTTAAGAACCTATAATAATCCTAACTGGGATTCGTTGTTGCAGCAAATTCATCATAACGCCGCAATAATAGGGAACAAATACTGTCGTTATAACGCGGGTCCTCTGTATATGCGTTTATGAATTCTACCTTGTCAATTGAACGATATATAAATCGATTAGCCAGAGTAGAAATAATTTTATTTCTTGGTTGCTATTCACATTCGCACGAGAGTTTAGGTCGACGGATTTGAGGTATTATTCTCTACAATCACTTGTTTATTTCTTTATTAAAAACGTGACTAAAAGCACAACAAAGTAGTAATAAACAAGAAAATAGACATATCATGTACTCGATTAATTGAATATGCGGTTGTATAACACTGTGTCGCAACCTGAAAAGATAGAACAATCATAATATCTTGCAGTGGACATCAGTCACCTCGGCAGCATTTTATTAAAAAGGTTTCGCAAATACCCTGTGCATTGTGTATACTAACCTGCATCTGCTTCAATGGCTATGTCTGAAAAAAAAGATATATTTTTGTGCATATTAATAGATCAACCGAACATCATCCAAAGTTAACTAGGTAAGCTACGCATTGGTCCTAGCATGTATCAAATGCTATAAAAAGAAAAGCTTACCAGTAACCCTAATCCTGCTGACTGAATTGATATAGCCACTTTAATTTCAGACTATATCCATCAATCAAATTACTTTATATTATGTATTCATTCAGTTCAAAAACTGCATGACAAAATATGGATTCTGATCAGATGGCGTCTTTAAATGTCATCTGTAAAGAAGCTATTTGATCAGGATCTATACTGTTCGCAAAGGTAGGAGTTGTAGTATTTAGCGGGATTAGGGTTAAGATTATCCCGCAATACAATTTATGCCTATACAATGAAACCTCCATGGCACTAACACCGATCGGTCGTTTACCGCGTCAGTTTTCAGGTTGTTGGATCCCTAGGTAAATTTCAATATCTGATGACAGATATATTACAGAAAGTTGAAGAAAAAATTTTGTGTTTTACCTTTACAAAAATTGTTTTGAGTACTTTTAGAAAAGAAAAACGAGATGTTTGGCACGTGCCGATGCCTGTACGACAGTGAGTTGGTACATGGCATTTCTTTCGGGGAATGTTTTCATGATAGAAGCCTTTATCTGCTCCTGATGCATTAGCTATTGAAGCTTGTACGCAGTACCTGAAAACCCGCTATCATTTGCTACAGTTTGCTACATCTGTTTCGTTCTACGTCCCCGTAAACACTATAAAGGTCATTTTGGAGACTTGACTTCCAAGTTTGTCGGACTACCTGACATTGAGATAAAATGATTTCATATGCCCAACAGCCCAACCGACCCCCACACACTCCCCCCCCCCCCCCCAAAAAAAAAAAAAAAAAAAGAAGACGCCCACAAGTGTTATATGCAGCGGCGGTCCGACTCGCACCACTTTCCCTGGGCAGGCCTCCATTGCCTCCACTTCTATTTTAGAGCTTCACTATTCACCAGTACTCCTGTGCTGTCTGTTTCGAAGCCGCGTTAAAGCACCCAGCCCACTCTAATGTACGAAGTCTTAACGGGCGGGAGCTATTACTACACTTGTACATTATTGCATCTCTTTAAACCAAGCATATGTTTGATAAACAGTGTATATTTTCTGCAGTAAATACAAATCGTGAGAGTTCGCTAGAACAGCCTCATCGAGGCAGTTCTGAACACCATCTACATTCTATGGTTTGGGGCAGTGTGAAGGTGAGGACAATTGCATTTTCAGAACTCAACCTTTCTCTGTATACACTGGAATTTAAGCCCCTTAGTGGAAATCGTTTCACTGACCGCTCCAAGGCGGTTCTTCCGTCGCGGTTTATGTTTGTTAAGGCTTGTCTTTGAGTGTGTGTATCGCTTATATTATTTTGTTGTTGATAGCCAATTGACTATTTTGTGCGAAAGTAACTGTCCGTTTGGCTTTCCGTTATTTATGGTTCCATTAGGGTCTACTTGTTTCATGTTTGTGCTTCTTTCCCTTTGGTGTCTCTGATGGGAGCTGTGGGTTAATTGTATTGATTCCTGATCATTGCCTTCACTTCTATTTTACTATGTAATAATGAATTGTACTTGCAAAACAGAATACGTCCCTTTTGGCGAGATTTCTGTAGAAAATATCGTTTGCTTAAAACAGATCTGCAGACATTACGTGTTTCGCTTTATTTCAAAAGTTACAAGATATGACTCAGCCACGTCCTGCACTGGGTCCGCCTATCGGGGTTTGAAGAAATAGATTGGGCCGCATGATGTTTCCAAGCTGAGCTGAAGCCGACCGAACATGAGTAACGGTAAACCGCTTAGAAGGTCCAAGCTTGCCGATGCAAAATAGTGCGAGTTGGACCGCCCATGCATATAAACCCTATGGTTTCATAGGCGACAAAGCTTGATATGAAACCAGTGCTTCAGCTGAAGTGCACGACCCGCCGGATGCTTTTAGCTTTATGAGTGTTACCATATATGGGTATGGCGGCCATTTTGGTTATGTGACCTGGACCTAAAACGGTTCCCCCAATAAATGCGCCTTATCGTAAGGAGCAAAAATATATATTATACTTAAGTACTGTATTCTGAATCGTTTGCAGGATAAAATGCATTCTCACTTTTCCAATACAAAAGCATATGTGTCAAATTTATGATGGGCCTACGTCCCAGATGCTATTTATAAAGTTTCGTGGAAATCTGCCCAGTGGTTCTGGAGAAGGCTATTTTTGAAGGGTTTTTACCATATATGGCTTGGCGGCCATTTTGGTCATGTGACCTGGACCTCATGAGCAAATTTTGGTTTCCTCCATCCCATAGAGGCTCCATATGAAATTTGACTTCAATCGGCCCAACGGTTTCCGAGGAGAAGCAGTTCGAAAATTTTCACATTTTTTCGCCTCGGCAAGGCTTAACTAAATGGAATGTAATATTTCGCAAGTTCATTGGTTAGATCTCATTGATATCTATCAATATGCCAAAAAATTGTTTAAATATTCCAAACGGTTAATTCACTATCACCAATTTGCAAACGCGTGTTACGGACGGACAGACAGACAGACAGACCATATATTGCTTGGCGGTCATTTTGGTCATGTGCCCTGGACCCCATGAGCAAATTTTGGTTTCCCCTATCCCATAGAGGCCCCATATGAAATTTCACTTCAATCGGCCCAACGGTTTCCGAAGAGAAGCAGTTCGAAAATTTTCACATTTTTTCGCCTCGGCGAGGCTATACTAAATGGAATGTAATATTTCGCGTTCATTGGTTAGATCTTATTTATATCTATCAGTATCCCACAAATTGTTTAAATATTCCAAGCGGTTAAGTCACTATCACCAATTTTCACAAACGGGTTACGGACAGACAGACAGACTAACAGACTGACACGGTGATTTAAGGACACTCTTAGAAAATCAACCGACTTCAGTCGATCGCTTTTTCTGCGGGTCGTGCAATTTCATCTCAGTGTCAGATAAAAGTCCCACAATTATGGGAACAACGTCTCCAAATTGACCTCAACAGTGTTGGCGGGGACGCTTATCTTCAAATCAAACACACAAATATTTAACTGGAAATGATACAAATATATATTTTTTCACGAAGGTCAGACCTTACAATTATTTATCAAAACAATACATAAAAACAAACGGCCTCACAAATCGTATCGTCTGTCACGGCAAAATTTACGAGAAATTGCTGGTGACAGACATCTATCAGCAGCACTTTTTACATGAATTTGCTGGTGACAGACGTCTGTCAGCAGCAAATATAACGTGGATTTCCTAGTTACAGACGTCTGTTAGCAGCACATTTAACGTACATTGGCCAGTGACAGACGTCGGTTACTAGTGTAAATTTTATTTTTATCAGAGTCATGAACAGTAGCCTACAGTTTTGGGCAGATAAGTACAACACTGGCTACCAGAAATGCTGGCCATTACGCAAAAACGCCCATACAAATACATTTGCCGCCTTTATCGCCGAAAAAAAAATGAAAATTTTATGATGAAAAATTGTGATATGTTTCTTATTGCTGCTCCAAATATAGATTGTGGGCACTCGTTAGAACCGCCTCAACGAGTACCCACAAGCTATATTTTAGAGCAGAAATAAGAAAAATAAGGTATACTCCCGGAAACCCCAGTTTTACTATTATAAAAGTGGGGTTCAAGGGGGTCAAAATTATATAGGCATGTTTTCGTGATGCGTTTACCGATTTTCAGACTAGTGTGTCTGAATATGTGCAAATGCCATATATTCGTTTCTTGTTTGTAAGAATTTTTTTTCATGACCGTAAAGATAACATTTTTTTTCAGATAGTCAATACTTTTGCTTCAAACATATATTGTGGTGCTCGTTACAATAGCTTCATGACATAGATTGTGGTGTTTGTTAGAACTGACTCATGATACAGATTTTGAGGCTCATTATAACTAACTCATGAAAAAGATTGTGGTGCTCGTTAAACCGCCTCATGATATAAATTGTGGTATTTGTCAACACTGCCACATGACTTAATGTATATTATGGTGCTTGTTAGAACTGCATCATGACATAGATTCTGATGCTCGTTGTGACCGCCTCGATCTGTACTCCAAAGAATCGCCCCATGCTGTAGATTGTGGTGCCCGCCTCATGACATACATCTAGAGTATGGTGCTCTTTAGAACCGATTCATGACATAGTTGTCGGTGCTAAATAGAACCGCCTCATGCCCTAGATTGTGATGCTCGAGAGAAAAGCTTCATGACATAGACCTCGATAGACCCGCATCATGACATAGTGCTCGTCAGAATCACTTTATGGCATAGATGATTGTCCTCCATGGAACGCCTCATTGCATAGATTGTGGTGCTCGTTAGAAAAGCATTATGCCATAGATTGTGGTCCTTGACAGAGCCACCTCATGACATAGTCTGTAGTGCTAGATAGAACCGCTTCATGGCATAGATAATGGTCCTCAATAAAACTGCCTCATTGCATCGATTGTGGTACTCGTTAGAACCGCCTCATGACATAGATTGTAGTGCTCGTTAGAAACGCCTACTGTCATAAGTCCTGATGCCAGGTAGGACACTGATTGAACGCCTCAAGACATAGACTGTGGTGCTCATTAGAAACGCATGACATAGATTGTGGTGCTTGCCAGAACCACCTCATTGAGACGCCTCATGATGTAGAGTGTGGTGCTTAATAGAAGAGCATTATGACATATTTTGCTGCCCTTTAAAAACTGCCTCATTGAGACGCCTCGGGACATACATTGTGGCACTCGTCAGAACCGTCTCAAGATATTGATTGGGACCGCCACAATAGGTTTTCGTTAGAACCGGCTAATTGTGGCGCTTCTAACGAACACCGCACTCTATTATGAGAGCATTAACAAAGTTACCAATGTTAACCCAAACGTTCCCCTTTTATAAAAGATGTTTTAAGGATCACGGTGAACAACCTTATTAGTTTTCATTAGGAAAACACGCCTTTACAGATACTTAGTAAAGTTTACTGCCTAAAAAAATGAAACTAGAAAAAGTGTAAAAATGAAACTAGAAAAAGTGCCCATAGGACAAGGATGCCCCCGACAAATGCCATTCATAAAAAATATTACAAATGTACTTCAAATCAATTATAAATTATATTAAAATCATAAATGTTGGTGGTAGAGCGATGATAAAGTTTTTCTAAAAATAGCCACAGTGACCTTGACCTTGAAAGTTGAAATAGCTCGAGATATTGTCATAAGGAACATTTGTGTGAAGTTATACTGAAATCGGTGAAGAAATGTAAGCGACAGAGCCATGACAAAGTTTTTCTAAAAATAGCCACAGTGACCTTGACCTTGAAAGTCAAACTCGCTCAAGGTATTGTCATAAGGAACATTTGTGTGAAGTTATATTGAAATCAGTGAAGAAATGTAGTCGCTAGAGCGATGACAAAGTTTTTCTAAAAATAGCCATTGTGTCCTTGACCTTGAAAGTCGAAATGGCTTGAGATTTTGTCATAAGGAACATTTGTGTGAAGTTATATTGAAATCGGTGAAGAAATGTAAGCGCTAGAGTGATGACAAAGTTTTTCTAAAAATAGCCACAGTGACCTTGACCTTGAAAGTCGAAATCGCACGAGATATTGTCATAAGGAACATTTGTGTGAAGTTCTATTGAAATCGGTGAAGAAATATAGGCGCTAGAGTGATAACAAAGTTTTTCTAAAAATAGATAAAGTGACCTTGACCTTGAAAGTCGAAATCGCACGAGATATTGTCATAAGGAACATTTGTGTGAAGTTATATTGAAATCAGTTAAGAAATGTAGGCGCTAGAGCGATGACAAAGTTTTTTCTAAAAATAGCCACAGTGACCTTGACCTTGAGGTCATGACCTTGAAAGCTCTAACTCGCTCGAGATATTGTCATAAGAAACATTTGTGTGAAGTTATATTGAAATCAGTGAAGAAATGTAGGCGCTAGAGCGATGAAAAAGTTTTTCTAAAAATAGCCACAGTGACCTTGACCTTGAGGTCAAGACCTTGAAAGTCTAACTCGCTCGAGATTTTTTATAAGGAACATTTGTGTGAAGTGATAATGAAATTTGTGAAGAAATGTAGGCGCTAGAGCGATGACAATGTTTTTCTTAAAATAGCCACAGTGACCTTGACCTTGAGGTCATGACCTTGAAAGTCTAACACCTCGAGATTTTTTTATAAGGAACATTTGTGTGAAGTTATAATGAAATTTGTGAAGAAATGTAGGCGCTAGAGCAATGACAAAGTTTTTCTAAAAATAGCCACAGTGACCTTGACTTTGAGGTCATGACCTTGAAAGTCTAACTCGCTCGAGATTTTTTTATATGGAACATTTTTGTGAAGATATAATGAAATTGGTGAAGAAATGCAGGCGCTAGAGCGATGACAAAGTTTTTCTAAAAATAGCCACAGTGACCTTGACCTTGAGGTCATGACCTTGAATGTCGAACTCGCTCGAGATTTTTTTATAAGGAACATTTGTGTGAAATTATGCTATAATTCCCCTCACAACTATGTTGTGCGAGGGGATAAAAATATTACAAATGTACTTCAAATCAATCATAAACTATATGCATCAAGGGCAGATAATCAAAAAAGCAAAAAATGCAAGAGTTGTCTTCCTTGTTCATGACACATCGTCTCAGTGTGATGAATGCACCTGTGAAGTTTCATGAATATATTCCATACGGTTTAGGAGTTATGGCTCGGACACGGTTTACTATTTGGTACTAAGTCAAGGGCAGATAATTCAAAAACCAAAAATGCAAGAGTTGTCTTCCTTGTTCATGACACATCGTCTCAGTGTGATGAATGCACCTGTGAAGTTTCATGAATATATTCCATACGGTTTAGGAGTTATGGCCCGGACACGGTTTACTATATGGTACTAAGTCAAGGGCAGATAATTCAAAAACCAAAAATGCAAGAGTTGTCTTCCTTGTTCATGACACATCGTCTCAGTGTGATTAATGCACCTGTGAAGTTTCATGAATATATTCCATACGGTTTAGGAGTTATGGCCCGGACACGACATACCATTTGACTATATATGGATGTAAGTCAGGGGCAGATAATTAAAAAACTAAACAAGCAGGAGTTGTCTTCCTTGTTCATGACACATCGTCTCATTGTGATGAATACACCTGTGAAGTTTCATGAATATATTCCATACGGTTTAGGAGTTGTGGCCCGGACACGGTTTACTATATGGTACTAAGTCAAGGGCAGATAATTCAAAAACCAAAAAAGCAAGAGTTGTCTTCCTTGTTCATGACACATCGTCTCAGTGTGATGAATGCAACTGTGAAGTCTAATGAATATATTCCATACGGTTTAGGAGTTATGGACCGGACACCGGACGAACGGACGAACGACCGGACAGGGGTAAATCTTAATGCCCTTCCGGTATTCTCCGAATACGCGGGGGCATAAAAATGTGATGTTTTTCTTATTTCTGCTCAAACTATTGATTGTGGGTACACATTAGAACCGCATCATCGCGGCGATTCTAACGTGTACCCACAATCTATATTTTTGAGCAGAAATAATAAGAATAATGTTTACCCCTGTAAAGTAGAAGTAAAACAAAGATCAGGAATCGATACAAAAATACTTTTCTCCACCCATCAAAGACACCAAAGGGAAAGAAACACAAACATGAAGCGACCAGACCAAAATTGGAAACCTAAACAAAGGAAGGCCATAAGGAGAGTTAAAATGCCCAAATGGCCATCCAAAATAAAAAGACACAAGTGATACACACAGTAAGTAACAAACAACAACATAAATAAACCGCAACAGAAGAACCGCCTTGGAACGGTCAGTGGAAAGAATTCCACTGGGTTGGTGGGGGGGGGGGGGTTGCTGAATTCGATTTTACATGGCCAAAATCCTCGATTTTACATGCCCAGTTTTACAATATAAGCATGGGGTTCAAGGGGTCAAAATTAAATAGGCCTGTTTTCGTGATGTCTCTCATTTTGGAATCGTGCAACGGCTCGTTACATTTCTTCCCGTTTCTAGTCTTGTTTTGACAACACCAAGTGATATATATTAGCCTACCTATGCAAGCTGTATTCTTCAATTCATTCTGGAGGGCAGCATTCAAGGCGTCAAAATTCTGGACCTGGAACACGTGCTGAGCATCTGTAGCTATATGGCCGAGTTCGTTTTTGTCCACCCCAGCCCCAATACCAATAGCGAACACTTTCACGTTCATCTGTTGTAGTTTATTCGCTTCCTCCAGAGTCAGCTGTGGCTCGTTCGATTTGCCGTCTGTCATCACAATCAGAATGTTAGCGACTCCGGCTCGATCCCCAGCTGCCGCATTGAAGCTGTTCGCACCCACGTACTTGAGGGCCAGATCCGTTCGGGTTCCACCAGAACGGTACCCGATGTTTTTAATGGCGTTCACCATGTCAGCTTTGTTATGGTGTGTGTTCAGGTTGAATTCCATGTGGGGCGTAGACTCGAAAGTCATAACTCCAATTTGTACATTACGCGGGCCGATATTAAAGCTCTGAGCGAAAAGTGCGACGAAGTCTTTCTGCTTTTGGAAGTTTGTCGACCCAACGGATCCAGATGAGTCCAGTAAGAAAACGATATCGGCTGTGCTGGAGCCACAAACTGTAACGAAATTATACAAACATTTGTATTTATTTCTGAATAATATTTCAGCTGGTTTACCGACATATCTGTAGGTCTCAGGTGAACTGCCAGTTTTCAGCCTTTCGATGCATGCGCAGAAAATATAATATAATGCAGCAATTTCGGTATGTACCTGTCCATAAAGACCTTCGATGTAATTCAGTATGTCAGTTCTTGTTAAGTTTTATTACATTTTTTTATTTGTCTATTTCTTTCTATTCTGCAATACAACGTAGTATGTATTACACCCTTTACTACTTTGTGCGCATGCAAAACGTCCTAATAAAATACCATCAAAGTAGTAAAGGGTGTAATACATACAAAAGAAACGCCTATATAATTTTGACGCTCTTGAACCCCACTTTTATTTAGTAAAACTGGGGTTTACAGGGGTAAACATTATTTTTCTAATTTTTGCTCTGAAATATAGATTGTGGGTGCTTGTTAGAACCGCCTCGACGAGGCTGTCATAAAGAGTACCCACAACCTATATTTTGAGCAGAAATAAGAAAAACAGCACAATTATTCACTGTAAAATGTTCTCTTTTTTTGGCGGTAAAGTTTACAATGCATTTGTATAGGCGTGATTCAGTAATGCATTTTATAATGTTGTATGCTGCATACCGTATCGTTTAGGTAGACAAGACGAACAATAAGACATGTGAAACAAGTGAAGACTCAGATCAGACTGCACATCCGGGTCTTTGCTGTTAGTATAAGTTTTCCTCTGAATCATACAAAGGCTCTCGATTAGATTGGTTTGATTTACAGGGTGGTCTTTATCGCTTCTTAACGATATAAGTCTCGGAAGTAGGAGGTCGTGGGTTCGATCTCCGAAGGCCCGGGATCGGCAACATTCTTATGATCATGAAACATTTTAAATTCTGTCTATTTCTGGCGAAAGAAAGTACATTGTGCTGGAGAAGATTCCTTGCATAGTTGGTAACCATTCGCCCTATAATCCTTAGATCCTGGGTTCTATTTCTGGCTTCTCCAGACTGTCGGCTAAGTCTTTAAACCGAGATCTGTATAACCTATGCTGTTGGTGGGATATAAACATAAAGAAAAACACGCACTGTTAGTTGCTTATGTATCACAAATGAAGCATAGTATTTTTTTCGTTCCTCCAAAATGGCTACTTTTCTGATGAAATGCGAAATACTTTTCTTACTTTTACTGTAAACATAGTTGGCTGATGCTCGTGAGGGCCACCTCATTGAGGTGGTTCTAACGAGTACCCACATACTATGTCTTAGAACAGAAATAAGATCAAATGTATACCCCCGTAAATCCCAGTTTTATCTATATAAAGTGGGGTTTAGGGGTTTTTCATTACACCGAGTTGTTAACATGATGTAACCCAGGCAAAGAAATGTATGACAAACTCCAAACCACACCATAACGAAACATATGTACATCTAATAATCTTTCAGGCGTTGGGGATGTCTGGGAAAACTCATTTAAAAGAATCCGTCTCTGGTCGGGCCCACCGGAATCTAATTTTTGGTTTTAGTTTCGTTATCATTTCAGCTGTTTTATGTTGTCGAGTCGTCATCGTTGTGTCGTCTCAGTAATCGTTCGATCTTTTTGATTGTTTATGTTCTCGGGGATGGAGATGTAGCACTGACGAGCTAGATTTCCTTCATATGGACTAGACATTTTTTGTCTAAACCTCGACAGAATCAAGGGCGAGGATTATGTCCATGTAAAATCGGTTTACGCCCCACAGTGAACTTTTTTACTGACTGATTCCAAATAGAAGTAAATGCAATGATCAGGAATCGATTCAATTAACCCACAGCTCCCATCAGAGACACCAAACGGAAAAAACACAAACATGAACTAGCTAGACACTAATGGAAACACCAAAAGGGAAAACCAAAATGGCAGTCCCGTTCCAACAAAATGGCCAGTTGGCTATCCAAAACAAACAAAAAAAATATCAGAGATACACCCACTCAAAGACAAACCGTATCTACAGTGGTTTTTATTTGAGTACGAAAGGTTTGCTATCGTATCGATCGGAAACCCAATCGTCTACAGCTGTCAGGTAAACAATCCAGTGAGAAAAACCACCATCTCAGTTGTCACACTTAACCAATCAATTACATTTTAGCCGTAGCTTCGCCTCTAAATATTGGACAGTACTTATTGACCGCAGATAACTGACATTAGAGCGTCTTTAACTTTAACTGTTCATTAGCCCTTTCTACCCTACTGGCTCGACGTTAATGGGAAGGCAGACTCGAACAGGTCTACCCACAAACCTACGCTAATTTTCCCGAATCACAATGAGCGTGACTGTTATAGATCGGGAATGCAAAAGCGTCGGACTGGGATATATCACGTTAACAAGCCCATACAATGAACTTCCCGGTAAACCCCACTTTATAAAGACAAAAGTGGAGTTTGCAGGGGTGTACAATATCTTAATATTGTTCTTTATTCCGTCTAAAACCACTGATTGTGGGTACTCGCTGATAACCTATGCTCAAGCGATCCCGTTTTGAGCAGAAACATTCATTCAGGTGGTTCCGTAACGAAAACCCATAATCTGTGCTGATGAGTTTATAATGTATACTCGCAATATATGTTTTAAGTAGAAATAAGAAAAATGTCACAAATCATGAAATATAATCATAAATTAGAGGGAGGGTTTTGTTCAATATGTTTTCCATATCTTATGACTGTTCCGTGTATCTTAAGCTCCGCTGAGCAAAGTTCGCGGGGAACTTATAGGATGGTAGCCTTGTCACAATGCAAAATGTAATTCTACATTTTGCGTGGACGCTGTTTTTTTTTTTTACATCAACGCAAAATGTAGTTATTTCTATGTTTTTCGTTTGTTTTTTTTTTGCGTTGAGCACCGAGGCAAAATGTAGGATTACTACATGTTAACAAGTCCAGGTAATAACACCCTGGAAAACCCCACTTTATATAGAGAAAAGTGGGGTTTAAAAGGGTATACATTGTTTTCTTAGTTCTGCTCCAAAACATAATTGTGGGCACTGAGGCGGTTCTAACGAGCACCCACAATCTTGTTTTTAGCAGAAATAAGACAAATATCACAATTTATCATATGAAAAGTTCAGAAGTCTTTTTTTTTCAGAAGGTTTAACATAAATATATATTCTATATTCTGCTCAAAACAGACTGTGGATACTCATTAAAACCTCGAGGCTGATCCGTGTACGTAACCAGCAGTCACAGTGTTGGTGCAGAAACGAGAAAGATTTGTTTTTGATTTGTTTGATTTGAGGTTTAACGTCCCCGTCGACACTGTATAGGTCATTTTGGAGACGTTGCTTCCAATTTGGTGGGACTTTTACCCGACATTGAGATGAAATTACATCTCAATCCCTGCCGCCCAATGAAACCAATAGGGTTTATGAGCATGGACTCGCACCGCTTTTCCTGGGCAGGCTTAGAACCTCTAATCGGTTTACCAATACTCATGTGCGGGTCGTTTTCAGCTCTGCGTGGAAGCATCATGCAGCCCATCTTTTTCTTCAAGCCCCGATGGGCGGGGTCAAAACGAGAAACAATGAATGAACACCTGTATATACATGTATTAAAGTGGCCGAGCAGGCACTCGACATTGAATCGAGCGTGGTAGCTCAATGGTCAGTGCACTTGCCTATGATGCTAGAGGCTCCCGGTTTGATTCCCGGCAGCGGTAATAAAACTGCGGTGTCCGAACATGCTCCGGGTGAATGCCACACAGTGCATCGTCCTCCGCATCGGGACGTTAACTGGGGACCCCCTGCACGTGCAGAGAGGTGCACGTTCAGGGAGGCCCATTCTGTGCAGATTAAAGATCTCTAATTACTGTGTATGTTTTCATCCTGCAAACCTAGAGCCTCAGTGACCGATCACACTATATAGACTAAGAATTGAAAACGCTCCAATGTTGATTCGACCGATAGGAGGAAGAAAGAATTTAAAACGCTGTTCCAACGTTGAGTCAAGTTTTCGTTGGCGAGGGGGTGGTAGGCGGTCAAAATTATATAGGTGTGTTTTTATGGTTCGTATCAACGACGAGACGCATAAAAACCCTATAGGTTTCACTGGGCGGCAGGGATAGAGATGTCATTTTATCTCAATGTCGAGTAAAATTCCCACAAAATTGGATGATAAACCCCAAAGCAAACAAACAAACTGACACAAAAGCAGAAGTATTGGTCAATTAAAGTCTGTTATTGGTCACATGAAATCTTGCAGAAAAAGGAAAACTATTGGTTTCTTACACTGGCATTTTCCACCATTTTTTCAAAAAGGGGACAACTTTCGGGACTTCCTGTTTGCTTTTCTATAAGCTCTGTCCCACGAAAAAAGGGATCTACTCTTAACGGAAAGAATTTGCTCCTGAGGAGCAAATTCTTTCCTTTAAGAGTTGGCCACTGTTGGCAGAAAATAAATAAATAAATAAAAAATATTTGTCACTTAATTGCTCGACTCGACGGCTACTGAGAACTCATCCGTAAAAGATTTGGGCGGATTTTGCGTGCCCACAGGAGACCTGTTGGGTCAACACTTTTAAATCTGCACAACTTCAACATGTTGAAATTTACACCGAACAGCTGACCTTAGCGTGACTTCAGCAGCTCTCTAAGAACAAATTAGGGCGGTACATAGGTAGCCAGTAAAAAACAAGAGGCGGTTCGCCAATCGATACGTCATCTTCAGCGATCAACCGCTGAAACCGGAAACGTTTCGAATACAATTCGAATTTACTGTAAAATAAACCGCGACCGAAGAACCGCTTGGAACGGTCAATGAAACGAATTCCACTCTGGGCTTAAGTTGACTTTACGCGGCCGCAATCCTCTTCCTTACTTCCGTCGCGATTTAGACAAATAATTTGTTCTGTCCGCATGAAGGCCTCCTAACTTATCAGTGCAACATCTCCGAAAACGCAAAAATCAAACTAACACAGAGATGAAACAACGGTGAGGACTCAACAGCAAGACACCACTGAAATGCTGGGACAAAAGAAAACCAGCAGTTAGACTCGGATAGGTCCGACCAGAGACAGAGCATCAAGCACCAGCCGACATTACATAAAATTAACTTGGATTCTCTCTACTGATCATTAGAACATGAAAGAAAGTGAAGAAACAAATGAAATAAAACCCTTCTACCATTACCAGCTACAAGGACAGCAGGCCTTTTTCGACTGCAAAACAGTTTAAGATGGGCGCAATGGTGACAAAAGAAAATAGATGTGAAGGCAATGATCAGGAATCGATACAATTAATCCACAGCTCCGATCAGAAACACCGACGGGAACTAGGAAGCACAGATATGAAACAACTAGACCCTAATGGAAACATAAGTAGCGGAAAGCCATAAGGACAGTTACTGTCCCACAAAATGGCCAATTGGCTAGCCAAAACAAAATAATTTAAGCGATACACACACTCCAAGACAAACCATAACTAAACTAATCCGCGACAGAAGAACCGCATTGGAACGGTCAATGATACTTATTACACTGGGGGGGGGGGGTGCAACATCTCGGGGCGGGGGGGGGGGGGGGGGGCAACATCTCCGTGAACACAAAAAATCAAACAAGCACAAAGATGAAACCCAGCCACCTGAGTATGAAATCCTTTTAACGTACAATTCTTTCTATCAGAAACACTGCCACGGATAAACAGTTGGAATAAGCGGTTTAACCCATATATGCCTCGCGTTACCAAAAAGAGTCCTTGACACACTATGAAGACGCACTACCGTCAGATGACGCAGTCTGATCAGTATCTTAAACGTTTGCGTTAATTGAGCCCCGCCAAGCGAATTTGTGTCTTCGAACATTCCGTCATGACAAATTTTAACTGCGCATGCCCAGCCATTCAGAGGGACCAGGGATATGGCTTTCTGTCTGAAGGTTCCTCTTGATTCACTGCTTGTATGAGCGAGCAGCCAAGGTTCTGGCGAGACTGCGCGGATGCGCAGGCTCGCCTGAACCTTCGCTGCTCGCATAGGCAATAAGTACCAAAATCGCTTGACGGGGCCCAATTAATGAGAGTTTTGTTAAACTCACAATATTAAAATGAAATAAATCTGGCATGCCTAAATTAAGAAAGGACTTTTCGAAGGCTATCAGGTGGAAGATTTTATTCGTCATATATGGGTTAATGAATTCACACCTTGTCAATTGATCGAAATATTAATTAATCGATTAGCCTTAGTTGATGGGATTGTCCTCGACGCTAGTTGAAGGGGACTATAGAAATTGGTTCGTTCGTCCATCCGTCCGTAAACACAATCTTGTCTCCGCAATTTCCATCGAGGACATGCTCAACTGATTTTTCCAGAGTTATGGCCCTTTGTCTCTTTTAGCCATTTTATCAACAGAAGTTCTTGTCTCCGCAACTCCTCATACATTTAAATGGAGTTTGATAAAACTTTCCAGTTATTGTTCCCATTACCTGAAGGTGATCATATGTCATCGAGGTCATGCTCGACTGATTCTTACCAGAGTTATGGCCCTCTGTCAGTTCGAGCCATTTAATTAACAGAATGTCTTGTCTCCGTAGCTCCTCCTACCGTTTTCAAGGGATTTGAATGAAACTTTCCAGTTATTGTTCCCATGGCCTGAAGATGATCATAGTACGTCGAGGTCAAGCTCGAATGATTTTTACCAGAGTTATGGCCCTTTATCGGTTTTTGCAATTTAACCAACAGAAATTTTTGTTTCCGCAACTCTCAAAACATGGTTTACGGCATATACAGTACACCCGCCGCAAATCTTTTTGAACCCGCAAAACCCCGCGTTGCGCGGTGTATGATGAAAAGGATTAAATCTGTGACGACCGCCGCAGATACGCGCCGATCCCGGGGTAACCGCGGTGTTTCCGCGGCGTTGTAAAATTGATTGTCCGCGTTACCTGTCTTCAACTTCCGATCCAAAATCGACGCGGAAATTTTTAATGCTTTTGTTTTGTTCCTGTTTAAATGGTAAAATTAATTATAAGAAGCTCTTATTCGTAAGCAATTAATGCCTTTTATCTGTTATGTTTCGACTGGTGCTATTTCTACATGTATATACATGCAAATGAAATGCAGAAAGTATTATGTATGTATATACGTCGATATTTACATTCCTGTAACGTACATATGCGCCCACGGCCCCCGCCAATCGGGGCTTGAAGAAATAGATGGGCTACGAGTAGATACGAGTACTGGTAAACAGGTGCGACATGGCTTGAGAAGACATTTCATCTCAATGTCGGGTAAAATGCCCACAAAATTGGAAGCAAGTCTCCAAAATGACCTTTACAGTGTTGACGGGGGCGAGAAACCTCATATCAAACAAACAAACATGTGCGCCCAGCAATAATGAGTGTTTGATCAGTTTGAAGTTTAACGGCCCATTCAACGCTGTATAGGTCATATCAAGTCGATCAGTATACCCATTACGAAAACACGCCTATTCAAATATGCCGGAAATTTTTATCACCAAAAATGAAAATTTTCAGATAAAAAAAAAATCTGATAGTTATATGAGTTCTGCACGAGACACAGATTGTGGGTATTCGTTAGATTCGCCTCGGCGAGGCGGTTCTAACAAGTACCCACAATCGTTGTTTCGTGAGCAGAAATAAGAAAAAAATACCCAAGTTTTGCTTTATAAAGTTGGGTTCAAGTGGGTCAAAATTATATACATGTGAGGCGTGTTTTCGTGATGGTCACCATACTAACTCAAGACCCAGCAGGCACATGACATAATTTTGAGGTCATACCAACGTCTGTTAAACGTCAACGTTTTACGGCAACGTCGCATCAACATCTGTGCAACGTCTAGACGTCTGGACGTTGCACCGACGTTGATTTTACGTTGCCCTAGCGACGTTAGCCTGCTGGGCAAGATAATACAGGTTGGTCAGTTTGCTTGTTTGTAGATTACTAAGCCAGTCAACACGTCTTGGGTCATATTGAACCTGCCCGTCTACATATACCTAAATACATGTACACATTCTTGGCTGCGTATACTGTACATTACCACTACAGTGCACATTAAGGCAAGATTTCATGATCGGTTTTGACAAAATGACAGGCATAGAATCCGCGACATCCTGATAACCATGGAATATGTTCTTATGCACCATGACATGTGCATGTACATTGTACCAACACCAACAGTTAGTTAAACATGTACATGTAATTTATAGGCCCCCTATATATGGGCTGCATGGTGCTTCCACGCAGAGCTGAATCCGGCCCACACACTAGTACTGGTAAACCGCTTAGAGGATCTAAGCCTGTCCAGGAACCGCGGTGCGAGGCGGACCGTCCATGCTAATAAACCCAATTGGTTTCATTGGGCGACAGGGCTTGAGATGTCATTTCATCTCAATGCCGGGTAAAAGTCCCACAGAATTGGAAGCAATGTCTCCAAAATGACATTTACAGTGTTGATGGGGACGTTAAACCTCAAATCAAAGAAACAAACATGTAATTTATTCACAATTACGGACTATAGAATAATCCTTAGTAGCTCAAACTATCCCTGCCTTGAATTTGAGCCGCTGAAGGTTATTCATATCACTAGGTCTGGAGGCATATTGAGGGATAAATTAGAACCTTGGCTATGAATAAGGAGTTTAGTCAAAAGCATTAATGTAATGACAGAATGGAAGAGGTAATCAGACTAATCAAGCGTAAAGAAAATTACAAAGTTAGCATGAGCATAGAATGTCGGTCCAGCGTCGGGCCGTCAGGGATATGTGGTGGCAACGTCGTATGGCTGTCGGCCCGACGTGGGCCCGTGGTTTGGTGCTGGTTGGCAGCTGTTTGTTTTGTTTGTTTGCTTTGCTTTGAGGTTTTACGTTCCCGTCAACACTGTATAGGTCATTTTGGAGACGTTGCTTCCAATTTTGTGGGACTTTTACCGACATTGAGATGAAATGAATCTCAAGCCCTGTCGCCCAATGAAACCAATAAGGGTTTATAAGCATGGACGGTCCGACTCGCTCCGCTTTGCCTGGGCAGGCTTAGATCCTCTAAGTGGTTTACCAGTAATCGTGTGCGGTCGGATTTCAGCTCTGCGTGGAAGCATCATGCAGCCAATCTATTTCTTCATGTTCAAGACCCGATTGGCGGGGCCGTGGCAGCTGTTGGTGCTGGCTGGCTTATGCTTGGCTGAATCTGCTATTTCATTTCATTCAGTGGCTTCATAGAATCGGTTACTTTTACCTAAGAAATGTCGCCGCAACATAACATTCCGAACATGCACACAAAGGTGAACCAACACTGCAGCGGTAGCGACGTTGTTTCGCCATTGTATGCCCATCGGGATACATGTACATTATTGTACTTTATTCAAAGGGGACAGAATAAGAGTATGTGCGGAAAAACCTTATGCGTCGGTATAAAATATTGACGTAAATAATGCAGCTTTATAAATAGACAACCATACTAATACATATGACAGGACAACCTGTCAATCATCGTGACGTCACAAATATACACACCTCAACAACGCGGCGGGGTCTCACAGGTAAATAAGATAACCGCGGCGGATCCACAATAAGATAACCGCGGCGGACCCGCGGCGTGTACGCCGCGTGATCGCGGTGGCTTGCAGTGGGGCTTAGCGCGGGGTCATGCGTGGGAACGCGGCGGACCAAAGCAAATAGATCGCGGGGTTGCGCGGGTTCAAAAAGATTTGCGACGGGTGTACTGTATATTAGACATGATCCACATACTGATATTTCAAACGTCGAGGGACACTTGGCCTGCGGGCGTTTATTTATTAACTTGATTGCTTTTGACCCTTGCACATTTAAACCGCTACCGAGCCTTTAGATGAATGGATTGGAAGTCGTAACCCCGGAAATCCCTTGTCCTTTATTTAGTTACCCAAACGCTTGACTATAACCACAAGAGAGTATTATTAAACAAGACAAAAGATATATCAGTGACTCGATTAACTGAAAAGTGTTTTTGTGGAACACCGTGCGGCAACATGCATAGATGAACAATTATAATAACGTGCAGTGGCTACCAGTGACCTCAGCAGCATTGGATAACACCGGCTTAGTGAAGATCCTGTGCATTGTGTATACAAACCTGCATCTGCTTCAATGACTATGTCTGAAAAACATATATATTTCTGTGACTATTAACGTAGTAATAGGATGTCATCAAAAGTTAGCCAGGTTACATACGCATATGTCCTAGCATGTATTTAATGCATACATCAGCTTATTAGTGAAACGTATCCTGCTGAACAATCAATCTAGCCACTCCGATTTCTGGCTATCCAGTAGTCATTACGAAAACACGCCTATATCAAAACATTGTAACCTTTATCGCCGAAAAAATGAAAATTTTGATATGAAAAATTGTGATATTTTTCTTATTTCAGCTCAAAATATAGATTGTAGGTACTCGTCAGAACCGCCTCGATGAGGCGGTTCTAACGAGTACCCAAAATCTATATCTTAGAGTAGAAATAAGAAAAATAAGGTTTACCCCTACAAACCCCAGTTTTACAATATAAAAGTGGGGTTCGAGGGGGTCAAAATTAAAGAGGCGTGTTTTCGTAATGTCAAATAACTTGATATTCTGTATATGTTCTACGTCTCCGTCAACACTCTTAACGTCATATTGGAGACGTTGTTTCCATTTTTGTATGCCAATGAGATGAAATAACATCTTAAGCCCTGTCGGCAAAACAAACCAATAGGATTAATATGCAGGGACGGTCTGACGCGCACCACTTTCTCTGGGTCGGCTTAGACCTTTTAAGCGATTCACCAGTACCCATGTGCGACTCTGCGTGGAAGCACCATGTAGCCAAATCTATTCGTCCAAGCCTTAATGGACGGATGCTATTTTTACACCTGTACATTATATCATATCTTTAAACCAAGCAATTTTTCGATATACATGTTCTGAATTGGCAGAAACGATAGATCATAAGTGCTTGTTAGAACAGTCTCATAGAGGCAGTTATTCAATGGTTTTAAAAGTTAGGATAATCACGATTTCAAAACGCACCTTTTCTCTTTATAAAGTGGCAGTTATGGGTAATACATTTTTACATGTGTAATTGAAGATGCCCATTTTGGAGAGACCTCTGCAGAAAATACCGTTTCCATAAAATAGTTTTAACTGAGTCACGTTGCCGCCCGCCCATCGGGGCTTGAAGAAAAAGATGGGCTGCATGATGCTTTGACGCAGAGCTGAAACCGACCGCACACGAGTACTTATAAACCGCTTAGAGGATCTAAGCATGCCCAGGCTAAGCGGTGCGAGTCGGACGGTCCATACTTATAAACCCTTTTGGTTTCATTAGGCGGCAAGTCCTGAGATGTCATTTCATCTCAGTGTTGGGAAAAAGTCCCACAAAATATTGGAAACAACGTCTCAAAATGACCTAAACAGTGTTGACAGAGATGTTAAACCTCATAAGACTCAGACACGTCCTTGCACTGAAAACTTTTATTGGTACTCATACACAAATATTAATAACGAAGGTCAGATCTTTCAATTATAAATAAAAGCGATCTATGTAAACACACGGTCTCACAAATTGTTTCATCTGTCACCAGCAAAAGATATGGGAAATGGCTGGTGACAGATGTCTGTCAGCAGCAAAGGGGGAGTTCCAGCCTATAGTAAATTTTCATAGGGTTCTGCCCACGCACAGATTTCCATGATATTTTGCATAATTAGTGCCTGGTAACTGACTGTTCATTATTTAGCTATTTCACTCTTATATCTGTTTTCATTATAAATCTACTATGTTTTGTTTATTTCCACAACCGAAAAGAGGGGTACCCTCAAGCAAGTGTATATATACACAACAACTTCTTATGTTTTGGAGTTATTTTGTCCGCAGGCATCGCTGTAGTCATTTGTGATTATTTTTGTATCACATTTGCTATTGTTCAGTTGAAGTTCCATAGGCCATGATCAATTTCATATGGAGCAGGCCCCAGATTTCACAACCATAAAATCTTTTGGAGTATGTTTGACTTTTAATTTCACATTGTTGCAGTTCTTGTCACCCCATCATTTTAATATGAAAATTGCCCATATATGTGTAGAACATTTTGTCATACTTTCTTGAAAATCTGAGACCGGTAACATACTGCATTTGAACATTGAATAGTAGTTGTCAGATTTTATTTTTTTCAAACCATTTGTAGATATTGTATAACATTTTCAATCGAGAAATTGTTCGCCAATATATATATATACACATGAATATATGTACGTTTAACTCTTGATTGTATAGTATGAGCTCATTTAATCAGCATTTGTATTAGTTATGGTACCCTGGGGAACACCAAAAACGCTATTCATTTTGAGCGTTCATTAACAATTCAATCGGATTTTATTAAAAAAAAATATATTTCATTTCTTAACAGGCGTTTTTGCATTTAAAGTAATCCTAAAGCCTGCTGAAACTTATTATGACAAAGATTGTTGAAATGGCAAGTAAAATGGATGGTTCTGTAAACCAGACAATTTCGCTTGACTCTCTGAACTGATGCAGTATACATTATAAGTTTGAAAAGTCTGATTGTTATACCTGAGTTTGAAAAGTCTGATTGTCATACCTGAATGGCCAAGAGTAATGATGTTTATTATGGTTGAGCCAGGTTTGTCATAATACCACAGGCAATATTTTCTGATCGATTGGCTCACTGTATACACAGATTACTGTAGATAAAATGGAAACACAATTGTGTTGGTTCTTTTGTCACCTTAACAATGCCTCCGTAAAATCAGAACTAAAGCACAAACAAATGTCGCCAGCTTGGCAAATCAGTGTCAAAAAGTTATATTCTTAAATATGATGAGCAAAGGGTATATTTGCTATCAGTATTATAGAAAAAATATAAAACCAACTGCAGATTTTGGCTCAGAAATATGCTAATTGTACAGCTAACAGCTGATTTACGCCATTTGCAAAAATTGATGAATACAGAGCTAGAAAACTTAACATAGATGGCAAGTACTGCATACAGATGACTATAAATGCGAATGGTATTACAACAACTAAATATAATATAAGCTATCAAATGAATTGGTTACAGCAACTTGCCTTCCATCTATTTCATTTAGGGAAGTGTATACCAAAGGACCAAATGCCGATTTTACAACTAGTTACGGTGTGATTAGCTCTGCATTGATTTTGAAGACAAGGGGACTGTAGCTTACACTTTTGCAGATGTTATAATGAACCTAGAAAAAATGCAGAAAATGATCTCACAAAATCTTTGTTGGTGGAGCGGAGTGTGAGTCTCTTTGACCAAGTGATGTAAGAAAAATTACCAACACATGGACCGATCAATCATTAGAAAAAATCGAAAAATCAGTCCGGCCCTTCACAGTTGGCAATTTATTGGCTGCTGTTTTATTTTAAAGAAGAAAATGACAACAACAAAAATAATTAAAGAAAGAAATAGGAATATGAAAGTAATTTAATAAGCAGATTCAATACGTCATTGCGTATTACTGACATCAAGTGTCCTTGCAGGGTTTAAAAATATACATCATTGCAGGGTTTAAGATATACAGAAAGACCAAATAAAACCGGGTAAAAAGATCCACCTTGTCTTTGTCCTACTGTGCAATAATGTAATTTTTTCAGGATTATCATTTTTGCAATACTGTCAACATTAACATTCATCATGAACAGTGCATCAATGCATTTTATTTTTTCTCTTTAAAATGTTTGGATTGAACTTGTATACTTTGCTAATGTATGTTCTCATTTACTTTTTAAAAGTCAAACTAAAACTCCTGTCTGTAAACAGTGTCTTTTTTTTTTGGGGGGGGGGGGGTTGCTGGGTGATGTGTGTGTGGGGGGGGAGAGTTTTTATTACATAAATGCCTATGCTAAGCTTTGTGTGATAAGGTGGTACTAATTGGTCATTAAAAACACAATAAAACTGCACTTTAAGGAAATCTTGTCCCCATATATTGCAAATGATTTTAGCACAAAAACAGACCTGAACCTATATCTAGCAATCAAAAACAATGTTACCGGTTTCTGACTTTTTTGAAATTTGTTTGCTACACAGAGGATATATGTGGCCTATTTTATATGCAATATCTTGGGGTGACAAGATCAGTAACACCTCTAATACTTATGATGAAAATCTCATTTTTTATCAATTTCCATGAAAAGTAGAAGAAATATTGTAAATACATTTATCAGAAAAATTAAAAGACATAGACACATTTACATTTTTTTGTATAAGATTAATCCTTGTAGAGTTCTGTTGTCAATCAAAGCAACAAAATTTGAAAATAATCAAACCTATTGATTTAAGACTGAAAAGTTCACAGGTGTGTATGGCCTCTACAGGGGACTACCCCAGGGA
Source organism: Lucinisca nassula (assembly GCA_963580285.1). Taxonomy (NCBI): domain Eukaryota; kingdom Metazoa; phylum Mollusca; class Bivalvia; order Lucinida; family Lucinidae; genus Lucinisca; species Lucinisca nassula. Next base: position 47,185,375 of record OY757014.1, read on the forward strand.
GCTCTACTGAGGTCTACAGTAATGTATCAAATGAAACAAAGTTATATATATAGTTGATAGTCTTCAAGTAAACAACAACTGAAGTTTCAAGAAAATCTGTGCGTGGGCAGATTTGGAACTCCCCCTTTAACGGCTATTGAAATACGTGTGTCAGCGGCGAATTTAATGCGCTTTGGCTAATGACAGACGTATGTCACTAGCGTCTTACTTACTTTAATCTCAAAGTCATGTACATTAGCCTACAGTTTTTGGAAATATAAATACACAAACGACTAGCAGAAAGCCGTCGTTTACAGATTTTCAGCATAGAGTGTCTGAATATGTGCAAATGCCGTACATTGTTTTCTTTTGTGCATGAAAATGTTTTGTTCCTTCATGGCCGTAAAAAAGCATTTCTATTCAGATTATTCGTGTTTTTGCTTCAAACAAGGATTATAATGCTCGTACAAACCGCCTTATATAGATTGTGATGATTGTTAGAACCGCCTCATGACATACATACAGGTTGTAGTGCTTGTTATATCTGCTTCATGACATAGATGCCGGTATTTGATAGAACCGCTTCATGTAATAGGTGGTGGTGCCCGCCTCATTAAATTAATAATAAACGAAATCGACCTTATTTATAAAGGGTAACACATTTGGTAAACTAGTACTAATCTTCCATGTTGGTGGCCCTTTTTTCCTGGATAGTAACTAGTACTAAGCACTGTGGAAAAAGTCCCTTGCTCAAGAAAACAATACTTACATGTACATACATGTAGATAGTGATGCTCTTTAGAACTGCTTCATGACATAGTTGCCGGTGCTCAATAGAACCGCCCCATGCCATAGATTGTGGTGCTCGATAGAACCGCTTCATGTCACAGATGATAGACCTCGATAGAACCGCCTCATGATATAGTTTGTTAGAACCGCCTCATGACTTAGATTATGGCGTTTGTTAGAACTGCTTCATGGCATAGACTGTGATGATTGTTAGAACTGACTCATGATATAGATTGTCGTGTTTGTTAGAACTGATTCAAGACATAGATTGTGGTGCTCATTAGTACCGCCTCATGATGCAGATTGTGGTGTTTGTTAGAACTGACTCATGATATAGATTGTGGAGTTTGTTAGAACCGTCTCATGACTTACCTGTTGATTGTGGTGCTTTTTTCAGTTTATCAATACTTTTGCCGTTGTATTTGTAACAATCGCCTCATTACTTAGATTATGGTGTTTGTAAGAAATGCCTCATGACATATATTGTGGTGCTCGTTACAACTGCCTCATTACTTAGATTATGATGTTTGTTAGAACTGACTCGTGATATAGGTTGTGTTATTTGTTAGAACTGACTCATGATACAGATTGTGGTGTTTGTATGAACTGACTCATGACATACGTGTACATTGTGATGCTTTTTTCAGATTATCAATACCTTTTCAGCAAATATAGATTGTGATGTTTGTTAGAACCGCCTCATGACTTAGATCATGGTGTTTGTTTGACCTGACTCATGATATAGATTGTGGTGTTTGTTAGAACTGACACATGATATAGATCGTGGTGTTTGTTAGAACAGCCTCATGACTTAGATTATGGTGTTTGTTAGAACTGACTCATGATATAGATTGCGGTGTTTGTTAGAATTGACTCATTATATAGATTGTGGTGTTTGTTAAAACCGCCTCGTGTCTTAGATTAAGGTGTTTGTTAGAACTGACTCATGATATAGATTGTGGTGTTTGTTTGAACTGCATCATTACATAGATTGTGGTTCTCGTTAGAACTGACTAATGACTAAAGATTATGGTGTTTGTAAGAAATGAACCATGATACAGATTGTGGTGATTGTTAGATCCGCCTAATGATATAGATTGTATTGTTTGTTAGAAATGGCTCATAAAATAGATTGTGGTGTTTGTTAGAACTGGCTCATGATATAGATTATTGTGTTCATCAGAACTGACTCATGATATAGACTGTGAAGTTTGTTAGAACTGACTCATGATATTGATTGTGGTGTTTGTTTGACTTGAGGTTTAAGGTCCCCGTCATCACGGTAAAGGTCATTTTGGAGACGTTGCTTCCAATTTTATGGGACTTTTACCCGACATTGAGATGAAATGACCTCTCAAGCCCTGCCGCCTAATGAAAACAATAAGGTTTATAAGCATGGGCGGGCTGATTCGCACCGTTTTGCCTGGGCAGGCTTAGATCCTCTAAGCGGTTTACCAGTACTCGTATGCGGGTCGGTTTCAGCTCTGCGAGGAAGCATCATGCAGCCCATCTATTTCTTCAAGCCCCGATGGGCGGGGGCCGGATTTAGGTGTTTGTTAGAGCAGACTCATGATATAGATTATGACGTTTGCTAAAATTGACTCATGATATAGAATGTCATGTTTGTTGTAACTAACTCGTGATATAGACTATAATGTCTGTTAGAACTGACTCATGATATAGACTGTGATACTTGTTAGAAATGACTCGTGATTTGATTGTGGTGTTTCTTAGCATTGACTCGTGTCATAGATTATGGTGTTTGTGAGAATTGACTCATGATATAGATTGTGGTGTTTGTTAGAACTGACTCATGATATATATTATGGTGTTCATTAGAACTGACTAATGATATAGACTGTGATGTTTGTTAGAACTGACTCATATATAGATTGTGGTGTTTGATAGAACTGACTGATAATATATTATCGTGTTTGTTAGAACTGACAAATGATATAAATTGTGGTGTTTGTTAGATCCGCCTCTTGATATAGATGTGGTGTTTGTTAGTACAAACTCATGATACAGATTGTGAAGTCTGTTAGAACTGACTCATATCGATTGTGGTGTTTGTTAGAAATGGCTCATGATATAGATTATTGTCATCATTAGAACTGACTCATGATATAGGCTTTGATGTTTGTTAGAACTGACCCATGATATTGATTGTAATGATTTTAGAGCAACTCATGATATTGATTGATGGGTTTGTTAGAACTGACTCATCATATAGACTGTGATGTTGGTAAGAACGGACTCGTGATATTGATTGTGGAGTTTATTAGAACTGACTCATGATATAGATTATGGTGTTTGTTAAAATTGACTCATGATACAGATTGTGATGTTTGATAGAACTGCTTCATGATATAGATTGTGGTGTTTGTTAGAACTGACTCATGATATAGATTGTGGTGTTTGTTAGACATGACTCATGATTTAGATTTTGGTGTTTATTAGAACCGCCACATGTGGTGCTCCTTTCATATTATCAATACTTTTCTACAAATATGGATTGTGGTGCTCTTTAGAACTGCCTCATTATATAACTTGTAGTGCTCGTAAGAACTGTCTCATGATATAAATTGTGATGAATGTTAGAACTGCCTCATGACATACACGAAGATAGTGCTGCTCGTTATAACTGCTCTATTACATAGTGGTGCTCATTGAGGCGGTTCTAAAACACTACAATCTATAATTAGACTATTAAAGAAGTAATATATACCAATGTAAGCCCAAAATTTTGCCGCGATAAAAGTGTTTAGAGGTTACTTATTACGTGTTCGTGATGAACAACCTTATTGTTTTCTCTCGTCTTTTGAATCGTACACCGATTCGTTTTATTTTTTCCCATTGTAGCCATGTTTTGACAACTGCAAGTGATATATTTGCCTACCTATGCAAGCTGTATTCTTCAATTCAGCCTGGAGGGCAGCATTCAAAGCTTCGAAATTCTGGACCTGGAACGCGTGTTTAGCATCTGTAGCTATATGCCCGAGTTCGGTTTTGTCTACTCCAGCTCCAATACCAATAGCGAACACTTTCACGTTCATCTGATGGAGTTTGTTCACTTCCTCTAGAGTTAGCTGTGGCTCGTTTGATTTGCCGTCTGTCATAACAATCAAAATGTTAGCGACTCCGGCTCGATCCCCAGCTGCCGACTTGAAGCTGTTCGCATCCGCGTACTTGAGGGCCAGATCCGTTCGGGTTCCACCAGAATGATACCCGATGTTTTTAATGGCATCGACCATGTCAGCTTTGTTATGATGTGTGTTCAGGTTGAATTCATTGTGAGTCGTAGATCCGAAAGTCACAACTCCAATTTGTACATTACTAGGGCCGATATTAAAGCTCTCAGCGAAGTGTGCGACGAAGTCTTTCTGCTTTTGGAAGTTTGTTGACCCAACGGATCCAGATGAATCTAGTAAGAAAACGATATCGGCTGCGCTGGAGACACAAACTGTAAAGAAATTATACAAACGTGTGCATCCGAGAATCATTTCAGCTACCATAATATCTGTAAGTCTCGAGCGAATTTCCAGTTAACAGTCTTTCGATGTATGCGCAGAAAATATAATATTTTGCAGCACTCCTGATGTGCACCTGTGATCATTCTCTCCCTTCCGTTTATTCAAGAAGCGCAGTTGTCAGTTTCTGCCGAAAGAATGTGCACTGTCCTGGTTTACCACTTACTTATAAGCCTGTCCAGGAAAGTATGGATCGGTAGACTGATCTGCTCAAAAATGACCTTAATAGTGCTGGCTGGGTCGTTAAACTCCAATACAAACAAACACAACATGTACCTAAAGAGCTCCAATGTAATCAAGTAAGTCACTTCTTGTTAAGTTTTAGTATTATGTTTTTGTTTCACAATACAATGAAGCATGTATAATCTTTTTACGTAACCCTGGAAGGGAGATGCAATTTATTTTAATATGTTGTGCGAACAAGATAATATCTGTTTCGCACAACTTAATATCTTGTGCGCACAAGGTAGATCTTTTGCGGACAACATAATATCTTGCGCACAACTTATTATCCTGTCGCACAACATAATATCTTGTGCGCACAACTTATTATCTTGTTCGCACAACATAATATCTTGATTGCACAACATAGATCTCGTGCAGACAACATAATATCTTGTGCGCACAAGATATTGTCTTGTTCGCAAAACTTAATATCTTGTTTGCACAACATATTTAAAATGAAATTTAATGTCCCTTCACGGGTTCCGTACCCTTTACTACTTTCTGTGCTTGAAAAACGTTTGATTTCTGACAGGTCTCTTTTACAAGACATGTGGAAATTCCACGAAAACCAATAATTTCATGAAGCCAGAAAAAAACTTTCAAGTGCAGACTGTAGAACTTATGTAATGTTCTGTCAATACTATTTTCGACGTACGAGATGAATCTAGAGTAAATTTATAACAACTGGATATGGCAAATCTAAAATTGCGACCAACTAGCATGAAATACTTGATTTGAATTTAAGTGGAACAAAGTAGTCAGATTCCAAAAAATCACTTTTGCCAAATGATGCTATACATGATATTTGGTGTGAATAGAAAACTGGCATGGTATAAATGATCTCCTGTTCATGCGTTACATTTGATCAATGAAATTGAAGACAGACAAAAACATCCTACTAAGTATCATTAAATCATTTCAAATGATTACCGAGTTACCGGCCTGAAAAAGAGTTAAAACTATGGATCAAGGGAGATAATTTCAAAATTAAGACAAAGAAAGTTGTCATTACTGCAGGCAACTGCCGTAATGACCCATTCTATAATCTTACCAAGTATCATGAAATTATTTCTAATGGTTACAAAGTTACAGGTAAGAAATGAGTTCCATCTACGGTTCAGGGGAGATAAGTATGTCTCTTCTCTTTTCGGGGAGACATACTGTTTTCTCCCGGGCGTCTGTCTGTCTGTCCGTCTGTCTGTTTGTCAGTCAGTCAGTCTGTACCATTCTTATTTTTAGATGTATTTTGAAATTACCTGGTAGAAATGTTAACCACCATGAGACGATGTGACACGTGCATGGCCAAGGTTGGTACCTCAAAGGACAAGGTCATACTTAGAGGTCAAAGGTAAAAAAGTGGCCTTTTTTCGTGTTCGGTCAATAACTTTATTATTTCTGGATGGATTATGAAATTACTTGACAGAAATGTAAACCGTCATGAGACGACGTGTTGCCCGCATGACCCAGGTCGATTCCCTTACTTAAGGACAAACTCAAATCAAATTTACCCCCAAAACTTCATTTAAATAAAGCCAATTCTTCTGATACTGAGGCCCCGTTTTTGGATATGCATCTATCTGTTGTAGATGGGTTTGTTCCTTGGTGATGTTCCTCGTGCGGCATCATATGGCGTTTGTACTTCACAATAAATTCGATTTGCCAGAGTGTCTAGTCATGCAACTGACTGCAACACTCGTAATAAATTGTTAACTAAACTTTTTAATCAGGGTCATCGGTATCATAAACTACATAAAGCCTTTTCAAAATTTTATAAACGTGATTCCGATTTAATTTCAAAACTCCATGTTGGACTTTAATCTCTTCTGCAACAAGGTCTATCAGAATCTGAATTTTATGGTGACTTAAAAATATATAACCGCAATGACTTTAGCACCCAATTTCGTAAAATCATTCTTCGATATAAAAAGATTGGGTACAACATGGATATTATACGACAGACTGCATGCATGGTAGTTAACCCAATCACGGTTGGCAACTTTGCTTCCCTCTTTAATTGCACACCGGTGGGTCAGGCCTCAGATTCTATGACGGCTCCAACGTAAAGGCTTATTGAGAATTAGAGAGATCTAATTCAAGGTAATGTTGGTTGGTGCCTGATGCTCTGTCTCTGGTCGGGCCCATCGGCGTCTAACAGTTGGTTTTCTTTTGCTCCAGCATTTCAGTGGTTTCTTGCTGTCGAGTCCTCAACATTGTCTCACCTCTGTGGTTCTTTGATTTTTGTGTTCACGGAGATGTTGCACTGATGGGTTAAGAGGCCTTCATGCGGACTGAACAAATTGTTTGTCTAAATCGCGACGGAAGTAAGGGCGAGGATTGTGGCCACGTAAAATCGATTTAAGCCCCCCAGTGGAAATCTTCCACTGACCGTTCCAAGGCGGCTCTTCTGTGGCGATTTATTTGTGTTGTTGTTTGTTACTTACTGTGTGTATCACTTGTGTCTTTTAATTTTGGATGGCCATATGGCCATTTTGTGGGAAAGTAACTGTCCTTATGGCCTTCCTTTGTTTAGGTTTCCATTATGGTCTGGTCGCTTCATGTTTGTATTTCTTTCCCTTTGGTGTCTTTTATGGGTGGAGTAAGTTAATTGTATCAACTCCTGATCTTTGTTTTACTTCTACTTAGTATATAAATTCAGAAAAATATACAAATGCAATGACTTTAGCACCCAATTTCGTAAATCATTCTTCGATATAAAAAGATAGGATACAACATAAATGTTATACGACAGACTGCATGCATGACAGTTAACCCAATTACGGTTGACAACTTTGCTCCCTTCTTTAATTTCACGCCGGTCGGTCAATCACCAGATTCTATGACGGTTTCAGCGAAAAGGCTTACTGAGAATTAAAGTTTCTAATTTTATATAATGTTGGTTGGTGCTTGATGCTCTGTCTCTGGCTGAGCCCATCGGAGTCTAACTGTTGGTCTACTTTTGCACCATCATTTCAGTGGTTTCTTGCAGTCTAGTCCTCACCGTTCTTTCATCTCTGTGGTTGTTTGATTATTGTGTTCACAGAGATGTTGCACTGATGAGTTAGGAGGCCTTCATGCGGACTGAACAAATTATTTGTCTAAATCGCGACGGAAGTAAAGGCGAGGATTGTGGCCACGTAAAATCGATTTAAGCCACCCAGTGGAATTCGTTTCACGTTATTCTGTAGCGGTTTATTTTTGTTATGGTTTGTCTTTGAGTGTGTTTATCGCTTATATTGTTTTGTTTTGGATAGCCATTTGACCATTTTGTGGGAAAGTAACTGTCCTTTTGGCTTTCCGCTATTGGTGTTTCCATTAGGGTATAGTTGTTACATGTTTGTGCTTCCTTCCCTTTGGTGTCTCTGATGGGAGCTGTGGGTTAATTGTATCGATTCCTGATTATTGCCGTCTCTTCCATTTTGAAACACGAAAACGTCTGAATTTCAATTTATATAAAACTTCATTAGAATTTTTTATAGACCAAAACAGATTTCTCCATGATCTTTCAAAGACTTTGCCGCAATATTTAATCACATGTTTTGATGGCAGTTAAACATGAAGATTATAATGTGGAAAGATCAGTGGTGGTACAAGAGCTTTAATGTGCAATAAACCGTGCTTTGTATGGTCTTTTATGAAGTCTTTGCAACCAATATAACGTAGGAAGCTTGTTTCGGCCTTCTGTTACACCTACAACAAACTTGGTGGCTGATCGACAAATGTGGATAGTGACCAAAGCCCTATCTACAGTCAAATGCTGCAGTTCATAGGCCTTAGTAGCAACAAGTGTTAAAAGCTATACAATTCAAACCTTATTAATGAAGGATATTTTGATGTATTGACGTTTGTGATTAATTTCAGAATCGATGAAAGGACGAAGCGCACGCTGAGCATAACCTCTAGTTAAAAGAGCAGCATCTTATAACTGATTAAAAAAGTAGAAGTAAAACAAAGATCAGGAATTGATACAATTAACTTACTCCACCCATAAAAGACACCAAAGGGAAAGAAATAAAAACATTAAGCGACCAAACCATAATGGAAACCAAAACAAAGGAAGGCCATAAGGACAGTTACTTTCCAACAAAATGGCCATATGGCCATCCAAAACCAAAAGACACTAGTGATACACACAGTAAGTAACAAACAACAACATAACTAAATCGCCACAGAAGAGCCGCCTTGGAACGGTCAGTGGAAGATTTCCACTGGGGGGGTGGGGGGGGGGCTTAAATCGATTTTACGTGGCCACAATCCTCGCCCTTACTTCCGTCGCGATTTAGACAAATAATTTGTTCAGTCCGCATGAAGGCCTCCTAACTCATCAGTGCAACATCTCCGTGAACACAAAAAATCAAAGAACCACAGAGGTGAGACAACGTTGAGGACTCTACAGCAAGAAACCACTGAAATGCTGGAGCAAAAGAAAACCAACAGTTAGACTCCGATGAGCCCGACCAGAGACAGAGCATCAGGCACCAACCAACATTATCTCTCTAATTTTCAATAAGTCTTTACGTTGGAGCCGTCATAGAATCTGAGGCCTGACCCACCGGCGTGCAATTAAAGAGGGAAGCAAAGTTGCCAACCGTGATTGGGTTAACTACCATGCATGCAGTCTGTCGTATTATATTCATGTTGTACCCAATCTTTTTATATCGAAGAATGATTTTACGAAATTGGGTGCTGAAGTCATTGCGGTTATATATTTTTCTGAATTTATATACTAAGTCACCATAAAATTCGGGTTCCAATAGACCTTGTAGCAGAAGAGATTTAAGTCCAATATTGAATTTTGAAATTAAATCAGAATGGCGTCTATAAAATTTTGAAAAGGCTTTGCGTAGTTTATGGTACCGATAACCCTGATTAAGGAGTTTAGCCGTTAATAATTTATTACGAGTGTTGAAGTCAGTTACATGACTACTATCGTAGAATTTATTCGCCTCGGTGTCCAGAATACGTAATACAGAAATGGCAGTTATGACCCATCTTCTTTCAAATGAATGTTTTCATTGCTCTTAAAGGAACTCATTTTTTGATTTTTATTTGAGTGGCGTCCATGATTCAATAATATTATGGACACTTCAGCCAGGTATTGTTTCTTTTAAAAGCACGTTATTTACGATTATAATTGCCATTTTCAAGTTATGGTGCCGTGCAATCTAGTCTTACGCTTTCGACAGTCCAGAAGCAAAAAAAAATATCAAAATCGGGCATTTTAGATATATTACCCTTATGATAATGTTGTCATTAAAGCCCAATGGAAAAGGTGTCTGTAATAATTTAATCCATTAATTCAGTTTCATGTCGTTTAATAATTTTAAACCTAGCTGTAGAATTAAAATCATAGTAAAATTTTTCGACTGGCTGTATAGAAATATTACTTACAGAATGACCTGTCCGTTTGAAATGACGGTTCTACGATAGTGTTCGCTAAATCTTGTTTATAAATATGCGATTTGTTTGCCCGAAGTACTGCATTTGACAATTTGCAGTCTGTCAGGTTATCACATATATATTAAATCAGACGACATACATGTCATATCGGACATGATTTCTTCAGAAAAAAGCGTCTACCGTTTACAGATGAGGAAACGGTAGACGCAGTTCATAAATTCGAACAGCACCTGCACCTCGTAGCATTGCACTAAGAAATACTAGGATACATGTTCATTCCATTTCCTTTGAATGGATTGGGATATTTGCTAAGAATGGGCGATTTGATAGGAAATAATCTAACTCTTAGATTATTTTTAAATAAATTGGTACTGCCTGCTCCACTAAAATTAACGGAAGCGACAGAAAACAAATTTGTAGGTCTGACCAATACTGACGGCAACATAGCTCTAAAGTTATTAATAGATTGGGGAATCCGTACAGAATGTAACAAAGATCCTGTGCAAAGATTGCGTATACTTACCTGCATCAGCTTCAATGGCTATGTCTGAAAAACAGATATATTTTTGTGCATATTAACAGATCAACAAATCTTCATCAAAAGATAACAAGGGTATCTATGCATTGGTCCTAGCTTGTATCAAATGCGAATGACAAAATATAGATTCTGATCAGATGGCGTCTTTAAATGCCATCAGCAAAGACGTCATCTGATCTGGCGCTATACTGTTTGCATAAGTATTTAGCTGGAGCGCTGTGGTGCAGTGGTAAAGTATCTGAGTCTGGATCGAGAGGTACCGGGTTCGATCCCCCTGCGCGGCAAGTGTTGTTTCGTTGAGCACGAAACTTTATCTACGTTGCTTAGTACTGGCAAAGAGGGCCACATAGGAATTAGAACTAGTTTACTAAATGTTTTACCCTCTATAAAATAAGGTCGATTATTATTATTATTTTTAATTGGGGTTAAGTTATCCCTCAATACATTATACGTCTATACAGTGAAACCTCCATGGCACTAACACCGGTCGATCGTTTACCACGGCGGTTTTGAACATTTTGGATACCTAGGTAAACGATCAATATCTGCAGATAGATTTATAATTTTGAAACGTTGAAGAAAAATGTTCGTATTTTACCTTGAAAAAATCTCATGAGTACTTTTAGAAAAGAAAAAATAAATATTTCAACATGCCGGTGTCTGTTCGCTATTGAGTTGGTACAGAGCACGTCGTGCAGAGAATCCCATTGCATGCGGGAAACCCTAAATGGGGACCTTGGCAAACAGAACATGCCCTGGTCAAACGCCACAGACCGCGCTGTCCGATAAGGGCCTGCACTACTTGCTGACAGAATTCTCCGTTAAAATAGAATAAAAAGCCCCAAAATAGGCCTGAGACCCCTTATGTGACAAATGGACTTGCCCAACATATAGCAATGGAAGAGTCCACCAACATGCAATAGGTTAATAACAGAAACCTTGATCGGCTCCATATGGCCTTGATAGACTCCTGATGCATTAGCTATTGAAGTTTGCACATATTACCTGAAAACTACAGTCATTTTCTATAGTTTTTCTATATCATTTCGTTTGTTTGAATGTAGGTTCTACGCCCCATTCAACACCATTATTGTCATTTTGGAGACGTTGCTTCCTAGTCTTAGGTAGATATTGCGATGAAATTACCGCCCTATAATACACTAGGGTAAAATCGATTTAACCCCCCCCCACCCCACCCCCAAGTGGAATTCGTTTCACTGACCGTTCCAATGCGGTTCTTCTGTCGTGTTTTATTTTTGTTATGGCTTATATTTGAGTGTGTGTATCGCTTATATTATTTGTTTTGGATAGCAAATTGACCATTTTGTGGGAAAGAAAATATATTTTTGGCTTTCCGCTAGTGATGTTTTCATTAGCTTCTAGTTGTTCCATGTTTGTGTTTCTTTCCCTTGGTGTCTCCGATGGGAGCTGTGGGTTAATTGTATAGATTCCTAATCATAGCCTTCACCTCTATTTTTATATGCCTGGACTCCGACTCGCACCACCTTTATTGGGCAGGATTGTGGCCACGTAAAATCGATTTAAGCCCCCCCCCCCCCCCCCCCAGTGGAATGAGTTACAATGCGGTTCTTCTGTCGCGGTTTATTTTTTGTTATGGTTTCTCTTTCAGTGTTTATATATTATTTTGTTTTGGATAGCCAATTGGCCATTTTGCGGGAAAGTAACTGTCCTATTGGCTTTCCGCTATTGATGTTTCAATTAGGGTCTGTTGTTTCATGTTTGTGTTTCTTTCCCTTTTGGTGTCTCTGATGGGAGCTGTGGGTTAATTTTATGGATTCCTGATCATTGCCTTCACTTCTATTTAGACCTTCTGAGCTATTCACCAGTACTCATTTGCGGTCGGTTTCTTCTCTACGTTGAAGAATTATGCAGACAATTCTATTCTCAACAAAGCCCTAATGGGCGGGAACTATAACTCTACACGTGTACAATATCGCATCTACACAAACCAAGCCTTACTTTGTAATACTCTTTCTCATTTCTGTAGTAAACATAGATCGCCAGTGTTCTTATGACAGCTGTCAAGGCAGCTGTAAACAGCATCCATGTTTTATGGGTTTGAGCATGGTAAAGATAAGGATAATCGAATTTTCAAAACTCAGCTTTTCTCATTTACTAGGTAATAATTTGTTGTACTTGTAAAGGTGAAGACGCACATTTTGGCGCGATTTCTGTAGAAAATATCGTTTGCTTAGAATAAATCCGAGGAACAATTACGCGTTTTGCATTTATTTCAAAAGTAACAAGAATATCGGTGAAACCGATGGATGCTCCCCGAAGGGGCAATAGTCGGAACAGGAAACATTATCCTAGTTAAAGAGAGCGGAATACTGTGTATACTCACTGTACTTCAAAATTGAGTATATCAAACCTGTCCGTGGACAGATTAGCTTGCCTGATGGAACTGTCATACAAACATCAGTTTAGTCGACATAAATGAAAGGAAGTGCCTTCAGGTACGATACCATGCCCCTAGATCCTGGGTGGTAGTGTAGCTATTTTAATTGGTTAAAACTGTTTAATACAAATTATTGAAAACTTACACTCGTACACAGAGGCAGTCCTCGTAGTACTGTCTCCGGGTATGGTTCTGTATTGGATGCCTTTACAAGCATATTAAATATCAGATGGGTTCGAAAATTATATTAAAATGCATCAACAAATGTAGACGCTAGAGCGATGACAAAGTTTTTTTTTTCTAAAAATAGCCGCAGTGACATTGACCTTGAGTCCAGGACCCTGAAAGTCAAACTTGCACGAGATATTATCATACCCAACATTTGTGTCAAGTTATATTAAAATCCATCGGTAGAGCGATGACAATTTTTTTTTCTAAAAATAGCCGCAGTAACATTGACCTTGAGCCCAGGACCCTGAAAGTCAAACTTGCTCGAGATATTATCATACGCAACATTTGTGTGAAATTATGTTAAAATCCATCAATAAATGTAGGCAGTAGGGCGATGACAAAGTGTTTTTTTCTCTAAACATAGCCACAGTGACCTTTACCTTGAGCCCAGGATCCTGAAAGTCGAACTTGCTCGAGATATTATGATACCCAACATTTTTGTGAAGTTATATTAAAATCCATCAGTAAATGACGACGCTAGAGCGATGGCAAAGTTTTTTCTAAAAATAGCCATAGTGGTCTTGACCTTGAGCCCAGGATCCTGAAGGTCAATTTTGCTCGAGATATTATAGTACCCAACATTTCTGTGAAATTATATTGAAATCCATCAATAAATGTAGGCACTACAGCGATGACAAAGTTTTTTTTCTAAAAATAACCACAGTGACCTTTACCTTGATCCCAGGATCCTGAAAGTTGAACTTGCTCGAGATATTATTATACCCAACATTTGTGTGAAGATATATTAAAATCCATCGGCAAATGGCGACGCTAGAGCGATGTCAATTTTTTTTCTAAAAACAGCCGCTGTGACCTTGACCTTGAGCCCAGCATCCTGAAGGTTGAACTTGCTCGAGATATTATCATACTCAATATTTGTGTGAAATTATATTAAAATCCATAAACAAATGTAGGCACTAGAGCGAAAACAAAGTTTTTCTAAAATAGCCGCAGTGACCTTGACCTTTAGCCCAGGACCCTGAAAGTTGAACTTGATTGAGATATCATACCTAACATTTGTGTGAAGTTATATTAAAATCCATCAATTAATGTAGGCACCAGAGTGATGACAAAGTTTTTTCTAAAAATAGCCACAGTGACCTTACACTGCAGCTTTAAACAAAGTACCATAACTCTGTAACAAATCATCTAATCAGATAGGACGGATAATATGCGCATCCCCTATTGTTGCTTAAGATTCAATTGAAGTGTCGTTGAATTTCTGCAAGTTGTTTCTGAGAATTCGCGTGAACAGGAACAGTACCCTATATATTCATTCAGAATTCATCAAAGGGCCAGAACTGTTAGAAAAATCATCGAACCAAAACACGCAGGTGATATGCGCATCCACCTTCGATATTTAATATTTTCTTGAAGTTTCATTGAAATCCGACCAGTAGTTTCTGAGAATTCGCGTGGACAAGAGCGGGACGGACGCACAGACGAAGCGGCGAGCTCCCCCGAAATTCTTCGGGGAGCATAACAAGATACGACTCAGTCACGTTCTTGCACTAACACCTTTAATTGTCTGCCCCCGCCTTGAAGTAATAGATTAGGTTGCATGATGCTTCCATGCAGAGCGAGCTGAAGCCGACCGAACATGAGTAACGGTAAAGCGCGTAGACGTCTTAGCTTGCCTACGCAAACTAGTTGCGAGTCGGACCGTCCATACATATAAACCCTATTGCTAAATTGGGCGATAGGGCTTGATATGCCATCATATCTCAATACAGGTAAAAGTTCCACAATTGTGGGAGCAGCGACTCCAAAATGCTCTAAATAGTGTTGATTGAGTAGTTAATCTTCAAATTAAAATAACAAACCTTCAACTGGCAATCAACCACACAAATAAGGTTTTCACAAAGGTCAGACCTTACAGTTATTAAAAAAAGCAATATATATAAATAAATAAATAAATATATATATATATATATATATATATATATATATATATATATATATATATATATATATATAATATATATATATATATATATATAAACTCCGTTCAGAAAATCTGAATCATTGATTTTTTCGATTTTCGAGTTTAATAATCATTTTAGCCCATACATCACTATGAGAAAGTTTTAGACCTCACCCTCCGCCGATTTCTCCAGCAATTCGTATGCCTCTGCGATAGCCAGGAAAGTCTGTGATTATTTGGAGAAAAGTGCAAAATCTAAATTTTCTTCCACAGACTAAGACATTCTGACAGGTTCGACACACCCTTTTAAACCATATATAGAAGTGGCTACTGCTCTTGTTAATTACAAGGGCGTATATGTTTTATTTGCACGATCACTTCATGGAAAATCATTAGCTGTGACACCACATCCGATATCGGTATATTTCTTTTTGACCACTGTTGACAGCACAATACGCTAGTGGCTCCCCGTTCCAAGTGAGCCTCTATCTAGCCATTCGAATGTAAGGTGTGTCGTAACTGCATATCTATTTATAAAGTGCATCACATGGATTTGAATATTTATTATTTTACCTGACAATCATCGTCAAATGGACTTAGTCTGTGGTCTCATTTCTTTGTTTTGCAATTTTCTCCAAATAATCACAGCCTTCCCTGACTGTCGCAGAGGCATATGACCTGTTGGAGAAGTCGGCGGAGAGTCAGGTCTAAAACTTTCCCACAGAGATGTATGGGCTAAAATGAGTATTTAAAGGAAGAAACGAAAAAATCGATGATTCAGATTTTCTGAACGGAGTTTATATATATATATATATATATATATATATATATATATATATATATATATATATATATATATATATATATATATATATATATAAACGAAAAGGTCTCACAAATCTATAAACTAAAAGGTCTCACAAATCTTATCCCCTGTCACTAGGAAAATTTACAAGAAATGGCTGGTGACGGACTTCTCGTGTGCTTGTTGCAATAACGGTGTTACTGACATTCTGGCCAAAATGTTGTGTGTGTGTGTGTATGTGTGTTTCTTTAATGGGTGCCATTATAGTACTACAGCTGGGTTTGCTTTAACCATGAATTTTTCTGCATTTTACATTTTTTGTCAGTTACACTGTTTCTACACTGACGTTTCCAAACATGTTGGCACGAAAACAGTCTATGTGCACTTATAGCGCTTTTGCGCCGGGTGTTGCTGAATGACAGTGTAAGTGTCATGAAGAATATTAGGGCCCCGTCGAGCGATTTTGGTACTTATCGCCTATGCGAGCAGCGAAGGTTCAGGTGAGCCTGCGCATCCGCGCAGTCTCGCCAGAACCTTCGCTGCTCGCTCATACAAGCAGTGAATAAAGATGAACCTTCAGACAGCAAGCCATATCCCTGGCCCCTCTGAATGGCAGGGCATGTTCAGTTGTTATTTGTCATGACGGAATGCTCGAAGACACAAATTCGCTTGGCGGGGCTCATATAAAAAGTGACATATTACCCATCCAGGGCCTTTAATTTATTGATTTAAAAGAAACCAGTGGATCATGCTGGTCCTATTGCGCTCACATGAGCTATCAGATTCAGTTTCATGAAGTTCCAATCTTTACTGAAGGCTTTATGCAGATGACAATGTAAAAATAGGCATTTTCAGCATTCAGGGGGGCGTAACTCTATAAGAGATAGGCGGACATCACCAGTTTTCGAATTCATCCCCAACTTTCACTATATGGTAGTTTCAGGAAGATTCGATCCGAACTGTAGGACTTATGGTGATGACAATGAACAATATGGGCATTTTCAGCACAGAACGGACTTAACTCTATGAGTAATGTGCCAAAAATTTGTTTGTTTGTTTGATGTTTAACGTCCCCGTCAACACTATATACGTCATTTATGAGACGTTGCTTCCAATTTTGTGGGACTTTTACCCGACACTGAGATGAACTTACATCTCAAGCCCTGTCGCCCAATGAAACCAATAGGGTTTATAAGCATGGACGATCCGATTCGCACCGCTTTGCCTGGGCAGGCTTAGATCCTCTAAGCAGTTTACCAGTACTCGTGTGCGGTCGGATGCAGCTCTGTGTGGAAGCATCATGCAGCCCATTTATTTCTTCAAGCCCCGATGGGCTGGGGAAAAATGTGCCAACAATAAAAAGTTTTCAAACTCACTCAAGCTTTTATTCCTAACTTACTTATATGTAAGTTTCAGGAAGATCCGTTCAAAACGTAGGGACTTATGATAACTAGAATGTAAAAAACGGGTATTTTATTACCCTGACTTACTTGTTTGAAAGTTATTAAAAGGTCCGATAAATTCTGATGGGGCTACGCTGATGATAAAGGCAAAAGTAAGCATTTTCTGCAAACAGATGGGACATAACTTTATGATAAATAAGCAGACATCACCGGTTTTCGAAATCATTCGAGCTTATATCCCTGACTTGCTTATATGTTCGTTTCAAGATGATCCGGTAAAACTGGAGGGGCTATGGTGATGAAAAGGTTAAAAATAGGCATTTTCAGCCTTCAAAGGGATATAACGTAATGATAAATAGGCCAACCTCACTAGTTTTCCAATTCATCCGACTTACTTTCTTGTAAGTCTCAAGAAGATTCGATCAAAACTGAAAGGGCAGCGCTGATAACAAGGTCTAAAATAAGCATTTTGAGCAACGTAGGGGACATAACTCCGTGATTAATCGACTGACAAGATAGTTTTCGAAGTCGTTCGAGATTTTATCTCTGACTTACTTACATATAAGTTCAAGAAGATCCCATGTAAACTGAAGGAGTTACGGTGATGACAAGGTCAAATATAGGCATTTTCTGCAATCAAAGGGACGTTACTCTATGATAAATAGGCTGATAGCACCAGTTTCCAAACTCACTCAAGCTTTTATCCCTGAAGCACTAAGATGTAAGTTTCAAGAAGATCCGATAAAAACTGAAAGGCTAAGGTAATGACAAAGTTAAAAATAGTCATTTTCTGTAAGCAGGTGGGACCTCACAATTGTTGGAACTCAGCCGAGGTGTTTACTTAACATACTTACATGTACGTTTCAAAAAGATCCGATGAAAACTGAAGGGGCTACGGTGATGACAAGGTTTAAAATATACATTTTCAGCAATCAAGCATCGTTATTGCACCAAGCAGACGATCTGTCAACAGCCATTTAAACATGAATATGCTAGTGACACATGTTTGTTAGCAGCAAATGTAACGTATATTGGCTAGAGTCAGACGTCTGTTACCACTCATCCTTACATTTAACAGTAGCCTACAGTTTTTGGAGTATACATACACCACTGACAAGCACAACTGCTGCCGTTTACCGATTTCTGACTATTTGCAAATATTCTGTTTTGTGTGCAAGAAAAGGTTTTCTTTCATGACATTAAAGATAGCATTTCTTTTCTGATCATGAATACTTTTGCTGCAAGCATAGACTGTAGTGCTCGTTTGAAGCGCCTCTAGATATAAAATGTGGTGTTTGTTAGAACTACCCCATGACATTCAAATATATTGTGGTGCTTGTTAGAACTGCTTCATTAAAAAATAGATTGTAGTGATTCTTGCAACTGCTTCATGATATAGATTGTTGTGCTTCTTAGAACTGCCTCATCACATAGTTTATGGTGTCTGTTACCACTGTTTCATGAGGTGCTCATTAGAATTGCTAAATGATATTGATTGTTGTACTCGTTAAAACTGCCTCATCACATAGTTTGTGGTGTTTGTTACCACTGTTTCATGACAAAGAATGAGGTGCTCGTTAGAATTGCTTAGTGATATTGACTGTTGTGCTCGTTAAAACTGCCTCATGACATAGTTTGTGGTGTTTGTGACCACTGTTCCATGACAAAGACTGAGGTGCTCGTTAGAATTGCTTAATGATATTGATTGGTGTGCTCGTTAGAACATCCTTATGATATAGATTGTGGTGTTTGTTAGAACCGCCTCATCTGGTGTCCGTTAGATTCGCCCCATTGTAACGCTTCTTATGAGCACCACAAGTTTTTATTAGAACATTGCAAAAGTGATGTACATGTATATCAATGTAAACCCAAAATTTTCCCTTATAGAAAGGAGTGTTTTGAGGGTACGCACAAACAACCTTATTATTATTTTTTCTTGTTTTTTTAATCGTGCACCGGCTTGTTTTAATGCTTTCGATTCGTAGTTATGTTTTGACAACACCAAGTGGTATATTTTCTTACCTATGCAAGCTGTATTCTTCAATTCAGCCTGGAGGGCAGTATTCAAGGCGTCGAAATTCTGGACCTGGAAAACGTGCTGAGCATCTGTAGCTATATGGCCGAGTTCGGTTTTGTCTACTCCAGCCCCAATACCAATAGCGAACACTTTAACGTTCATCTGTTGTAGTTTCCTCGCTTCCTCTAGAGTCAGCTGTGGCTCGTTCGATTTGCCGTCTGTCATTACAATCAGAAAGTTGGCGACTCCGGCTCGATCCCCAGCTGCCGCCTTGAAGCTGTTCGCACCCACGTACTTGAGGGCGAGATCCGTTCGGGTTCCACCAGAACGATATCCAATGTTTTTAATGGCATTGACCATGTCAGCTTTGTTACGGTGTGTGTTCAGGTTGAATTCATTGTGAGGCGTAGAATCGAAAGTCATAACACCAATTTGTACATTACGCGGGCCGATATTAAAGCTCTGGGCGAAGTGTGCGACGAAGTCTTTCTGCTTTTGGAAGTTTGTTGACCCAACGGATCCAGATGAGTCCAGTAAGAAAACGATATCGGCTGTGCTAGAGCCACATACTGTAAAGAATTGATATAAAAAAATCTATAATACCTTGCATGTATAGGTAACATTTCATCTGGTGCATTGCCAGTCTTCATTCCTTCGATGCTTGCACAGAATATATAATATAGTGCACAGCTTCCAGTGTGCACCTGTCCCTAAAGTCCACCGCTGTAGTCCAGTATGTCAGTTCTTGTTAAGTTTTATTTATCTTTATGTTTCTATTGTTTATTATTATTATTATTATTATTATTATTATTATTATTATCAATCATTGCATGCTATGCAGTTTCTGGTAGACAAGACCAACAATAAGACATGGGAGACCAGTTAAGACTCTGATCAGACTGCAAATCAGAGTCTTTGCTGTTCGTATAAGTTTCAAAGTCTCGATTATATTGTTTGACTTACAGGGTGGTCTGTATCGTTTCTCAACCATATAAGTCTCGGTAGTAGGAAGTCGTGGGTTTGATCCCCGAACGCCGGGGCTTGGCAACATTCTTATGATCTTGAAACATTTTTCGGTCACTCTGTCTGTTTATGGCGACAGAATGTACATTGTACTGAAGAAGACTCCTTGCTGAAGAAGAAGCTATGGATCCAGGGATCCTGGTTTCTATTCAGGGCTTCTCCAAACTGTCAGATAAGACCTTAAACCGATATCACGTCTCTGTATAACCTTTGCTGTTGTTGGGATATAAACATAAAGAAAAAGATACACACTGTACTGGTCAGTTGCTTATGTACCATGCTGTTATCATAGTGTATTTTTCGCACCTCCAGAATGGCTACTTTTCTGATGAAAATCCGAAACATTTTTCTTATTTTTACTGCAAACATAGGTTGCGGATCCTCGTGAGAACCGTTTCATTGAGGTGTTTCTAACGAGTACCAACAATCTATGTCTTAGAGCCGAAATAAGAAAAAATGTATACCCCCGTACACCTCAGTTTTTTCTTTATGAAATGGGGTTTAGGGGGGTTTCATTACACCGACTTGTTAACATGATGTAACCCAGCCAAAGAAATGCATCACGAAAACACGCCTATATAATTTTAACCCACTTGAACCCCACTTTTATACAGTAAACTAGGGTTAGCAGGGGTAAACCATATTTTTCTTATTTCTGCTCTAAAATAAAGATTGTGGGTACTCGTTAGAACCGCCTCGATGAGGCGGTTCTTATGTGTACCCACAATCTATAATTTGAGTAGAAATAAGAAAAAATATCACAATTTTTCATCTTAAATTTTTCGATTTTTCGGCGGTAAGGTTGACAATGTATTTGTATAGGCGTGTTAACGTAATGGTGTGACAAACTCCAAACCAAACCAAACCAAAATTTGCCTGGAAGCACATGTACATCTCATAATCTTCAGGCGTTGGGGATGTCTGGGGGAAACTCTTTTAAAAGAATTGTCTCTGGTCGGGCCCACCGGAATCTAATTTTTAGTTTTCGTTTGCTACTACATTTCAGTTATTTCATGCTGTCGAGTCGTCATCGTTGTGTCATCTCTGTAATCGTTTGATCTTTTTGATTTTTTATGTTCTCGGGGATGAATATGTAGCACTGATGAGCTGGAATGCCTTCATACGGGCTGATTTTTTTTTTTTTTTTTTTTTGTCTTTATCTCGACAGTATCAAGGGCGAGGAGTATGGCCATGTAAGATCGGTTTACACCAAACGTGACTTTTTGTCGCACCTGCTTTAGCAGGAAGACATAGGCGTGCAAGTTTCCGTCCGTCCGTTCGTTCGTTCGTTCGTTCGTTCGTCCGTCCGTCCTTCCGGTTGTCCGTCCGTCTTTCCGTCAACATTTTACGCTGGGTGTCTTGTCCTCGCAACTCCTCCAACAGTTTCATACCGATTATTTTGAAACTTTGCGTGTGTTTTTGCCATGGTATCAGGATGCGCATGTGGTTTGGACTTTATCGTCGGATCGTTTTCTGTCCGTTTTCTCACATTGTGAACTGAGTCATTTTTATGCCCCCGCCATTCGAAGAATGGTGGAAAGGGCATATAGCGTTGCCCCTGTCCGTCCGTTCGTCCGTGCGTCCGTCCGTGCGTCCGAAACTTAAACGCAGTCAATAACTTCCTTATTTCTTAATGGATTTAAAAATTACTCGGCAGAAATGTTAACCATCATGAGTCGATGTGTCACGTGCAAAACCCAGGTCCGTACCTCCAAGGTCAAGGTCATACTTGGAGGTCAAAGGTAAAAAAAGGGTCCGAAACTTAAACGCAGTCAATAACTTTCTTATTTCTGGATGGATTTTGAAATTACTTTGGAGAAATGTTAACCATCATGAGTCAATGTGGCACATGCAAAACCCCGGTCCGTACCTCCAAAGTCAAGGTCATACTTGGAGGTCAAAGGTAAAAAAAGGGTCCGAAACTTAAACGCAGTCAATAACTTTCTTATTTCTGGATGGATTTTGAAATTACTTTGTAGAAATGTTGACCATCATTAGTCGATGTGTCACATGCAAAATCCAGGTCCGTACCTCCAAGGTCAAGGTCATACTTGGAGGTCAAAGGTAAAAAAAAGGGTCCGAAACTTAAACGGAGTCAATAACTTTCTTATTTCTGGATGGATTTTGAAATTACTTTGTAGAAATGTTAACCATCATGAGTCGATGTGTCACGTGCAAAACCCAGATCTGTACCTCCAAGGTCAAGGTCATACTTGGAGGTCAAAGGTCAAAAAAAGGGTTGGAAACTTAAACGCAGTCGATAACTTTCTTATTTCTGGATGGATTTTGAAATTACTTTGTAGAAATGTTAACCATCATGAGTCGATGTGTCACGTGCAAAATCCAGGTCCGTACCTCCAAGGTCAAGGCCATACTTGGAAGTCAAAGGTAAAAAAAGAGTCCGAAACTTAAACGCAGCCAACAACTTACTTATTTTTGGATGGATTTTGAAATTATTTTGAAGAAATGTTAACCATCATGAGACAATGTGTCACGTACAAACCCAGATCCGTACCTCCAAGGTCATACTTGGAGGTCAAATGGCATAAAAAGGGTCCAAAACTTAAACACTGTCAATAACTGTCTTTGGAGGAATACGAACATAGACATATTTTCGGGCGGGGGCATCCGTGTCCGATGGACGCATTTCTAGTTAACCTTCAATTGGTATATGATAGGTACCTCTTGTCATCGCAACTCCTCTTGCAGTTTTATACCGATCATTTTGAAACTTTGCATGTGCTTTCGCCATGGTATGAGAATGCGCATGTGGTTTGGACTTAACTTTCGGATTATTTTTTGTCCCTTTTTCCACATTGTGAACTTAGTCATTTTAACCTTCAATTGATATATGATAGGTACCTCTTTTCATCGCAACTCCCCTTGCAGTTTTATACCGATCTTTTTGAAACTTTGCGTGTGATTTCGCCATGGTATGAGGATGTGTATGTGGTTTCGACATAATTCTTAGAATATTTGTTTTCACTTTTTGCACATTATGAACTTAGCCATTTTTAAGCTTCATTCGATATGCGATAGGTACCTCTTGTCATCGCAACTCCTCCTACAGTTTCATACCGATTATTTTGAAAATTTGCATGTGTTTTTGCCATGGTATGAGGATGCGCATGTGGTTTGTACTTTATCTTCGGATAAATTTTTGTCACTTTTTTTCACATTGCGAACTTAGTCATTTTTAACCTTCAATTGATATTTGATAGGTACCTCTTGTCATCGCAACACCTTTTGCAGTTTTATACCGATCATTTTGAGGATGTGCATGTGGTTTCGACACAATTCTCAGAATATTTTGTTTCACTTTTTGCACATTGTGAACTTAGCCATTTTTAAGCTTCAGTTGATATACGATAGGTACCTCTTGACATCGCAACTCCTCTTACAGTTTTATATTGATCATTTTGAAACTTTGTGTGTGTGTTTTTGCTATGGCATGAGGATGTGCATGTTGTTTGAACTTTATCTTGTGATCAATTTGTATCACTTTTTCCACACTGTGAACTTAGTCAGTTTTTTACCTCACATATATAGGCTATGGATTCTTCTCAAAGCCCTGCATTCATTTCTTCTGCCTTAAATAATCTTTTATTTTTTTGTGTGGGGCAGGTGGGGAGCAGGTGCGACATCAAATTCACCGAAGTTGAATCTCTGGTTTTACTGACTGTCCAAATTAGAAGTGACGGCAGTGATCAGGAATCGATACATTTAACCCACAGCTCCAGTCAGAGACACCAAAGGGAGTGAAAAACAAACATGAAATAACTAGACATTAATGGAAAAACCAATAGCGGATCGGCCCCCGCCCATTGGGGCTTGAAGAAATAGATGGGCTGCATGATGCGTCCACGCAGAGCTGAAACCGACCCGCACACGAGTACTGGTAATCCGCTTAGGGGATCTAAGCCTGCCCAGGCAAAGCGGTGCGATTCGGACCGTCCATGCATATAAACCCTATTGGATTCATTTGGCGGCAGGGCTTGAGATGTCATTTCATCTCAATGTTGGGTAAAAGTCCTACAAAATTGGAAGCAAAATGACCTTTATAGTGTTGACGGGGACGTTAAACCTCAAATCAAACAAACAAAACCAATAGCGGAAAGCCAAACGAACAGTCACTTTCCCACACCATGACCAATTGGCTATCCAAAACAAACAAAAAAATAAGCGATACACACATTCAATGGAACGGTCAATGAAACGAATTACACTGGGGGCTTCTATCCTCTTCCTTACTTATGTCGCGATTTAGACAAATAATTTGTTCAGTACGCATGAAGGCCTCCTAACGCATCAGTGCAACGTCTCCGAGAACACAAAAAAATCAAACAACCACAGGGATGAAATCACGACGAGGACTCGACAACAAGACACCTCTGAAATTCTGGAGCAAAAGAAAACCAACAGTTAGACTCCGATGGGCCCGACCAGAGAAAGAGCATCAGGCATCAACCAAAATTACATAAAATTAACTTCTCTCTTATTCTCTAATTCTGATCTTTACGCTGGAACCGTCATAGAATCTGAGGCCTGATCCACCGGTGTGCAATTATAGATGGAAACAAAGCTGTCAACCGTGATCGGGTTAACTGCCCTGCATACAGTCTGTCGTATTACATTTATGTTGTACCCAGACTTTTTATATCGAAGAATGATTTTATTGGGCGCTGAAGTCATTGCAATTATGTATTTATTTTTTTCTGAATTTATATACTAAGTCACCATAAAATTCGGGTTCCGATAGACCTTGTTGCAGAAGAAATTTATGTCCAACATTTTGGAATTAAATCGGAATGACGCCTATAAAATTTTGACAAGGCTTTGCGTAGTTTATGATACTGATAACCCTGATTAAGAAGTTTAGCAGTTAACAAAGTATTTCGAGTGTTGAAGTCAGTTACATGACTATACACCTGGAAAATCGAATTAATTGTGAAATATAAATGCCATATGATGCCGCACGAGGAACAACACCATCTAAGAAAGGACAATTTACAATCTCAGAATCAAAACATTGCGTTTATCATACATGTTGTTAGAAACACACCCATCTACAATAGATAGATGTAAATCCAAAAACGGGGCCTCGGTATCTGAAGAATTTTCTTTATTTAACTGAATTTCTGTGTGTGTTAGTGGTAAACTTGACTTATCAAACCATCGAAATAGGTATTGTTAATATTTAATAAATCATCCAAATATCTCGAAGTCGAGCTAAAAACTTCAATGATTTCGATTGGTTTTCAGCAGAAAAGGACATCATGAAGTCTCTTTCAAAACAAAGCAAGAACAGATCAGCAACATGGGGTGCGCAATTCGTACCCATTGGGATACCCACAACTTGTCTAAATAACTTAGTACTAAATCTTATGTAGAGATTGTCATGTAGAAAGGTGAGAACTTCACACAGTTTCTGACATGACCAAAACGTATAATGTGTATGCTCTTCTGAAGTGAAAAGAAACCATAATGCAGTTTATATTTTACTTTTGGTCCTTTCAGATCAGCGTGAATATTCTGAGAAATCAGAAACAAATTATTGGTTTAGACTCATATTCCAGACAGGCTTTTAATTATTTGGGCCCCATTTTGATTTATATCAGTCTTTGTATCGACCGCCTATTCGAAATTCGCAAAATTGCAGTATGTTTCCTCCGGCTTTCTTTGCCGGGTCATTAAAGGGTCACTGATGAGGCTTTATTAGCCGAAACTACGTAGTATGACCCATCTTCTTTCTTATGAATGTTTTCATTGCTCTTAAAGGAACTCATTTTTGATTTTTATTTATAAAACATTGCATGCAATACAGAGGGAGCCTTCCCTATGAAATGTCCATTCAATTAAATCAATAAGTTTTTATTTTATACGATTGTGAGGAAGGGTGATGTAAAGGGTGGAAAAATCATAAGTAGACAGTAGTGTTTTTAGGATTATGTCTCAGAGGTATAAATTTGTACCTGTGCTGCCTTTCATCGTTTAGTCGTGTCTTTAACGACACGTCAACCCTTGTTGGTAAAAAAGCGATAGAAGAGAGAGAAGAGATGAAAGAAAGAGAGGTATAGCGAAGAAATAGAAAATGAAAGAAAGTGAAGAAACAAAAGAAATAACACCACCTCCACCCTTACCAGCTTGTTCGACTGCAGACCAGTATCGGATAGGCGCCCTGGTCACATAAGAAACCCTGCCACCTTGGTATGAAATTCTTTTAACGTACAATTCTTTCCTTCAGAAACACTGCCACGGATAAACAGTTGGATCCATACATGCCCCGCGTTTAAAAAAGGGTCAGTCGATTTAAGCTCCCAGTGGAATTCGTTTCACTGACCATTCCAAGACGGTTTATTTCGTGGTTTATTTTTGTTATGGATAGCCAATTGTCCATTTTGTGGGAAAGTAACTGTCCTTTTGGCTTTCCGCTAGTGCTGTTTCCATTAGGGTCTTGTTCTTTCATGTTTGTGTTTCTTTCCCTTGGTGTCTCTAATGGGAGCTGTGGATTAATTGTATCGATTCCTGATCATTGCCTTCACTTCTATTTTTCACCGACACACTATGAAGACGCACAACACTCATATGGTGGAGCCTGGTCAGTGTCTTAAACATCTGCTTAAATTAATGAGAGTTTTGTTTTACTCACAATAAGTGAAATAAATCTGGCACTCCTTAATTGAGAAAAGGACCTTTCAAAGGCTATCAGGTAGAAATTTGTATTCGTCATATTTAGGTTAATGAATTTTGTTGCTCATATTCACACCTTGTCAATTGATCGATATATTTATATTTATCGATTGGCCTGAGTAGATACAATTGTCCCCCAACGTTAGCCGAAGGGGACTGTAATAATAGGTTCTACCGTCCGTCCGTAGACATAATCTTGTCTCCGCAACTCCCCTACAGTTTTACTAAGTGAGGGTGAGGGTTGGGATGTAAATGCGGGTGAGAGTTGGGATCCCATTAAGATAACTTAAACCCACCAGTAAGTTTTACTGACCGTTCAAAAATATAAATGTAGGCATTGATCAGGTATCGATACAATTAACCCACAGCTCCCATCAGAGACACGAAAGAGAAAGAAACACAAATATGAAACAACAGACCCAATGGAAACATCAACAGCGGAAAGCCATAAGGACTGTTATTTTCCCACAAAATGGCCAATAGGCTATCCAAAATAAAATAATATAAGCGACGTAAACACCCAAAGACAAGCCATAACAAACTAAACCGCGACAGGAGAACCGCCATGGAACGGTCAGCGGAAGTCGGTGCTTTTACTGTGGTTCCTTCATGTTTTGTTTTAGTGTTTCTGATTCTTTCCCTAATGGTATTTGTTGTGATGTTGATGATCCTGATTCTTCCCCCTGTTTTGATTGTTCATTTTTAGTTACGTTTGTCCTTCCAGTTTAATGTTTGCCAAGTTGGTGATTCTGATTCTTTCCCCCATTATCTATATTGCTCCTTTTGAGTTAGGTTTAGATATTCTGAGTCACCACTTTTTGGGAAAGAGCTGCTGACTCGGTTTACCTGTTGTCCGTTTTGTTTACTGTCGTCACTCCATGTTTCTTTCCCTAGTGATATTATGAGAAGAATTTGGTATCTGATTGCATCAGTTCATGGGCGTTTCTCTTTTTAATTTTCAAGTGATTTTGATGAAACTTTCCAGTTATTGTTCCCATGGCCTGAAGATAATCATATTTTATCGAGGACATGCTAAACTGATTTTTCCAGAGTTATGACCTTTCTTCTCTTTTAGCCATTTTATCAACAGAAGTTCTTGTTTCCGCAACTCCTCCTGCAGTTTACAAGGGAGTTTGATGAAACTTTCCAGTTATTGTCCCCATGGCCTAAAGATGATCATATTTTATCAGGGTCATGCTCGCTGTTTTTTACCATAGTAATAGACCTTTGTCTGTTTTACCCATTTTATCAACAGAAGTTCTTGTCTCCGTAACTCCTCATACAGTTTTCAAGGGAGTTTGATAAAACTTTCCAGTTATTGTTCCTGATCATATTAAATCGACGTCATATGCAACTAATTGTTACCAGAGTTATGACCTTCTGTCAGTTTTAGCCATTTAATCATCAGAATTTCTTGTCTCCGCAGCTCCTCCTGCAGCTGGTAAGGGATTTTTGTGAAATGTTCAAGTTATTGTTCCCATGACCTGAAGATGATCGTATTTTATCAAGGTCATGCTCGACTGATTTTGGACAGAGTTATGGCCCTTTGTTACTTTTAGCCGTTTTATCACCACAAGTACTTGTCTCCGCAATGTTAACTACAGTTTTCAAGGGATTTTAATAAAACTTTCCAGTTATTGTTCCCATAAGCTGAAGATGATCATATGTCAACGAGGTCATGCTCGACTGTGTTATGGCTCTTAGTCAGCTTTAGCCATTTTATCAATAAAAATTCTTGTCTCCGCAACTCCTCCAACAGTTTTCATGGGAATTTGATGAAACTTCCCAGTAATTGTCACCTGAAGATGATCATATTACGTCGAGGTCATGTTCGACTGATCTTTCCAGAGTTAAGGCCCTTTGTCGGTTTAAGCCATTTACCAACAGAAATTCTTGTATCCGCAACTCTCAAAACATGTTTTACGCTATTAGACATGATCCACATTCTGATACTAAACGTTGGGGGACACTTGGCCTTCGGACTTTTATTGAACAACTGGGTTGCTATTGACCCTTGCACATTTAAACCCAGAACGTTCAGATGAACGGACTGGAAGTTGTAACCCCGGAAATCCCTTGTCCTTTATTTAGTTACCCAAACACTTGACTATAACCTTAACAGAGTATTAATGAACAAGACAAAAGATATATCATTGACTCGATTAACTGAAAAGTGTTTATGTAGAACACCGTGCGGCAATAGGCATAGATGAACAATTATAATAACGTGCAGTGGCTACCAGTGACCGCAGCGGCATTGGATAACACCGGCTTAGTGAAGATCCTGTGCAGTGTGTATACAAACCTGCATCTGCTTCAATGACTATGTCTGAAAAACAGATATATTTCTGTGAATATTTACATATTGATAGGATGTCATCAAAAATTAACCAGGTTGCATAAGTCCTAGCTAGTATTAAATGACATATTATTATTAACCCGTATCCTGCCGAAAAAACAATCTAGACACTTCGATTTCTGGCTATCAAGATATGCGGTATCTGTTCTACGTCTCCGTCAACACTTTTAGCGTCATATTGGAGACGTGGCTTCCATTTTTGTGTGACATTGAGTTTAAATAACATCTTAAGCCCTATCGGCATAACAAACCAATAGGATTAATATGCAGGGACGGTCCGACTCGCACCACTTTCTCTGGGTCGGCTTAGATCTTTTAAGCGATTCACCAGTACTCATGTGCGACTCTGCGTGGACGCACCATGTAGCCAAATCTATTTGTCCAAGTCCTAATGGGCGGATGTTATTTCTACACCTGTACATTATATCATTTCTTTAAACCAAGCAATTGTTCGATATACAGGTTCTCAATCAGCAGAAACTATAGATCACAAGTGCTTGTAAGAACAGCCTCATAGAGGCAGTTATTCTAAGGTTTTAAAGGTAAGGACAATTGCGTTTTCAAAACTCACCTTTTCTCTTTATAAAGAGGCAGTTGTGGGTGATACAAGTTTACATGTGTAACTGAAGATGCCCATTTTGGAGAGACCTCTGCAGAAAATACCGATTCCATAAAATAGTCTTGACTCAGTCACGTCGAGGCCCGCCCATCGTGACTTGAGTGAGTGAGTTTTACGTCCCACCAACAGCTAGGGTCATACGGAGACGAAACCTCGGTTTAGAGACTCATCCGAAAGTCGGTAGAAGCCCGGGATCGATACTGCGACCTTAGTTTACAAGGCAAGTAGCGTAACCACTACAACACGGAGGTTTCTAACCATCGGAACTTGAAGAAATAGTTGGCTGAATGATGCTTCCACGCAGAGCTGAAACCGACCGCACACGAGTACTTGTAAAACCGCTTAGAGGATCTAATCATGCCCAGGCAAAGCGGTGCGAGTCGGACGGTCCATGCTTATAAACCCTTTTGGTTTCATTAGGCGGCAGGTCCTGAGATGTCATTTCATCTCAGTGGTGGAGATAAGTCCCACAAAATTGGAAGCAACGTCTCCAAAATGACCTAAACAGTGTTGACGAGGACATTTAACCTCAAACGACTCAGTCACGTCCTTGCACTTACACCTTTTATTGGTAATCATACACAAATATTTATCACGAAGGTCAGCTCTTTCAATTATAAATCAAAGCAATCTATGTAAACACACGGTCTCACAAATCGTACCATATGTCACCAGCAACATTTAGAAGCAATGGCTGGTGACAGATGTCCGTCAGCAGCAAATTTAACGGCTACTGAAATACGTCTGTCAGCGGCGAATTTCATGTGCTTTTGCTGATGACAGACGTCTGTAACTAGCGTCTTACTTACTTTTATCTCAAAGTCATGCACAGTAGCCTACAATGTTTGGAAATATAAATACACCAATGACTAGCAGAAAGCCGTCGTTTACAGATTTTCAGCAAAGTGTGTCTGAATATGTGCAAATGCCGTACACTGTTTTCTTTTGTACATGGAAATGTTTTATTCTTTCATGAGCGAACAATGATTACAATGCTCGTAAAAACCGCCTCATTATATAGATTGTGATGATTGTTAGAACCGCCTTCTGACATACATACAGGTTGTGGTGCTTGTTATTACTGCCTCGTGACATAGAAGACCTTATTTATAGAGGATGACACATTTGGTAAGCTAGTGCAGCCCTCTTTTTCCTGGATCGTAACAAGTACTAAGCACTGTGAATAAAGTCCCTTGCTCAAGGATACAATACTTACATGTACATACATGTAGACAGTGGTGCGCTTTAGAACTGCTACCTGACATAGTTGCCGGTGCTCAATAGAACCTCCTCATGCCATAGATTGTGGTGGTCGATAGAAAGGCTTCATGACATAGATGCTAGACCTCGATAGAACCGCCTCATGATATAGATTGTGCTGTTTGTTAGAACCGCCTCATGACTTACATTATGGTGTTTGTTAGAATTGCTTTATGACATAGACTGTAATGTTTGTTAGAGCTGACACATGATATAGATTATGGTGTTTGTTAGAACTGCTTCATGACACAGACTGTGATGTTCGTTAGAGCTCATGATATAAATTTTGCTGTTTGTTAGAACTGACTCAAGACATAGATTGTGGTACTCATTAGTACCGCCTCATGGGTTAGATTGTGGTATTTGTTAGAACTGACTCATGATATAGATTGTGGTGTTTGTTATAACCGCCTCGTGACTTACCTGTAGATTGCGGTGCTCTTTTCAGATTATCAGTACTTTTTCTACAAATAAGTATTGTTGTGTTATTTTAGAGCCGCCTAATGACTTAGATTATAGTGTGTGTTAGAACTGCCTTACGACTTAGATTATGGTGTTTGTTAGAACTGACTAAGGAAACAAATTGTGGTGTTTATTAGAACTGACCCATGATGTAGATTGTGGTGTTTGTTAGCACAGCCTGATGACTTAGATTATGGTGTTTGTTAGAAAAGCCTCATGCTATAGATTGTGGTGTTTGTTAGAACTGACTCATGACTTAGATTATGGTATTTATTAGAAGTGACTCGTAATATAGATTGTGTCGTTTGTTAGAACTGAGTCATGGTATAGATTGTGCTGTTTGTTAGAACTGCTTCATGACATAGATTGTGGTGCTCGTTAGAACTGACTCATGACTTTAGATTATGCTGTTTGTTAAAACTGACTCATGACTTTAGACTATGGTGTTTGTTAAAACTGACTCATGATATACAATATGGTGTTTGATAGACCTGACCCAAGATATAGATTGTGGTGTTCTTTAGAACTGGCTAATGATATAGACTGTGATGCTTGTTAGAACTGACTCATAATATAGATTATAATGTTTGTTAGAACTGAATCATGATATAGATTGTGGTGATTGTTTGACCCGCTTCATGATAAAGATGTGGTGTTTGTTAGTACCGCCTCATGATATAGATTGTGATGTTTGTTAGAACTGGCTTATTATATAGATTGTGGTGTTTGTTAGACCTGGCAAATGATATAGATTATTGTGTTCATCAGAACCGACGCATGATACAGACTGTGGTGATTGTTAGAGCTGACTCGTTGTATAGATTGAGGTGTTTGTTAGAACTGACACATTATATAGACTATGGTTTTTGTTAGAACTGACTCGTGATATACATTATGGTGTTTGTTAGAACTGACCCAAGATATAGTTTGTGGTGTTCTTTAGAACTGGCTAATGATATAGACTGTGATGTTTGTTAGAACTGACTCATAATATAGATTATGATGTTTGTTAGAACTGAATCATGATATAGATTGTGGTGATTGTTTGACCCGCTTCATGATAAAGATGTGGTGTTTGTTAGTACCGCCTCATGATATAGATTGTGATGTTTGTTAGAACTGCCTTATTATATAGATTGTGGTGTTTGTTAGACCTGGCTAATGATATAGATTATTGTGTTCATCAGAACTGACGCATGATACAGACTGTGGTGATTGTTAGAGCTGACTCATGGTATAGATTGAGGTGTTTGTTAGAACTGACACATGATATAGACTATGGTTTTTGTTAGAACTGACTCGTGATATTGATTGTTGTGTTTGTTAGAACTGACTCATGATATAGAGTGTGGCGTTTGTTAGAAATGACCCATGATATAGATTATGGTGTTCATTAGAACTGACTCATGATATAGACTGTGATGTTTGTAAGAACATACTCATAACATGGATTATGGTGTTTGTTAGAATTGACTAATGATATAGATTGTGGTGTTTGTTAGATCCGCCTCATGACATAGATGTGATTTTTAGTACCGGTATATGATATAGAGTGTGGTGTTTGTTAGAACCGCTCATGATTTAGAATATTTTGTTCATGATATAGATTATTGTGTTAATCAGAACTGACTCATGATGTAGACTTTGAAGTTTGTTAGAACTGACTCATGATATTGATCGTGGTGTTTGTTAGAGCTGACTCATGATATAGATTGCGGTGTTTGTTAGAACTGACTCATGATATAGACTGTGATGTTTGTTAGAACTGACTCATGATATAGACTGTGATGTTGGTAAGAACTGACTCGTGATATTGCTTGTGGTGTTTGTTAGGACTGACTCATGATATTGATTATGGTATTTGTTAGAACTGACTCATGGTATAGATTGTGGTGTTTGTTAGAACTGCTTCAAGATATACATTAAGGTGTTTGTTAGAACTTACTCATGATACAGATTGTGTTGTTTGTTAGAAATGACTCATGATTTAGACTGTGGTGATTGTTAAAACCGCCTCTTGACCTACATGTAGAATGTGGTGCTCTTTTCATATTATCAATACTTTTTCTACAAATATGGATTGTGGTGCTCTTTAATATCGCCTCATAATATAGCTTGTTGTGCTCGTTAGAACCGCCTCATGATATAAATTGTGATGTTTGTTAGTAATGCCTAATGACATACACGAAGATAGTGCTGCTCGTTATAACTGCTCCATTACATAGATTTGGTGCTCGCTAAAACCGCCTTAAGTGGTGCTCATTGAGGCGGTTCTAAAACACTACAATCTACGATAAGAGTATTAAAGAAGTAATGTATACCAATGTAAGCCCAAAATTTTGCTTCGACAAAAGTGTTTAGAGGTAACTCATTACACGTTCGTGATGAACAACCTTATGGTTTTTTCTCTTCTTTTGAATCGTACACCGATTCGTTTTATTTCCTGTTTTGACAACCGCAAGTGGTATATTGTCTTACCTATGCAAGCTGTATTCTTCAATTCAGCCTGGAGGGCAGTATTCAAGGCGTCGAAATTCTGGACCTGGAAAACGTGTTTAGCATCTGTAGCTATATGGCCGAGTTCGGTTTGGTCTACTCCACCCCCAATACCAATAGCGAACACTTTCACGTTCATCTGATGGAGTTTGTTCACTTCCTCCAGAGTCAACTGTGGCTCGTTTGATTTGCCGTCTGTCATCACAATCAGAATGTTAGCGACTCCGGATCGATCCCCAGCTGCCGCCTTGAAGCTGTTCGCATCCGCGTACTTGAGGGCCAGATCCGTTCGGGTTCCACCAGAACGGTACCCGATGTTTTTAATGGCATTGATCATGTCAGTTTTGTTGTGGTGTGTGTTCATGTTGAATTCATTGTGAGGCGTAGACCCGAAAGTCACAACTCCTATTTGTACGTTACGAGGGCCGATATTAAAGCTCTCAGCGAAGTGTGCGACGAAGTCTTTCTGCTTTTGGAAGTTTGTCGACCCAACGGATCCAGATGAGTCCAGTAAGAAAACGATATCGGCTGCACTGGAGACACAAACTGTAAAGAAATCATACAAACTTATGAATCCTTGTATTATTTCAGCTGCTGTACCATAATATCCCTAAGTCCAGGAGAATTGCAAGTTTACAGTCTTTTGATGCATGCGCAGAAAAAACTAGAGCTGTCAGTGAAACTGACTAGGGCCCCGGCAGCGCTATCAGAAATTTGTTGACGGACGGACAGACGGACGGACAGACAGACAGACAGACGGACGGACAGAGTGATTACTATAGGGCACCCACACTTTCAGTGCGGGGCCCTAATAAGAAAGTTATGGAGGAATAATAATAAAATTTGTGGACGGACAGACGGATGGACAGACAGACAGACAGACAGACGGACGGACAGAGTGATTACTATAGGGCACCCACACTCGCGTGTGACACTTCGTCACATTATGGTTAACATTTCTGCCAAGTAATATTTAAATCCATCCAGGAATAATAACAAAGTTATTAATTGGACACAGGAAAGACCCTTTTTTGATCTTTAACCTCTAAGTATGACCTTGACCTTTGAGGTACCGCGTGTGACACTTCGTCACATTATGGTTAACATTTCTGCCAAGTAATATTTAAATCCATCCAGGAATAATAACAAAGTTATTGGACACAGGAAAGACCCTTTTTTGACCTTTAACCTCTAAGTATGACCTTGACCTTTGAGGTACGGACCTGAGTCTTGCGCGCAACACTCCATCACATGATGGTTAACATTTCTGCCAAGTAATATTTAAATCCATCCAGGAATAAGAAAGTTATGGAGGATAAAAAAATTTGTGGACGGACAGACGGACGAACAGACAGACAGACAGAGTGATTACTATAGGGCACCCACACTTTCAGTGCGGGGCCCTAATAATATTTTGCAGCACTTTCGGTGTGCACCTATGGCCATTATCTCCCTTCCGCTGATTCAAAAAGGGCAGTTGTTAGTTTCTGGCGAAAGAATGTGCACTGTCCTGGTTACTCGCTTACGTTTAAGCCTGCCCGGGAAAAGTTAGGATAAGTACACTGACCAGATCAAAATTACCTTAATACTGTTGACTGGGCCGTTAAACTCCAATACAAACAAACAAACAAACAAAACCTGTGCCTAAAGACCTCCGATGTAATCAAGTAAGCCACTGCTTTTTAGGTTCTGTTATTATGTTGTTGTTTTTTATTTACCTTTTTCTTTCCTTTTTTTCTGTTTCACATCACGTGAACAAGTCCGTGACATGAAGACCCCCCCCCCCTATACCCCACATTATATAGAGAAAATTGGGGTATACGGGGGTATACATTATTTTTTTATTTTTGCTCCAAGACATAGGTTGTGGGTACTCGTTAGAACCACCTCAATGAGGCGGTTCTAACGAGCACCCACAACCTATGTTTGCAGTATTTATAAGAAAAATATCACGGATTGTCATCAGAAAAATGGACATTTTGGAGGTGTAAAAATGCACTATGTCGCACGGGTGAGTTATCGTAATGACAATACAATGAAGCATGTATCACCCTTACAACTTTGCGTGCTTGAAAAACGTCCCATTACGAGACAACACCTATAAAATTTTGACCCCCCTTGAACCCCACTTTTATATAGTAAAACAGGAGTTTACAGGGGCAAACCTTATTGTTCTTATTTCTGCTCTTAAACATGGGTTGTGGGTACCTGTTAGAACCGTCTCGTCGAGGCGGTGCTACCGAGTAAATGTACTCACAATCTATGATTTAGAGAAGAAATATGAAAACTATCAGGATTTTTATCTGACAAAATTCATTTTTGTATGGTAAAAGTTTTCCAATATATTTGAATAGGCGTGTTTTCGTAATGTAAAACAGGACTCATTTACAAAACATGTTGAAATTCCATGAAAACCAGGTTTTTTAATAGTTGCAAGAAACCAGGAAACATTTCAAGTGAAGACTATTGAAGTTATATACTTTACTTTCAATAATACAAACGATGTTCGATATGAATCTAGGATTAATTGATAACAACTGGGCTTTGGCAAAACACTGCACTTGTGGCCAACAAGCACGAAATACTTGATTTGAAATTGTGAAAAATTGGAACAAAGTATACAGATAAAAAGCACTTTTGCCAAATAATGCTATACATGATATTTGATGTAAAAAAACTGACATGAGAGATATAAATGCGTTACATTTGATCACTGAAATTAAAGAAAGACAAAAATATCCTACCAAGTTTCATTAAATTATTTCAAATGATTTCCGACTTACCGGCCTGAAAAGAATTTTACCTAAGGATCAGGGGTGATAGTTGCAAAAGTAAAACAAGCGAAGTCGTCATTCCTGCATACAACTGCCGTATTGACCCATTCTATAATCCTATCAAGTGTCATGAAATTATTTCTAAAGGTTGCATCGTTACAGGCCAGAAATGAGGTAAATCTGCGGGTCGGTGGAGATAATTAGAGAATGCAAACCATTCTTTACTGCACGAGACACACAATAATTACTTGTTCTATAATCCTGGCAAGTACCAACAGCAGCATGAATAAGAATATGGATCAGTACAGACAATTTGAAAATTAAGAAGAAATATTCTTCCTTGCGTGAGACACTCCGCATTGACCTGTTCTATAATCCTACAAAGTACCATTAAAATATTTCAAATAGTTACTGAGATACAGTCGAGATATTAAATAAAATTATGGATCAGGGGACGAGCAGGTGTGTCAATTCTTGCATGTCACCGTTCTACAATCATATCAAGTACCATTAAAATATTGAACGGTTGCAGAGGTATGCTCCTGAAACGAAATTGAAGTAAAAACATGGCCACATAATTTAAAATGGAGACAACCAGAGTTGTCATTCTTGCGAGCGAAACTGCGCATTGAACTTTTCTATTATCCTACCACGTTATATCAAAATAATTTAAACGGTTGCAGAGTTATGCTCCGGAAAGCAAAATGAAGTAAAATATGGATTATAAGACATAATTGGAAAATGGACAAGCAGAGTTGTCATTCGTACATGAGACTCTCTGCACAGATCAGCACTGATCTGCTCTATAATCCTACCAAGTATCTTTAAAATATTTCAGATTGCTGCAGAGCGATGCTGTGGCAACTTAAATGAAGTAACAAATATGAATCAAGGGATATAATTCAAAAATGAAGGTAAGCACAGCTGTCCTTATTGCATGAAAGGTATTACAAACGGTTGCGGAGTTATGCTCCGGAGACAAACATTAAGGGGACATATTTTGAAAATGAAGATATGCAGAGTCGCCATTCTTGCATGAGACACTCCGCAATGACTGGTTCCATAATCCTACCAAGTATCATTAAATATTTCAAAAGGTTATGGAATGCATCAAAAACGAAAATGAAGTAAAATATGGATCAGCGGAAATAATTCGAAAAGGAAAACCAGCAGTGTAGTCAGTCTTGCACGGGACACTTCGCACTGTCCTGTTCCACACTCCTACCAAGCATCATTAAAAGACCAATTGGGCCCTGTCAAGCGAATTTGTGTCTTCGAGCATTCCGTCATGACAAATTTTAACTGCGCATGCCCAGCCATTCAGACGGGCCAGAGATATGGCTTTCTGTCTGAAGGTTCCTCTTGATTCACTGCTTGTATGGCGAGACTGCGCGGATGCGCAGGCTCGCATGAACCTTCGCTGCTCGCATAGGCGATAAGTACCAAAATCGCTTGACGGGGCCCAATTATAAGACATTCTAGCACACTTTCCATAGAAATAGAAACTATGCACTATTAAGTCGTCTCTCCTGATCTAACACATGCATAATTCAGTTGAAAGTTACTGATTTAGGATTCAGCTATCCTGTAACGATTTAAAGCAAATCTGGTATTCCAAATAAAAGTTTTGGGGGAAAGTGTAAAAAATGCATTTTTCACAAAATCTGTTTGTAAACGTACTTTGACTACAAGGTTGATTTCGTATACGAAATTAGTGAAAAGCAAGAAATAATAAAAGAACATAAGATCTAGAAATCATTGAGAAACAAACATTCCATTGAAAACAAAAACTCCGCCTTTTTCAGCGAACATTACAAAATAATGTTACAAGCCAATAAACGACCTAAAAGTGCCTTCTGTCTCTGGTCGGGCTCATCGGAGTCTAACTGTTGGTTTTCTTTTGCTCCAGCATTTCAGTGGTTTCTTGCAGTCGAGTCCTCACCGTTGTCTCACCTCTGTGGTTCTTTGATTTCTGTGTTCACGGAGATGTTGCACTGATGAGTTAGGAGGCCTTCATGCGGACTGAACAAATTATTTGTCTAAATCGCAACGGAAGTAAGGGCGAGGATTGTGGCCAGGTAAAATCGATTTAAGCCCCCCCCCCCCCCCCCCCCCCAGTGGAAATCTTCCACTGACCGTTCCAAGGCGGCTCTTCTGTGGCGATTTATTTATGTTGTTGTTTGTTACTTACTGTGTGTATCACTTGTGTCTTTTAATTTTGGATGGCCATATGGCCATTTTGTGGGAAAGTAACTGTCCATATGGCCTTCCTTTGTTTAGGTTTCCATTATGGTCTGGTCGCTTAATGTTTGTATTTCTTTCCCTTTGGTGTCTTTTATGGATGGAGTAAGTTAATTGTATCAATTCCTGATCTTTGTTTTACTTCTACTTCAATAGTTTAAGCTTTTTCGGTTTTGTCTTAAATATTGATTGAGACAAATACGTAATTCGAATCGCCATACTTTTTGCTCACTTCCGGTCTTTTGGTTCAATATTTAAAGGTCGATAACATTTCCACCATTGCGATTTTTTTTATTTTGTAAACAATATTTCCAATTTTACATTACGAGTAACAATTGGTAAAAATGAGAATCACATTCACGACACAAAATGTTTAATCAATAGAAACTTGAATACCAAGAGTTGGACCTTTGCCTTGAATCGGTGGCCTCACAGTTTATGTAATTACTCAGTAGCAGAGATGCCACTGAAGAAAATTTGTTTATTTGGAATTCAAATTTCATTTAAATATTTTGCCAGAGACAAGTTAAAAATGAGTGTATATTTTCTATATCCGGTCAATACCACCGCAAATGGCACACATGCTTGTTATAAATTACCAAACGCTTACGGGTTGAATAAAGAGTCGCCCTTTTATATCAAAAGGCATTTGATTCAATTGATGTAAAACCAAGGATAAATAATTTATAGCATTATCCGTTGTTTTGCAGAATCAAGAATCTAAAGTCACTGAGGTTGTAGACAGTTTAAAGGACATTTTATATACAGCTTGTTCAAAATCACTCAAATCTTTTAAATAAACAGTCAATTAAAATCGCAAAAGAAACGGAGGACTAAAATGTGGTTCTCGACGAAGATTCGGCAGGTAAAAGATCTTCAAAGTAGAAGTAAAACAAAGATCAGGAATCGATACAATTACGATCCAAGCTCATTTATATGCTGCAGACCGTTCTAAGGCGGTAGTTTTGGTGTTGGTCTTTTGCTGTTTTTTTTTTTTTTGTCGATGTCTGTGTATTTGTTGTGAGTTGTTGTTAAGTGTTTTCTAATGGCCTTATCACCCCGTGTGAAGAAAAGAGGTCTGATTGTTCCCTTTCATAAACACTTGTAAAATAGAAGTGGAGGCAATGATCAGGAATCGATACAATTGACCCACAGCTCCCATCAGAGACACCAAAGGGAAAGAAACACAAACATGAAACAACAGACCCTAATGAATACATCAATAGCGGAAAGCCAAACAGACAGTTACTTTCCCACAAAATGGCCAATAGGCTATCCAACATAAAATAATATCAGCGACACCAACACCCAAAGACAAACCATAACAAAAATAAACCGCGGCAGAAGAACCGCCGTGGAACGAATTCCGCTGGGGGTGGGGTGCCTTAATCGATTTTACGTGGCCAAAATCCTCGCCCTTACTTCTGTCGCGATTAAGACAAATAATTTGTTCAGTCTGCATGAAGACCTCCTAATCCATCAGTGCAACATCTCCGCGAACACAAAAATCAAACAACCACAGAGATAAAACAACGGTGAGGATTCGACAGCAAGAAACCACTGAAATGCTGGAGCAAAAATAAACCAACAGTTAGACTCCGTCAGTTTTCTTGTTTTGTGTATGTTTCCTGTTCCTCTTGGTGTCGTGAATGGGCTGCGTCTTGTGATTGTGGCACTCCCGGGATCTATCTTTTAATTTTTGATACTGGTTTCATGCTTATAAGAGGCGAAAAGATGAGGAAAAGCTCACTGTTTTCCAAATTTTACAACGATCCTCTGTTTCGCGAATATTTTTTTTTTTCTTTTTTTTTCTTTTTTTTTTTTTTAGAAAACTTTGCAGGCGAGCCTGCAAAAAGAAATGTAGATAATTTAAAATAGAAGTGGAAGCAATGATCAGGAATCGATACAATCAACCCACAGCTTCCAACAAAGACACCAAAGGGAAAGAAACACAAACATGAAACAACAGACCCTAATGGAAACATCAACAGCGGAAAGCCAAAAGGACAGTTACTCTCCCACAAGATGTCCAATAGGCTATCCAAAATAATACAATATAAGCGACACAAACATCCAAAGACAAACAATAACAAAAACAAACCGCGACAGAAGAACCGCCTTGGAACGGTCAGCGGAAACGAATTCCACTGAGGGTGGGGGGCTTAAATCGATTTTAGGTGGCCACAATCCTGGTCCTTACTTCCGTCGCGATTTAGACAAATATTTTTTCAGCCCGCATAAATGCCTCATAACTCATCAGTGCAACAACTCCGTGAACACAAATTATCAAACAACCACAAAGATGCAACAACGGTGAGCACTCGACAGCAAGAAACCACTGAAATCCTGCAGCAAAAGAAAACCAACAGTTAGACTCCGATGGACCCGACCAGAGACCGAGCATCAGGCACCAACCAACATTACCTTGAATTAGATCTCTCTTATTCTCAATAAGCCTTTACGCTGGAACCGTCAAAGAATCTGAGGCCTGACCCACCGGTGTGCAATTAAAGAGGGACGCAAAGTTGTCAGCCGTAATGAGGTTAACTACCATGCATGCAGTCTGTCGTATAACATTTATGTTGTACACTTTTGTTTTATATCAAAGAATGATTTTACGAAATTTATATACTAATTCATCATAAAATTCGGGTTCCGATAGACCTTGTTGCAGAAGAGATTTAAGTCCAAAAAATTTTGAAATTTATCAGAATGACGTCTATAAAATTTTGAAAAGGCTTTTGATTTTTCAACTCTTTACACTACACTTCCTCATAATCTTATAAAAGAAAAGCTTAATGATTTAATTGAATGGACTTTTCACAGAGAAGATGCTCTCTATCTTGCATGTAATGTCAGAAATGCATTTTTCACTTCTAAAGAGCATAAGAATTATACACTTTGGTCATGTCAGAAAGTGTGTGATGCCCTCACCTTTCTACTTGACAATATTTATATTAGATTCGGTACTAAGTTATTTAGACAAATTGTGGGTATTCCGATGGGTACTAATTGCGCACCTCTTGTGGCTGATATGTTCTTGTATTGTTATAAAAGAGACTTCATTTTGTCGCTTTCCATTGATAACCAATCTGAAATTATTGAAGCTTTTAGCTCTACTTCTAGATATTTAGATGATTTATTAAATATTGATAATACCTACTTTGATGGTTTGATCAGTCAGATTTACCCCCTAGAACTTCAGTTAAATAAAGCAAATTCTTCTGATACCGAGGCCCCGTTTTTGGATTTACATCTGTCTATTGTAGATTGATTTGTTTCGTGCAAAATGTATGATAAACGCGATGACTTTGATTTTGAGATTGTAAATTTTCCTTTTTTGGATGGTAATGTTCCTCGTGCGCCATCCTATGGCGTTTATATTTCGCAATTAATTCGATTTGCTAGAGTGTGTAGTCATGTAACTGACTTCAACACTCGTAATAAATTATTAACGGCTAAACTCCTTAATCAGGGTTATCGGTACCATAAACTACGCAAAGCCTTTTCAAAATTTTATAGACGCCATTCTGATTTAATTTCAAAATTCAATATTGGACTTAAATCTCTTCTGCAACAAGGTCTATCGGAACCCGAATTTTATGGTGACTTGGCATATAAATTCAGAAAAATATATAACCGCAAAGACTTCAGCACCCAATTTCGTAAAATCATAATTTTTCGATATAAAAAGATTGGGTACAACATGGATATTATACGACAGACTGCATGCATGGTGGTTAGCCCAATCGCGGTTGGCAACTTTGCTTCCCTCTTAAATTGCACGCCGGTGGGTCAGGCCTCAGATTCTATGACGGCTCCAACGTAAAGGCTTATTGAAAATTAGAGAGATAATGTCGGTTGGTGCCTGATGCTCTGTCTCTGGACGGGCTCATCGGAGTCTAACTGTTGGTTTTCTTTTGCT
The DNA here is from genome assembly GCA_963580285.1 of Lucinisca nassula. Lineage (NCBI taxonomy): Eukaryota > Metazoa > Mollusca > Bivalvia > Lucinida > Lucinidae > Lucinisca > Lucinisca nassula. Next base: position 47,228,481 of record OY757014.1, read on the forward strand.
CCAGCATTTCAGTGGTTTCTTGCTGTCGAGTCCTCACCGTTGTCTCACCTCTGTGGTTCTTTGATTTTTGTGTTCACGGAGATGTTGCACTGATGAGTTAGGAGGCCTTCATGCGGACTGAACAAATTATTTGTCTAAATCGCGACGGAAGTAAGGGCGAGGATTGTGGCCACGTAAAACCGATTTAAGCCCCCCAGTGGAAATCTTCCACTGACCGTTCCAAGGCGGCTCTTCTGTGGCGATTTATTTATGTTGTTGTTTGTTACTTACTGTGTGTATCACTTGTGTCTTTTGGTTTTGGATGGCCATATGGCCATTTTGTGGGAAAGTAACTGTCCTTATGGCCTTCCTTTGTTTAGGTTTCTATTATGGTCTGGTCGCTTAATGTTTGTATTTCTTTCCCTTTGGTGTCTTTTATGGGTGGAGTAAGTTAATTGTATCAATTCCTGATCTTTGTTTTACTTCTACTTTGCGTAGTTTATGGTACTGATAACCCTGAATAAGAAGTTCGAGTGTTGAAGTCAGTTACATGACTACACACTCTGGCAAATCGAATTAATTGCAAAATATAAACGCCATAGGATGGCGCACGAGGAACATTACCATCCAAAAAAGGAAAATTTACAATCTCAAAATCATAATCATCGCGTTTATCATAAATTTTGCACGAAACAAACCCATCTACAATAGATAGATGTAAATACAAAAAAGGGACCTCGGTATCAAAAGAATTTGCTTTATTTAACTAAAGTTCTTGGGGATAAATTTGACTGATCAAACCATCGAAAAAGGTATTATCAATATTCAATAAAACATCCAAAGATCTAGAAATGGAGCTGAAAGCCTCAATAATTTCAGAATGGTTTTCAGCAGAAAGGGACATCGTCAAGTCTCTCTCATAACAAAAGAAAAACAGATCAGCCACAAGTGGTGCAAAATTAGTACCCATCGGAATACCCACAACTTGGCTAAATAACTTAGTACCAAATCTTATGTAAATATTGTCAAGAAGACAGGTGAGAGTTTCACACTCTTTCTGACATGTAAAGTAGAAGTAAAACAAAGATCAGGAAGCGATACAATTAACTTACTCCACCCATCAAAGAAACCAAAGGGAAAGAAACACAAACATTAAGCGACCAGACCATAATGGAAACCTAAACAAAGGAAGGCCATAAGGACAGTTACTTTCCCACGAAATGGCCATATGGCCATCCAAAATAAAAAGACAAATGTGATAAACACAGTAAGTAACAAACAACACCATAAATAAACCGCCACAGAAGAACCGCCTTGGAACGGTCAGTGGAATGATTTGAACTGGGGGCTTAGATCGATTTTACGTGGCCACAATCCTCGCCCTTACTTCCGTCGCGATTTAGACAACTAATTTGTTCAGTCCGCATGAAGGCCTCCTAACTCATCAGTGCAACATCTCCGTGAACACAAAAATCAAAGAACCACAGAGGTGAGACAACAGTGAGAACTCGACAGCAAGAAACCACAGAAATGCTGGAGCAAAAGAAAACCAACAGTTAGACTCCGATGGGCCCGACCAGAGACAGAGCATCTGGCACCAACCAACATCACCTTGAATTAGATCTCTCTAATTCTCAATAAGCATTTACGTTGGAGCCGTCATAGAATCTGAGGCCTGACCCACCGGCGTGCAATTAAAGAGGGAAGCAAAGTTGCCAACCGTGATTGGGTTAACTACCATGCATTCAGTCTGTCGTATAACATCCATGTTGTACCCAATCTTTTTATATCGAAGAATGATTTTACGAAATTGGGTGCTGAAGTCATTGCGGTTATATATTTTTCTGAATGTATATACTAAGTCACCATAAAATTGGGTTCCGATAGACCTTGTTGCAGAAGAGATTTAAGTCCAACATTGAATTTTGAAATTAAATCAGAATGGCGTCTATAAAATTTTGAAAAGCCTTTGCGTAGTTTATGGTACCGATAACCCTGATTAAGGAGTTTAGCTGTTAATAATTTATTACGAGTGTTGAAGTCAGTTACATGACTACACACTCTAGCAAATCGAATTAAATGCGAAATATAAACGCCATAGGATGGCGCACGAGGAACATCACCATCCAAAAAAGGAAAATTTACAATCTCAAAATCAAAGTCATCGCGTTTATCATAAATTTTGCACGAAACAAATCCATCTACAATAGATAGATGTAAATCCAAAAACGGGGCCTCGGTATCAGAAGAATTTGCTTTATTTAACTGAAGTTCTGGGGGTGTAAATCTGACTGATCAAATAATCAAAATAGGTATTATCAATATTTAATAAATCATCTAAATATCTAGAAGTGGAGCTTAAAGCTTCAATAGTTTCAGATTGGTTAACAATGGAAAGCGACAAAATGAGGTCGCTTTCATAACAATACAAGTACAGATCAGCCACAAGAGGTGCGCAATTAGTACCCATCGGAATACCCACAATTTGTCTAAATAACTTAGTACCGAATCTAATATAAATATTGTCAAGTAGAAAGGTGAGGGCATCACACACTTTCTGACATGACCAAAGTGTATAATTCTTATGCTCTTTAGAAGTGAAAAATGCATTTCTGACATTACATGCAAGATAGAGAGAATCTTCTCTGTGAAAAGCCCATTCAATTAAATCATTAAGCTTTTCTTTTATAAGATTATGAGGAAGTGTAGTGTAAAGAGTGGACAAATCGTAAGTAGACAGACTAGAAGCACGGAAATGTCTGGATTTCAATTTATTTAAAACCTCATTCGAATTTTTTATAGTCCAAAACAGATTTCTTCCTGATCTTTCAAAGACTTTATCACAATATTTAATTACATGCGTTTTAATAGCAGTAAGACAGGAAGTTAATAATTTAGAAAGTTCAGTGGTAGTGCAAGAGCTAGAATTTGCAATAAACCGTGCTTTGTAAGGTCATTTATGAAAGTTTGGTAACCAGTATAGCGTAGGAAGCTTGTCTTGGCCTTCGTTAACACACACAGCAAACTTGGTGGCTGAAAGACAAACATGTTTATCTACTATAGCTCTCTGTTTCCATAACCAAGTTAGAAATGTATGAAAATGACCCCCGCCAGTTACAGGAAGATCTAAAAGAAATAAAGGATGAATCTTCTGTGTATCACTCATCTCAATGCATACCATCGAATGAATGAATGTGTCACTTTCAAAGTCTATATCAAAATAAAGAAATATTTAAATGGCATTATGATAACACACCCGTGCGACATAGTGCATTTTTTTCACATCTACAAAATGGCTACTTTTCTGATGAAAATCCGTGATATTTTTCTCATTAATATTAGGCGAGGTACTTTAATTTTTATGGTCAAACTAATTCCTTGAGAAATTCTTTTAACACCAAAAGACAGGGCTATGTTATATTAATTACCAAAAAAAAGTCCTCAAAAAATATCCGTGCCAGTTCGGAGAAAATTAGGATTTAATTCGCAGAAAAAGCATTAAATAAGTAATGGCCAGATAACAGCACCATACACTGTTTTACCGGCTGTAAGGCTCCTCACGCGCAAACAAATGACGTCATCAAAAACAAAACTTACGTCAGAAATTGATAAAGTGCAGTCTTTCTACATTCTATTTTTTTTTTTTAATACATGCCCTTTATATTTTCCTTGTATGCTATTGATAAACAAGATCTATGTTCAAGTTGTAAGAACAAACATTTTTTGGGGTCGGAAAATACATGTGTCAATGTCTCATGATAAAATTTTAATGTATGAAAGCACATTTGTGCCATCAGAATCGAATGAATTAATATCGTAAATATGTGCATACGCTGTATTCCGGTAACATGGCGCACGTAAGATTTTGATAGCTATGTGTGACTTTGTGGAAGCAACCACTCAAAAATCACAATCAGAACAATTGCAACACTGTCCTATCTACTTACTGCAATAGAAATTGGCCGCTGACCTTTAAACAGACAGGAAAAATAATAGGGGTGTACCCCCTTGAAATTGATTTTGAGCTGACTGAACACAAAGGTTGACTCAAACAACCTTAGAAGGGGCAAAATCCGGATGAGAAAAATATCATTCAGCTAATTTGCCACGAGGAATCCATATACGAAATTTCAAAACCCTGGCAAACAAGGTTCTAAAGTTTTGCTATGCATCACAAAGCATTGGCCTACAATGTACCCAAAGTGACAAAGGGCCATTAGCCACAAAGTATTTTTCGGAATTTAGTCAAAAGTTTATCAGGACATCTACTCGTCACCAACTAACAAGGCTCTAGCTCTAATAGATTTTGAGATATTTTGCTGACAAGATTTTATAAAAAAAAATTCAAAGGGCAATAACTTTTGAAAGGGGCATAATCCGGATAAGAAAAAATACGCGTTAGCTAATTTTCCATGAAGAATCGATATATGAAATTTCAAAACCCTAACATGCACGTTTCTTGCGTTATGCTATGCATCAAAGGCGTAACGGAAAGTCGAATGGACGAACCAGAAGCAATATGCCCCTCCAACTAATTTAAAGTTGGGGTCATAAAAAACACAAAGACAACACGCATATTCAAATCTATATATTCAAATCTATTGGGACATTTGATCATCCCCCAAAAATCCAGAGAAAAATTCTGAGGTTTTTCTTATTCATCACGAAAACGAGAGGTGCTTCCAACTTTGTGGGACTTTTACCTGACATTGAGATAAAATGACATCTCAATCCCTGCCGCCCAATGAATCCAAAAGGGTTTACATGCATGAACAGGCTGACGGCCCCCGCCCATCGGGGCTTGAAGAAATATATGGGCTGCAAGATGCTTCCACGCAGAGCTGAATCCGACCCGCACACGACTACTGGTAAACCGCTTAGTGGATCTAAGCCTGCCCAGGCAAAGCGGTGCGCACGAGTCGGACCGTCCTTGCTTATAAACCCTATTGGTTTCATTGGGCGACAGGGCTTGAGATGTCATTTCATCTCAATATCGGGTAAAAGTCCCACAAAATTGGAAGCAACGTCTCCAAAATGACCTTTGACGGGGACGTTAAACCTCAAATCAAACAAACAAATGGACAGGCTGACTCGCAGCAACTTTTCTGGATATTCTCAGCGGTTTAGCAGTACTCATATGTGGTCGGTATCAGTTCTGTGCGGAAGCATTAGCAGCCCAATCTATTACTCCAAGCCCAGATGGGTGGGGTAAAAAACACGCCTCTATAATTTTGACCCCTCGAACCCCACTTTTATATAGTACAGGGATAAATATTAAATTTCTTATATCAGCTCAAAACATAGGTTGTGGGTACTCGGTAGAACCGCCAAGTACAGGCGGTTCTGTCGAGCTCCGCAATCTATGTTTTGAGCAGAAATAAGAAAAAACATCATTTGTTTTATCTTAAAATTCCATTTTTTGGGCTGAACAATTGACAATGTTTTTGTTTAGGCGTGTGTCGTAATGTCTGCTCAAAGGCATAGATTGTGGGTACTCGATAGAAACCCGCTCCTACTGGAGTTTTAGTTTATACTAATTTATTTAAGTTCGATTGCGATGAAAGCCTCAAGCTTAATTAATCGCTCTCGTACACTCATTCCGGATGTTTTCACGCGCACGAGGGAGAGGCAGTTGACTTATACACCACTGCTACCCATTTACACCTGGGTGGGTGGGGCTGTGGGGAGTTTTAGGGAGTGTACATGTACATTATTTTTCTTATTTCTGCTAAAAGAGGCCTCCATGTTGTTGTGGATAAGATACTAGCCTCATAAACCAGGAGTCCTGGGTTGATCCAAGGGCTTCGCCAGACTCTCAGATAAGTCTTTAAACCGAGGTTCGGTCTCCGTATGCAGGGGTTTCATCAATAGACGGGAAGTGGGGATTGTCCCGTTTACTTAGACATTATTCCCCTGCTACGCTTGATAAATTTGTAAGGGCTTTATTCAGATAACATTGAAAATCACACTCCTATCTTTCCTTGAAATCTAGATGCCGAAATGTTTTTGAAACCACTGCATATGACATTTGCTGTTGACGGGGTGTAAACTTTAAACACACTCACTCACTTATTTCTGCTCAAAACATAGATGAGGCAGTTCTATTGAGTATCAACAATCTCAGAAGCTATGTTTTTGAGCAGAAAAAAATATAACCCCATAACCCCAAGTTAGATAAAAGTGAGTTAGTGGGGGTCAAATTTATACAGGCATGTTTTCGTGATGTGTTTGCTTTTGATTTTCTTTTTTTCTCCCCGCCCCACCCCCCCCCCCCCCCATATATCTTTTCACAGAAACTATCATTTTTTAATGATTTCATGAAGTTAAGTATCGATATGGATTTACTTTTAAGATATATGTCAGTGATATTAATTTTTTTCTTGTTTTAAGCGACTTTCCTTTATTGTCTACGCCCACGGGTGTAGACAATCTTAATGATAGCTTTTGCTCCGGAAGCATTTAATGAAAAGTCATGACTGGTATTCTGTTGACTGGTTCTACTTTTCATTTTCCATCTGGTTACCCCAGGACACCCCAACTCTGGTCATACTTGAACGCCCACCTGCATATTGAAACCCAGCAATTACCTGAAAGCTGCCTAAAGTTTATCACATGGATATGCACGATTGTTCTCACACTTGCAAAATTAACATATATTTGCCCTTATCTAATGCTTCCCACATCCAATTCTTAATGTTTTCATTTCTAGGCGGCAATCTTGGCAGATTTTTTTTTTCATGACGTTAACCTAGAATGTAAAATGAAAGTTTAAACTAGAATGTGAAATGAAGAAACCGTAAATGTAGGCATGTAGTACAATTAGTTGTAATTGATAGTGAAAAAAAAAATCGGAAATTTTGTTTTATGAGACACTGGTGATAAGATTTGGAAATCCTCATTTGATATGTGACTTTTTTTACACTTTGTGGTAACTGGCACGTTTTAGTTCAACACAAATTAATGTGTGCTTAGTATAGACTCAAGCTTTTTATAAAAGCTAATACTTGTTTTTCGAAATGTCACACACAAAAAATATACAAAAAAAAATTAAAAGAAAACTTTCATCTTCAGAATTTTTTGTATTTCCCCCCAGATAGAAATATTCATTTTGGATGATTTAATGAAGTCAAGTATTAATTGTTTAACATACGCCTGGTTTTTGTGATTTTTCTTCATTTTTTGTATTTTTTTCACACCCCAAAAAATACCCTTTCCCCTCGGATTTTTTTTGAGGACTTTTTTTCTATAAATCAGGACACCTTCCTGATACTAAAACTGCTGATAACATTTCTCAAGGAATTAGTTGTGGGTCAAGGGTCATTTCCGGCTAAATGTACTGGCCTATATTGCAAACATAGGTTGTAGTTCGCGTTAGAACCGCCTCATTGAGGCGGTTCTAACGAGTACCAACACCCTATGTCTTGGAGCAAAAATAAGAAAAATAATGTATACCCCCGTACACCCCAGTTTTCGCTTTATAAAGTGGGGTATAGTGGGGTCTTCATTTCACGGACTTGTTCACGTGATGCAAAGAAAAAGATTTTCAGGCAAACCTAGAAGACTCGTCAAGCCTACATACATTTACTAAAGACGTATATCAGATAAAGTTTTGTCTGCATTACAAAAATTGAAGACTAATATGTCTGCGGGTCTGGATGGAATTTAAATGAGATGCTTAAAAATAGTCAGACATTCATCTTACCATGTAATGTTAATAGAGGATCTTACATAAGTGTCCATGTATTATTGCATTTATTAAACGAGTTGAGGAAAAAGGGTAAAATGCGAGGCTTTGCCGAGCATTTTGTCCCTTTTCTTCAACGGGTTTAATAAATTCAATAATACATGAGCACGAATGCAAGATTCTATTCATCATATGACATTTAAAACGCAAAAAAAAATGTTAATATTCCGCCATAAGTAAACGCGACGTCATTAGTGCCCTTTACATGTAACGTTACGGTGCGAATCTTTCTAATTTGCATATTTGAACCGCTAGTGGTAGTAGTGGATTATCGAATTTATTACATGGCGTCATTATACTCTCCGATGCGACGTCATATGATAAGGTTGGTAACATTAAGCCACTGTATAAAGGGGTTAGCCCTACTGAACCAGGTAATTGCAGAGGAATCATGTTATGCCATGTTTAGCAAAGGTGTTTAATTACTTTTTAAATAATCGGTTATAGAAGAATTAAGACCCAAATAAAATCATCAACTCATTACGATAACACACCCGTGCGACATAGTGCATTTTTTCACATCTCCAAAAAGGCTACTTTTCTGATAAAAATCCGTGATATTTTTACTCAAACATAGGTTGTGGGTGCTCGTTAGAACCGCCTCATTAACGAGTACCCACTACCTATGTACTGAACCAGAAATAAGAAAAATAATGTATACCCCCCTAAACCCCCAGTTTTCTCTATACAAGAGGCTCAATGAGCCTAAACAGCTCACCTGAGGAACTGAAGTTTTAACAATTCACAGACTTGACTACTAAATCTGCTAATAGAATCCAGCCCATTGACCCTTACAGGATATAAGTCATCATTATTGCATTGCATTCCAAGTTTGAGACTCCTAGCTTCTATAGTTCCTGAGACATCTTTGGTCAAAATGGAGAGAAAGAAGAATGAAAGAACAGATGAACAAATAAGCTGAGAAAGCCCAATGTCTCTTACACAAAATAAGTCATCATTATTCTATTGAATACCAAATTTGATGCTTCTAGCTTTTATAGTTCCTGAGAAATCTTTGATTAAAAATTTAACATTGGTCTATTATCTCTATATGGAGAGAAAGAAGAATGAAGGAACAAATGAACCAGACTAGCTCCAAAACCTAATGCAGCCTTTCCCCTTGCCCAATGGTGCTACACATAAAATTTAAACAAGATTGGTCGACTGCCTTCTGAGATATGCTTCATTGAAAGTGTGGACGACGGATGGACGGACGACAGACGACGGACTCCGGAGCCTTGGTATATTGTCGGCTCACTAGAGCCTTTGGCTCAGGTGAGCTAAAAATTCAAGTCGCTATTTCTGTCACAACATTTTCCCTACGTTAAGTCTATGGGCAAATTTTTTTGTCTCTCAAGGTCACGTAACTCCGAGGTCAATATTCCGATTCGGCCCAAAATCGAACTTAACCGAGATTTTATGCCTGTCCTGGTAACCTGCAAGTTTGAAGCTGATCTGAATAAAAATAAAGTTGCTATCGTGGTCACAACGTATTTTTTATGCTCAAGGGCAGGTAACTCCAAGGCAAATATTCCGATTCGGCCCAAAGTCGAACTTAACCGAGATTTTATGTCTGTCCTCGTTACCTGCAAGTTTGAAGCTGATCTGAAAAAAATTCAAGTCGCTATCGTAGTCGCAACATTTTCCCTAATTAAGTCTATGGGCAAATTTTTTGTCGCTCAAGGTCACGTAACTCCGAGGTCAATTTTCCGATTCGGCCCAAAATTGAACTTAACCGAGATTTTATGCCTGTCCTAGTTACCTGCAAGTTTGAAGCTGATATGAATAAAAATAATGTTGCTATCGTGGTCACAACGTATTTTTTATGCTCAAGGGCAGGTAACTCCAAGGCAAATAATCCGATTCGGCCCAAAATCGAACTTAACCGAGATTTTATGCCTGTCCTCGTTACCTGCAAGTTTGAAGCTGATCTGAAAAAAATTCAAGTCGCTATCGTAGTCACAACATTTTCCCTATGTAAAGTCTATGGGCAAATGTTTTGTCGCTCAAGGCCATGTAACTCCGAGGTCAATATTCCGATTCGAACTTAACTGAGATTTTATGCCTGTCCACGTTACCTGCAAGTTTGAAACTGATCTGAATAAAAATAAAGTTGCTGTCGTGGTCACAACGTATTTTTTTATGCTCAAGGGCAGGTAACTGCAAGGCAAATAATCCGATTCGGCCCAAAATCTAACTTAACGGAGATTTTATGTCTGTCCTCGTTACCTGCAAGTTTGAAGCTGATCTGAAAAAAAAATCAAGTCGCTATCGTAGTCACAACATGTTCCCTATGTAAAGTCTATGGGCAAATTTTTTGTCGCTCAAGGTCACGTAACTCCGAGGTCAATATTCTGATTCGGCCCAAAATCGAACTTAACCGGGACTTTATGCCTGTCCTCGTTACCTGCAAGTTTGAAGCTGATCTGAATAAAAATAAAGTTGCTATCGTGGTCACAACGTATTTTTTCATGCTCAAGGGCAGGTAACTCAAAGGCAAATAATCCGACTCGGCCCAAAATCGAACTTAACCGTGATTTTATGTCTGTCCTCGTTACCTGCAAGTTTGAAGCTGATCTGAAAAAAATTCAAGTCGCTATCGTAGTCACAACATTTTCCCTATGTTAAGTCTATGGGCAAATTTTTTGTCGCTCAAGGTCACGTAACTCCGAGGTCAATATTCCGATTCTGCCCAAAATCAAACTTAACCGAGATTTTATGCCTGTCCTTATTATCTGCAAGAATGAAGTCGATCAGAAAAAAATGACGGAGCTAGAGTGATGACAAGCTTTTTCCTATGTTAAGTCTATGGGAGATATATGTTGCCATGGTAACCAGAGTTCCACTCTGATCTGCATGAAAACCTTATGCAGTCTTTCCACTTGCCCAATAATGTTACACGTGAAATTTGATCAAAGTCGGCCAAGTAGTCTTCCTTTGTTTAGGTTTCCATTATGGTCTGGTCGCTTAATGTTTGTATTTCTTTCCCTTTGGTGTCTTTTATAGATGGAGTAAGTTAATTGTATCAATTCCTGATCTTTGTTTTACTTCTACTTTTCAAGATATACATTTTTGAAATTCACATTAACCCTTATGCAAAAATGCACAAGGGCAGGTAACTCCTAAGTGTATGATCCGATTCTGCCAATTAACGAACTTGACCGAGATTTAATGGCTGTGCTGGTTATCTGTAAGAGTGGGGCCAATCCGAACAAAATTGAAGCAGCTACAGTGATGACAACATTTTCCCCATGTTAAGTCGATAGGCAATTTTTCGGTCGCTCAAGGGGACGTAACTCTTGAGTGAATTATCTGATTCGGCCCAAAATCGAACTTGACCGAGATTTCATGCCTGTACTGGTTATCTGCAAGAATGAAGTCGATCAGAAAAAAATTGACGGAGCTAGAGTGATGACAAGCTTTTTCCTATGTGAAGTCTATGGGAGCTAGATGTTGCCATGGCAACCAGAGTTCCACTCAGAGCTGCCTGAAAACCTAATGAAGCCTTTCCACTTGCCCAATAATGCGACACATGAAATTTGATCAAAGTTGGCCAAGTAGTCTTTAAGATATACATTTTTGAAATTCCCATTAACCCTAATGCAAAAACACACAAGGGCAGGTAACTCCTAAGTGAATGATCCGATTCTGCCAGTTATCGAACTTGACCGAGATTTCATGGCTGTGCTGGTTATTTGCAAGAATAAAGCCAATCTGAAAATAATTGAAGCAGCTACGGTGATGACAACATTCTCCCCATGTTAAGTCAATAGGCAATTTTTTCAACGCTCAAGGGCACGTAACTCCTGAGTGAAGATTCAGCCCCAAATCGAACTTGATCGAGATTTCATGCCTGTCCTCGTTATCTGCAAGAATGAAGTCGATCAGAAAAAAATTGACGGAGCTAGAGTGATGACAAGCTTTTTCCTATGTTAAGCCTATGGGAGCTCTTGATTGCTGTGGCAACCAGAGTTCTCATCCGATCTGCACGAAAACCTAATACAACCTTTCCCCCTACCTGATGATGGTTCATATGAAATTTGATCAAGGCCGACCTACTGGTTCCACATTTTAGAGATATACTTCGTTGAAAGTGTGGACGACGGACGACGGACGACGGACGCCGGCTCGTGGTATACTAATACCTCACATGAGCCTTCGGCTCAGGTGAGCTAATAAAGTGGGGTGAAAGGGAGTGTTCATTTCACGGACTTGTTAGCGTGATGTTCTGTCAGATTGGTTTATATATTTATTTTAAGAACCGTTACAGAAAAATAAGCCAGTAATAAGTCAAAGTCGTATGTCTGTTAGATGGCTTCTGATGACAAATAGAAGTGAAATCAATGATCAGGAATCGATACAATCAACCCACAGCTCCCATCAGAGACACCAAAGGGAAAGAAGCACAAACATGAAACAACAGACCTAATGGAAACACCAATAGCGGAAAGCCAAAAGGACAGTTACTTTCCCACAAAATGGCCAATAGGCTATCCAAAATAAAATAATATAAGCATCACAAACACCCAAAGACAAACCATAACAAAAATTAACCGCGACAGAAGAACCGCCTTGGAACGGACAGTCGAAACGAATTCCACTGGGGGGCTTAAATCGATTTCACGTGGCCTCAATCCTCGCCCTTACTTCTGTCGCATTTTAGACAAATTCATGTACTTTGTTCAGTCCGCATGAAGGCCTCCTAACTCATCAGTGCAACATCTCCGTGAATACAAATAATCAAACAACCACAGAGATGAAACAACGGTGAGGACTCAACAGCAAGAAACCACTGAAATGCTGGAGCTGAAATGCTGGAGCAAACGAAAACCAACAGTTAAACTCCGATGGGTCCGACCTGAGATAGAGCATCAGGCACCAGACATCATTACCTTGAATTAGATGTCTCTAATTCTCAATAAGCCTTTACACTGGAACTGTCATAGAATCTGAGGCCTAAGTTTTCAGCAGAACCGCCTCAATGAGCCGGTACTTACGAGCAACACAACTTACGTTTTGATTATAAATAAGAAAAAATATCACAAATTTTCTTTAGAAAAGTCACCATTTTGGAGATATGAACGAATGCACTTGGTTGCACTGAACTATCGGAATTTTAATTAGGAAATTTCTACCGTTTTATATTTTATTAAAAGTAAGGCTTGACATTATATGTGCATCTACTAAATATGAAATGTCAAGCCTAGTTTGGGTTGAAACAAAAATACTGAAATTAGACAGCGCTTTTCTGCATCGCTTGGAGTGTTAATAGTGAATAAATTTGCTAAGTTGACAGGTATAGCCCCTTGCAATAAAATGTGCTGGTTATTAATAGCTGTTTATGAATTTTGTGACTTGGTTGATTGATTGGTTTGGGTTCAACGACACGTCAAGACTTGTGGGTCATTTTGTGTCATCTCCCAGAGAAAGGGAGAAAAGATATAGAAGAGAGAGTAGAGGCAATGATAGTGAGAGACGGGAGAAAGAGGAAAATGAAAGGAATCGTAGAAGCGTCTCCCTCTACCATTACCTTCTGCAAGAACAGCGGGTCGCCGATATGAGTTATTCGCCCCAGTAATGCAAGATACAGGACACATTAGCATCACCCAACCAGCCACATGGATTCTTATGAAAATACATTGGTTTGTGCATACCCTTGTGTAATAACTTAACTGAGCCAGAGCAAAGAAATTTCCATTACATTTTAAATGCATTCCCTGCAGACACAATACGTTGACTCAACGTTGAACTAACGTTGGTTCGACGTTAGTTCAACGTTGAGTGCCTGCAATAAGTCAATGCATCAGTGTAGTCTCTAATCATTTGCTCCATGGTGCATCACAGGCTTTTTTTTTGTTCTGATCAGATAAAGCTAACTTTGATTTGTTATGAGAAGGGCACAACAATCGCAGCAAGAAAATAAGGATCAAAGCCCTTAGGAGGAGAATCAGGATCGCAGGTATATAGTGAAGCAGGTTCTCTTGTGGGCATTTCAAATAGACGTTATACCTGAGTGCAAGATACATCGCTGGGAAAAATGCATTTGTTCGAAAAATTACGCAATATGATGCTGAAGACACACTGAAGTTTACAGATGCATACAGCGTCCTCTTGCCTTCAGATGTCACCTGACCTAATAATCTTCCGGCTGGGCTGTAATGAAAGATATGCTGACAACGCGGAGCTGGTCCCAAACAGGTTGTGACTTAAAAAACCAAACGTAACAAAAGGGCCATAATTCTAATAAATATAAGTGGCTTTTACCTTAAGTTGTACTTGATGACCTGTATTTGAAAAGGTATCTAATCTACCAATTCATTGATTTATTTATTTGCTTTATAACTGTTCTGGTGTTATTTATTTCTTCTACGTTTTCTTCAAAGGAGAAAGAGAAGGAAGGAGCATAAAGATATGGATGAATTTATGCATTTATACTTTATGTTGTGCTTTTGTGCATTTATTTTTCATTATTATTATTTATTTGTTCTGCTTCTCCTCATAACAGTTCGTCGGTGTTTACTGGTAATGACCAATCTTAATCACATGCGAGAAATATTTGTGTGTTTCTAAGATGGCTGATGAAACCAATTCTAGCTATGATTTTTCTTTGCAGATGGAGCAACAGAGGTTAGAGGAAGACAGCTCTGTTGGTGGTGTCATAAGTTCTAATCAATTTCCATATCATAAACTACGCAAAGCCTTTTCCCAGTTTTATAGACGTCATTATGATTTGGTTTCAAAATTCAGTGTCGGACATAAATCTTTTCTGTAACAAGGTCTATCGGAACCCGAATTTTATGGCGATTTTTTTTACATAAATTCAGACAAAAAATGTACTTGCAATGATTTTCAGAACCCAATTGCGTAAAATAGAAGTGAAGAAAATAATCAGGAATCGACACAATTAACCCACAGCTCCCATCAGAGACACCAAATTCATTTTTTGACATGAAAGGATAGGATACAACATAACTGCTATACGACAGATTGTATGCATGGTAGTTGACCAATTCACTGTTAATAAAAACAATTGTTGCTTTGAAATTGATAGCATGACTGGAATATTAGGAAAATAAAGACGGGAGTCTCTCAAGAAAAAGGAAAATGTATTATTCAAAGGTCTAAAGGGTGTTGCCAGCATTCCAACAGTTGACCATTTTCTCCGAGCTAGGCAGTGTAGAAACCACCATTCACTGGCGTTTCAGACCCCCTACTGCAAGAACTGATATCTTTAAAGAATTGTTCTTCCCTCGAACTATAAGAGATCGGAATGTCCTTCCCGATTCAATCATATCCTCTGCTTATGGTGCAGAGGATAGTGTAGCTAGGTTTATCTCTTTGGTGAGAGCTAGGGACTAACTTCTCATATCACAGATCCTTGTGTATGAATGTCATTTGACTTGTCACCAGTAACATTTATGGTCCCGAAACGCCCAGAAACGATCAATGAAAAGCATTTCACTGGAGGCAATCCTCGCCCTTTTTTCCGCCGCGATTTAGACAAATAATTTCTTCAGTCCGCTTGAAGGTTCTCTAACTTATCAGTGCAACATGTCCGAGAAAACAAAAATTAAACAACCACAGAAATGAAAAAATGGTGAAGACTCGACAGCAAGAAACCACTGAAATGCAGAAGCAAAAAAAACGACAGTTAGACTCCAATGGGCCATACCAGAGACAGAGAATCAGGCACCAACTAACGCTACATAAAATTAATCACTAATTCTCAGTAAGCCTTTACGCTGAAACCGTCATAGAATATAAGGTCTGCTAGTTTTGGAGGGGATTGGATTTTCGGTTTAAGCTTGAATGAAAGAAGTTATCAAAACAAATTTCTCCTGGGCAGACTGAGCATCTGAATGGCCATTTAAGTATTTCTCCTTTACAAATATTAGGGCATCCTTCTTCATAGTTTCATAGTCATATTTCTGATATAAGTACACCTTCCTTCGATGTTTCTTTATAGGTGGTATGAAGATATTTAAGAATCCGGATACAATATCATGACATTCTGTCGCGGTTTATTATATTTGCTATAGGTTGTCTTTGAATGTGTGTACCGCTTGTGTCTTATTGTTTTGGATAGCCAATTGGTCATTTTGATGTTTCAGAAAGAATATACACGGCATCCATGCCGCTTTCATTACTCTGTGTTTGGAATCATGTATTGTCACTTAATATTTTAACGTGTTTTTTAAACAGCTTGCATGGATGCGACATGTCTTTATAGTCAATTATTTTACTGCTTGCAAGGTCCTTAGAAGAGTCCTACTTAACCCCCTGATTACTCAGGGCTTCTACCAAAAAGCCAATGTGGATTCAGAAAACAGCGGAACAATTGACATAATCTTCACAGCAATGCAGCTGCAAGAGAAATACCCGAAACAGAACATGGACCTGTATATGACCTTGATTGACACAACCAAGGCATTTGACACTGTCAGATGCATGGTTCTTTGGTAAATTGTGACGTTTGGCTGTCCAACCAAGTTCACAGTAATGGTGAGGCAGTTCCATGATGGTATGCTTGCCCAGGTCCAAATCAGTGCGAGGTTCCTGGTCCATTCCCTGTGACAAATGGAGTCAAGTTAGGATGTAAACTAGGCCCACAACTATTCTGCATGATATTCTCTGCCATGCTCACAGGTGCTTTCCATTATTGCGACAATGGTTAAAGGAATAGGTATCGCTTTCTTGGGAAGCTTTTCATCCTTAGAAGGTTGCAAGACACATTCACGGTGCAGACAGAGGTGCTTGACGAGTTCATCTTTTCTGAAGGCAAAACATGCTGCAACAGAAGAGAAGATGCAAAATATGTAGATCAAGTATCTAACACCTGTGATCCTGTGACAGCTATGACCTAACAATCAGCATCAAGAACATTGAGATGGTCTAACAACCAGCGCCTGGTAAGTCTAAGACGAAACCAACCATCACAGTGAAAGGACAAAAGATTGCAATTGTTGGACCAGTAGCACACTGTCGAGAGCAGTGCGTATTGATAATAAAGTGAATGACAGGCTTGCCAAAATCGAGTGCAGTATTCGGCCGAGTAAAATCGACTTAAGTTCTCCGGTGAAGTACCTTCAACTGAACGTTCCAAGGGGGTCTTCTATCGTCGTTTATTTTGTTGCAGTTCGTTTTTGAATGTGTGTATCGCTTAAATCTCTCGGATTTGGATAGCCAAGTTGCCATTTTGTGTGATAGTAACTGTCCTATTTGCTTGTCGCTATTTATGTTTTCATTAGGGGTTAGTTATTTTATGTTTGTGTTTCTGTCCCTTTGGTGTCTCTGGTGGGAGGTTTGAGTTAATTGTATCTATTCCTGAAAGTCTACATAATCGCGGTGCTGCCAACACTTTTACATGCGTGAAATGTGGACAGTTTACCAATGGCTTGCTAACAGACGGAACCGCCTCTTCTCATAAGTAGAAGTTGAAGTAGATTTTTTATAAAGTCTTTCATTTGAACATTCAATATGTTTTTGTGTTAGAAACTAGATTTGCTGTATATATTACTTTTATGATACAATATGTATTATTTAGTTTCCGTGTAAATTAAGAAAGGAAACAAATGACTCATGGAGAAATGGTTTTGTTTGTCTATTAAAACCAATTATGGAGTTAACCAGGTAAGCTGCAACCAGATAAGGCCTGTCAATAATTGTGATGTCAAATACCTCTAAATTCATACGACTTGATATTTATTCTTCCGCAGTCAGACAACGAATGGCTCAGAGGCTGATTGATACTAGATTTTAAGCCAAAAGACCCAGTGGTATACCTGTGCTGTCTTTCATAATCTAGTCTTGTTTTTAAAAACACGTCACCCCTTGTGGGTGATATTGTGTCCTTTGCAAAAGAAAGGAAAAAGAGATAGAAAAGAAAGTAGAAATGAAAGAGAGGGAAAGGGGAGAGAGAGGAAAATGAAAGAAAGCGAAGAAACAGAAGAACTAACAATGCCCCCTCTACCCTTACCAGCTACAAGGTCAGCAGGCATTTCTGACTGCAAGCCACTATCAGATTGGCGCCCTGGTTGCAAAAGATAGTATGGAATGCCACTTTATCTCTCAATTATTGCCAACAGAAACACTGTTACGGATAAAAAGTTGGAATAAGCGGCTTAACGCATACATGCCTAGTGTCTCCAAACGAGTCAATGGCACGCCACGAAGACGCCCTCCATGCAGACTGGGGGTCTGTACAGTGTTTTCCACGTTTGCTTAAATTACGGAGATTTTTGTAAAACTCGCAATAAGTGAAATAAATCTGACACTACTGAAATTAAGAATGGTCCTTTATAAAGCATTCAGGTGGAAGATTGTATTCATATAAATGATATATATCATTGACTCGATTAATTGAAGATATGTTTGTGGAACTCTGTGCCGCAACCTGAAAAGATCGAACAATCATAAAAGTATGCAGCTACTACCAGTGACCTCATCGGCATCAAACTAGCTTCGTAAAGATCCTGTGCATTGTATATACAAACCTGCTTCTGTTTCAATGGCTATGTCTGAAAAACAAATAAAAAAATATATGTCTGTAACAGTTAACATATTAACAGAATGTGATCAACAATTAGCCAGATAACTCGCATTACATGTAGTCCCAGCAGTTGTAAAACGTAGCACTTATCCAGCTGAATAAATTAATCTAGCCACTCCAATTTCTAGTTATCCACCAATCATGTATTCGTTTATTTCACTACTGGATGACAAACGATGTAGATCCGGATCAAACGGCGTCTTGAGATGCCATCTGTAAAGAAGCCATCTGTTCTGGATCTACTCTGTTTGCGAAGGTAGCAGTTATATTGTTTAGTGGGATACGAGTTAAGATTATCCCGAAGTAAAATTTACCGATCACGAAAACACGCCTATATGGTTTTGACCCCCTTGAACCCCATTTTTATATGGTAAAACTGGGTAAAATTTACAAAGTATTTGCATAGGCGTGTTTTCGTAATGCGCCTATGCGATGAAACTCCCATGGCACAAACACCGATCGGTCGTTTACAATGGCGGTTTTCCTTGGTAAATTTTCTACATCTGTTGACAGATACATTACAGTAAGTCGAAGGAAAATGTGATCATTTGACCTTGAAAATAATTTTTGGTGAGTACTTTTTTAAAAAAGAAAAAGGATTGATACAGAGCATTTCTAGCTGGGAACGGTTCCACAATAGAAGCCTTGATCGGCTGCTTACGCATTAGCTGTTGACGTTTGCACACAGTACCTGAAAACTGCAGTCATTTTATACAACTCTGCTACATCCATATCGTTTGTTTGATTTAAGGTTCAACGTCCCCACCAACACTATTAAGGTCATTTTGAAGATGTTGCTTCCAATTTTGTGGGCCTTTTACCCGACATTGAGATGAAATGACATTATAAGCCCCACCACATAAAAACAATAGCGTTTATATGCAGGGACTGTCCGACTCGCACTACATTCCTGGGTAGGCTTATAAACCTTCTAAGCGATTCCCCAGTACTCATATGCGGTGGGGTAGACTTTGCTCGGAAGCAAAGCGGGAGCTATTGCTACAACTGTACATTATTTCAACTCTTTATATTTCGCCCCCGCCCATCGGGGCCTTAAGAAAAAGATGGGCTGAATGTTGTTTCAAACCTACCGCACATGAATACTGGTAAACAGCTTAGAGGATCTAAGCCTGCCAAGGCAAAGCGGTGCGAATCGGACCGTCCAATTGGTTTCATTGGGCGCCAGGGCTTGACATGTCATTTCATCTCAATGTCGGGTAAAAGTCCCACAAAATTGGAAGCAACGTCTTCAAAATTACATTTATAGTGTTGACGGGGACGTTAAACCTCAAATCAAACAAACAAAGACTAGCAGAAGTGATGCCGTGTACCGAATTATACCCAAGTGTGTAGGAATATAGAAGACTCGGGTTATCTCAAACTCTGATACCTCAAACAATGGCTTAGTCAAACTAAATTTGTGCTCTGTTATATTAGTTTTGCTATATGTTTCTTAGATTTTAATTCCTTTAATCTGAAACACATGCTATTTCAAACCAAATATTCCAGTCCCTTGGAGTTTGGAGTTTGAGATAACGAGAGTCGACTGTATTTGTAAATTCTGGATATTATTTTCTCGTGTGCAAGAAACTGTTTTCTTTCATAACCGTAAAGACATCATTTCTTTCAGATAACCAATACTTTTGTTTCAAACATGGACTGTTATGCTCATTAGATCCTCCTCATGATATTGATTATGGTGGTCGTTAGAAACGGCTCATGACATACATGTAGATTGCGGTGCTCGTTAGAATTGTTTCATGACATAGTTTTCAATTAAGAAATAGATCAGCTCTAGTCTGTGATTTATTGAGTAATAAATCACAGTTTGGAGGTCAGTTGTAAAGTAGACAAATCACGAGCGCGTAGCGCGCGTGATTTGTCTACTTACAACTTACCGACAATAACTAAATTAATCACAGACTAGAGCTGATCTATTTCGATTCTAACACGCTGAAAATCGGCAATAATGTTGTTATTTCCTTCAAAATCTCACAACTTTTCGCCATTGTTAGAAGAAATCCCGCTAAAATTAACGACTGAAACACATGCATTTACATCCTTTTATAACGGTTTCGATGCGAGAAAATGACGTTACACCGTCTAACGTCAAGGAAATCGACTAGTGACGTCACCAATTGGCAGTTTTTAATGACGTCACTTGTCACGCTCTTCCTAGCCGTGATTTGTTGTAGAATAAAACACAGTTGTTTTCCAATGCCTATATAGGCGCGCTGTGTTAGAATACTCAATAGAACCGCCTCATTCCATAGATTGTGGTCCTCGAAAGAACAAAATTTAGTCTGTGGCGCTCTTTAGAACCGCTTCATGGCATGGTAGTCGGTGATCAATAGAACCGCCTCATGCGCGACAGAAACGCCTCATGACATAGATGATGGATTCTCTCAATAGGTCCGCCTCATAACATAGATTGTGGTTCTCATCAGAACCGCTTCATGACTTGAATGCTTGTCCTCCATAGAACCGCCTCATAACATAAAATCTGATGTTCGACAGAACCACTTCATGACAAAGATTGCAGTGTTCGATAGTACCACTTTATGACATAGCTGATGATTCTCGATAGAACCTCCTCATGACATTGATAGTGGTGTTCGTCAGAATTGCCTCATATCATAGATTGTGATGCTCGATAGTACAATTACTGAGGCGCCTCATGACAGAAATTATGGTGCTCGCTAGAACCGCATGCGATAGATTGTGGTACTCGCCAGTACCGCCTCATTGAGGCGCCTCATGATAAAGATTGTGGTGCTTATTAGAAACACATAAATTGCGCTGCCCTTAAAACTGCCTCATAAATTGATGCGCTTCATGACACACAATGTGGCGCTCGTCAGAACTGACTCATGGCATAGATTGTGGTGCTCGTTGGAACCCCTAAACTGGTTCTAACTAAAACTTACGAGCACACACTATATTTATTGCATTAACAAAGAAATTCTTACCAATGTAAACTAATTTGTTTTCCTTTTATGAGTGAGTGTTGAAAGGGTACTCAAGTTCATGATGAACAATCGTAATTTTTCCTTTTTTTTTCTTTTTTTTTTTTTTTTTTTTTTTTTTGGAATCGTGCACTGGTTCGTTTTATTGCCACCCATTTGTTGTACTGTTCTGATACCAGTTGATATACAGTAGAACTTCAATGGCTCGAACTTTGATGGCTCGTTAACCATGGCTAAGTCGAACCCGTTCTTGAGTTCCTAGGGAAATCCTCTATATAAGAAATAGTGGGAGATAATTGAGGAGATTTAAGTCTTTTATATTGCAAATGTATGCTGTGTGTAATCATTAGAATCGCCTTCTAATGAGTACACACAGCATACATTTTCATTATAGACTGACGCCAAAAACCTGTCCAATAGTGTCTCATTATGCCTACTGACAGTAACCCCCAGTGGCTCGAACTACCCCTGTCTCGAACAGATTTTCATGGTCCCAAAGGGGTTCGAGCCATCGAAGCTCGACTGTAATTTCTTACCTTTACAAGTTGTATTTCTCAATTCAGCTTGGAGGGCAGTATTCAAGGCGTCGAAATTCTGGACATGGAACACATGCTGAGCATCTGTTGCTATATGGCCGAGTTCGGTTTTGTCTACTCCACCCCCTATACCAATAGCGAACACTTTCACGTTCATCTGATGGAGTTTGTTCACTTCCTCTAGAGTCAACTGTGGCTCGTTTGATTTTCCATCTGTCATCACAATCAGAATGTTAGCGACTCCGGCTCGATCCCCAGCTGCCGCCTTGAAGCTGTTTGCACCCACGTACTTGAGGGCCAGATCCGTTCGGGTTCCACCAGAATGGTACCCGATGTTTTTAATGGCGTTGACCGTGTCAGCTTTGTTACGGTGTGTGTTCAGGTCGAATTCATTATGGGGCGTATTTTCGAAAGTCACAACCCCAATTTGTACATTACGAGGGCCGATATCAAAGCTCTGAGCAAAGTGTGCGACGAAGTCTTTCTGCTTTTGGAAGTCTGTCGACCCAACGGATCCAGATGAGTCCAGTAAGAAAACGATATCGGCTGCGCTGGAGCCACAAACTGTAAAGAAATAATACATTGCATTTCTGAGTAACATTTCAGATGGTGTACCCAAATATGTGTAAGTCTCAGGCGCATTGTCGGTTTTCAGTCCGTTGCGCAGAAAATATAATATATTCCTGCACTTCCGGTGTGCACCTGTCCCTATGGACGTCCGGGGTAATCCAGTGAGTTTACTAAGTCATTTCTTGTTAAGACGTGTTTTCACGATGATTGAAAACGCCCTGTCTATCCCATGCCATGCTCTAAAAACTTTTATTTATTTTTTTATTTATTTATTTATTTTTTTTGTCATGTGTCTATGTGTTGTCATCTGAAGTGCTAGAATTGGTCTCATCAGCCATCTAAGAACACACAAAAAATCAATGATCATGTTTCGTTAATTTTGTCGTTAACCCTTATCTTGCTGTTTACGACAACCCCTATCTTTGTAAACAGTGTAGATCCAGATCAGATGGCTTCTGAAGAAGCCATCTGATCAGGATCTACATGGTTTGGAATCCAGTTTATGAATTTGTAGCAATAAATTACATCAAGTAATTTGATTGGTTGATAGACAGAAAGGGGTGTGGCTTAAATGAATATTCAGCAAGATAAAGGGTTAATCAAGTAATTTCGTATTGGCTATGTTATAGGTTCTCTATCAACTCGGCTAATACAGCAGACATCGGCCCTGTAACTGGGCAACATTACGGTAACACATCCGTGCCACAAAGTGCATTTTTCACATCTTCAAAATGGTAACTTTTCTGAGGAAAATCCGTCAATATTTTATTATTTACACTGAAAACAAAGGTTATGGGCGCCTGTACAAGTACATTGTAACCTATATCGCCGAAAAGAAAAAGAAAAATATAAGATGAAAAAATGTGATATTTCTCTTATTTCTGCTCAAAATATAGACTGTGAGTACTCGTTTGAACCGCCTCATCGGGGTGGTTCTGTCGAGTACCCACAATTTATATTTAAGAGCACAAATAATAAAAATAAGAAAAATATAAGACTAACCCCTGTAAACCCCAGTTTTACTATGTAAAAGTGTGGTCCAAGTGGGTCAGTATTATATAGGCGTGTTTTCGTGGTGTTATCTGATTTATCAGACTGATTTTACAATAGAATTTTAATAATCAAACGCATGTTACAAAAATAAAAAAAATAAAACAAGCATCCCTTCGGTATTCAAGCAAAACAATGTGCGAACAGCGAAATATCAGATTAGCCTTATCAAGAATTTTATTATAACAAAGTTAATTTTTAACTTTTTAGAAATTTCGTGACGAATTCACATGTGTTTATTTTTTCTTTCTTTCTTTCCGTTGTAATCATACAAATAAACAAAACAAACAAATGTAACCATAAATCTTGTTACTAGCAATGTCTATTTAACTTTGCGTAGTAAGTATAGAGAATATACAAAAATCTAATCAGGTTATGAAAATCAATAATTACGCGAAATATATGTAAATAAATAAGATGCAGATCAGACACTGCATTCTTAGATTGATTTACATACCAAGGAGCTGCCCAGGCGAAGATGTGTTCATTTCACGGTCGATTAAAAATGACCGGTCTTGGGATTACACCTGTGTGTAGACGATAAAGCTTTTTGTGAAAAACCTCCAACTTTAATCGCAAAAAGACGCTATTAAATATTATTTTGAAATATTATAATTGCTATCAGAATGCACAAAATTGTAAACACATTGCGTCTGATACAGACGTTTTCTTGCAATATTAACAGAAAGTCAGATTTTAGTTGTTAAAGTAGGCTGCTGTCGTTGTTTTTCCTCAGTTTTGTATGCTTCATGTAAGGATTAAGGGTTGCTATTTTGAAAATAGAAATGCCGCCATCTAATTAAATAAAAGTTGCAATTATTTGATATCTTTTTAAAGGCAATTAAACCGGGCAATTAGATTAAAACGGAACAAGGTTGTCAATTTGAAAAATAAAAAAGTTGCATTTGTTTAAAAATTGTTTCCATTAAGGCGCCTGTTATTTTCAACAAGAGATCCTCTACAGGTAAGCCGGGAAGGTCAGCGCACAGTAAAAGGCTTAATCCTTTGCGCAAAAGGCATAAATGTCAATAATAGTTGCGGATGGAATCTTGGAGCAGAAATAAGAAAAATAATGTTTACCCCTGTAAACCCCAGTTTTCTCTATATAAAGTTGAGTTTAGGGGCTAAATCATTTCACGGATTTGTTAACATAATGCAATACGACATTACTTGATTAATAACATCATATCATTACTGAAATATTGCAGATAAACTGAATTGAACATTAACAACATCATGAGATATTGGGTTTTGTTGCAGATGGGCGTTTCCAACCCGAGGGATGACCGTTCTGAGTGGAACCGAGGCATAGCCCACTACGTGAAGACCAAGGTCTTGAAAGTTAATATTACATGTATGTACTTGTACTGTATAGAAACATTTGCTTGTGATGTCAGGGAAATTATGCACAGGTCGCTTATATTAGACTGCAGACGCTAGACGTTATTTGAGCCAGCGCATGTCAAAACCTGCAATAAGACATATG
Organism: Lucinisca nassula; assembly: GCA_963580285.1. Lineage (NCBI taxonomy): Eukaryota > Metazoa > Mollusca > Bivalvia > Lucinida > Lucinidae > Lucinisca > Lucinisca nassula. The sequence continues at coordinate 47,253,361 of OY757014.1, forward strand.
CGCCCAACGAAGACTCAGATCAGCCTGCGCATCACTCTTCGTTGTGCGCTCTAATGATAGCTAAGGGCCCAATTACTTCATGCAGCAAGAGAAGTCTCTGGTTAGACTATATGGATGCGCAGTATGATCTCATTCTTCGCTGTGCGTACATGTAAGTTGTAGGAAATATCAGTTACGTCAAAAAGCGCCCAAATCATGCATACTCTAAACTGTTTAATGCTTCAGTAGCAAAATAACTCACTCGGTTGTCAAGGTGATTTTTTCACTTCATTTTAAACATCAATATATGTTCAATAAACTATCAGTGCTTGAAAATCTATGGGCCAGTAATCATGGTATTGACAAACAAGCGGATCACGTTGGCCCTGGATCGCTCACCTGGTCAATTTTGTACAACTAAAACGTTATGTTATAAGAGGTGGAGCGGAGGATTTGGGCAATTATCATGGTTGATGCTGACCCAAATACTCTTTACGATAACACACACGTGCGACATAGCGCATTTTGTTAATCTCCAAAAGGGCTACTTTTCTGATAAAAATCTGAGTTACTTTTCTTATTTATACTTCAAACATAGGTTTTTTATGCACGTTAGAACTGTCTCATTGAGGCGGTCTAACGAGTACCCAAAACCTATGTATATGAGCAGAAATAAGAAAAATAATATATACCCCGTAAACCCCAGTTTTCTCTATATACATTGGGTTTTAGGGAGGTGTTCACTGCACGGACTTGTTCCTGTGATGTATTTCTGTGATCAATCTAGCAGTTTAAGAGTTGACGTCTTTGTAGGGTCTTATATTTTTACCTTGGTGGCCATCATTTCTCCAGTAGAGCAAAAGAGTTTTAAGCCATTTTGTAATGCGTCACCCATGGTAAATTCCCCTGAACGTGTTTCCTTTAAGAAAAAAGAAGTCTTTTACAAATGTTGCTATTTTAAATTCTTGCGACCATCTTCATGAACAGAGTGGAACAGTTTGAGCCATTTAGTTTGAGCAGAGTGGCAAAATTAGAGGGCTGCCCAGGTAAGATTCCACTGAACCTATTTCAAAATCAATCCATTTGTTTTGAAAGAGAAGTCACAAGGACTAGAAGTTGGTTATCTGTCTTTCTATTCTATAGCTCCGATGACCATCGTGTTTATTTGAACTTAGCAGTTGGAGCAAAATGAGAGAATTCCTGTGAAACAACTTCAATATCCATGCACGAGTTGAGGAACAGAGGTCATTTAAATGTTTTGTCTGTTTTAATCTCAGATGGTCATCTTGTTTATTGGAGCACAACAGTTTAACCGATTTCAATAGAAAGTCACCAAAGAAGCATTACTGTGAATTATTTCAAAACCCATCCACTGGCTTAGGAGTTACTGTAGAGGATAAGAGCAAAATTGTTTGAGCCGTTTTGGTAAGGGATCAAGCAAGCATCACGAAAACACGCCTATATAATTTTGACCCCCCTCTATCCCCACTTTTAAAGAGTAAACTGGGGTTTGCAGGGGTAAACCTTATTTTTCTTATTTCTGCTCAGAGATATAGATTGTTGGCACTCGTTAGAACCGCCTCAATGAGGCGGTTCTAACGAGTACCAACAACCTACATTTTGAGCAAAAATATGAAAAATATCACAATTTTTCATCTGAAAATTTTCATTATTTCGGCGATAAATGTGTCAATGTATTTGTATAGGCGTGTTTTCGTATTGGAACATTCCTGTACTTTATTTAAATTCCATCTACCGGTTTACAATATAAGAAGAAATCCATTACGCAAACATGCCTATACAAATACATTGCCACCTTTATCGCCGAAAAATGAAAAATTTTAGGTGAAAAATTGTGAATTTTTTCTTATTTCTGCTCAAAATATAGATTGTGGGCACTCGTTAGAACAGCCTCATCGAGGCGGTTCTAACGCGTACCCACAATCTATATTTTGAGCAGAAATAAGAAAAATAAGGTTTACCCCTATAAACCCCAGTTTTACTATATACACATGGGGTTCAAGAGGGTCTATCTTGTATAGGCGTGTTTTCGTGATGCTTTCAAAAGCGATTGTTTATTATTATTAATTTAAAGCCCTAGGGGCCATATATTCACCCTGACGAAACTGTTTGAACAATTTTGGTAGAAACATTCATGCGAAAATATTTTAAAACCCATCCATTGGTTAAGGAGGAGAAGTTGTTCAAAGTTCGCGGTTTATTTTTGCTATTGTTTTGTCTTTAAGTGTGTTTATCCGCTATATCGTTCTGTTTTTGACCGCAAATCAGCCATTTTGTGGGACAGTAACTGTCCTTTTGGCTTTCCGCTATTGGTGTTTCCATTAGGGTCTAGTTATTTCGTGTTTGTGTTTCTTTCCCTTTGGTGTCTCTTATTGGAGGTGTGGGTTAATAATTATTGTATCGATTCCTGATCATTGCCTTCACTTCTGTTTTATCCTTTCATTACGACCCGTGTGATATAGTGTAAAAACCTGGTCATTTTTTGGATAAAAATTTGATATATTTTTCTTATTTGTCCTCTAAACATAGGTTGTGGGTACTCGTTAGAACCGCCTTATTGAGGCGGTTCTAACTAGTACCCAAAACGTATGTCTTCGAGAAGAAATAAGAATACTAATGTATACACCTGTAAACCCCAGTTTTTTCTATATAAAGTGGGGTTTAGAGGGGTAGTCATTTCACGCTGTTTAGCTCTGGCGATCATCACATTCATCCGAGCAGAATAGTTTGAAAATGTGTGGTAAAGGGTCATCCAAGGAACATACCTGTGAAATTATTTTAAAATCCATCAACTGGTAAAGGAGAGGGTGACATTTGTAGCTCTAGAAGCCATCTTGTCATCTAAGTGGAACGATTTGAGCACTTTTAGTGGAAAGTTACTGAAGCAAAATTATTGTGAAATTATTACAGAATCATTCCACTGGTTAAGGCAAAGAAGTTTTAAGTTGTTTTTGTTTTTCTATTTTAAGCTCTGGCGGCCATCTCATTCATCGGAGCAGAACAGTTTGAAAATAAATATAAGCATATGGTCAAGAGTCATCCAAGGAACATTCCTGTAAAATTTAATGAAAATCGATGCGATGGTTAAGGAGCAGACGACATTTAAAGAGGTTTTTTTTAATACTATTTTATTTTTAATTCTGGTGACCATAGTGTTCCTCCAAGTGAAACGGTTTGAGCAATTTTGCTTGAGCGTTGCTTAAGTAAAATTTGGTGAGTGACCTTGAAGGTGATGTCGTTTTAAACTCTTTTTTCTATTTTTAGCTCTGGTGGCATTTTTGTTCAGCAAAGCGGAGCCATTTAGGCAATTTCGGTTGAGGGTCCTCCAAGATTCATGTAACATTAGTTAAAAATTCGTTCACCGGGTTCCATGTAGGAGCCGATGTCCTTTTAGTAAATTGTTGACAGTCGAGACGTTTAAAAAATTTTTTCTATATTTAGTTCTGGCGGCCATACACTTCATCCAAGCGGAAACGTTTGAGTAATTCTGGTAAAGGGTCTCCTACGAAATATTCCTATAAATTGATTTTGAAATATGAGGAGATGTTTTAAGTGTTTTTGTTTTGTTTTGTTTCTTTTTTTATGTTGTTTTTTTCCTATGTTTAGCACTGGCGGCCACTGTCTTCCGCGGAGCGGTACCATTTAGGCAAATTTGGTAAAGGGGCTTTAAAAGAACACTCCCTTTAAAATTTGTTCAACGGTAAAGGCGATAATGTCTTTTAAGCAAATTGTTTACAGACGGACGACGCACGACGGACATCAGTCGGTCACAGAAGAGTTGTCTTCCTTGTTCGCAACACACTGTTTCGATATGTTTCCCCCACTCGTGAAATTTCATGTAGAAACGTACCTGTGTTTTCTATTTCGCTTGTTGCATTTGGTTTAAATGCTGGTGACGTAAAGACTGCAGTAACATTTTGGTCACTTATCATTGTTGTTTCAGGCGTTCTAGGCGCTGCAGTGGTGGAGGACGTTTGTCGAGGCCCTGTCGTAGTGGAGAGAGCTCCAGCAGAGGTGGCCGATTTACTAATTGACAATGTTGTTTCAGACGGTCCAAGCCCTGCAGGAGTTGTGAAAGGTTTACTACCAGACACTATTGTTTCAGACGGTCCGGGGACTATAAAGGGGGAGGTTATTTTACCACCTGGCACTGCTGTTTCAGACGATACAGGCGCTGCAGGGGTTGAAGGTTTTGTACCACCTGATACTGTTGTTTCAGATGCTCCGGGGACTCTAGGAGTGGAGGGTGTTTTACTACCTGAGTTTGTTGTTTCAGACGATCCAGGCCCTGCAGGAATAGAGAGAGGTTTAATACTTGACGTTGTTGTTTCAGAGGGTCCAGTGGAGGAATGTTTACTGCCCGACACTGTTGTTTCAGACGGTCCCGATCCTGCAAAAGTGGAGGGTGTTTTACCACCTGACACTGTTATTACAGGCGATCCAGGCTCTGTATGAGTGGAGGGTGTTTTACCACCTGACACTGTTGTTACAGACGATGCAGGCTCTGCATGAGTGGAGGATGTTATACCTCCTGACGCTGTTGTTTCCTCAGACGGTCCAGGCTCTGCAGGAGTGGAAGGTGTTTTAATACCTGACTCTGTTGTCTTAGATGATCCAGGCCCTGTAAGAGTGGAGGGTGTTTTACCTCCTGACTCTGTTGTTTTAGTCGTTTCAGGGCCTGCAGGAGTGGAGGGTGTTTTACCACCTGACACTTTTGTTACAGACGACTCAGGCCCAGCAGGAGTTGAGAATGTCTTACTACCCGACACAGTTGTTAAAGACGGTCCAGGGACTGCTGGAGAGGAGGAAGGTTGACCACTAGATGTAAAAGAATCCGATGTAGCTTGGGGCGTTTGAAGAGAACTAGGTAATGTTTTGTCCGGAACAGGGAATGGTATTGGATAAGGATCGAAAAACTGTTCAATAAAGTTTGGTCGCATGTGATAAAATCTTTCATGGTAGTCTTGCCATGTCTGATAACCATGCTCTGGAATTTCCGGGTTCTCCTCATAGGGCGGTACGTATGGTTGACTTAACTTGTGGACTGGAAACCAGTCATCCGCGACCTTGTACACAGATTTCACACAACAATCGTCGCTTTGTTCCCTGCAAGTGTTTGAATCATCTGCCTCGGTACTGATTTCTACAGGGACCTCGGTGAGTCTGGGATTGGGAGAGAAAGTCGATCCCATATCTGCTTGTGTTGGATGAACTTGTGGAAGTCTGGTTCCTGGCTCTCTGAATGGCCGTGAATCGGTGTCTGAAAATGAAAATAGTGCGATAATATATCCGCGCGACGTAGTACATTCTATAAAATCTCAAAAACGTTTTTCTGATGGAAATTTGCGATATTTTTCTTATTTACATGTATATTCCAAACATTGGTTTTGTGTGCTCGTTAGAACCGCCTTAATGAGACGCTTCTAACGAGTACCAATAACCTATGTAAACCCCCAGTTTTTTTTCACAGACTAAGGTATAGTTATTTCATGTTCGTGTTTCTTTCCCTACGTAACTCTAATGGGAAGTTTGGGTCAATTGTAACGATTCCTGATCTATTTTGTTCGCGTGATGGGTGCAGCACATGATTACCTAGGCTCCCTGATAGAGGATCGATATTCTCTGAGTTTAGGCTTGGAAAATGGTCCTGTACGGCATTATGAAAACACGCCTATACAAATACATTGTAAATTTTACCACCAAAAACGAAAATTTTAAGATGAAAAATTGTGATATTTTTTTCTTATTTCTGCTCAAAATATAAATTATGGGTTCTCGTTAGAACCGCCTCTACGAGGCGGCTCTAGCGAGTACCCACAATCTATATTTTAGAGTAGAAATAAGAAAAATGGGTCTTCACCTGTAAACCCCAGTTTTACTAAAAAAAAATTGGGGTTCAAGGGGTTAACAATTATGCAGGCTTGTTTTCGTGATGTGGACTGAGACCGTCCCGTTCAACCCTTAGATTCCTGTATTTTTAAGCAAATAGTGTAAAGCCTCATCAGACACCGTGTTCTATGACGTCTGATCTGGGTCTACACTGTTTGCCAGTGTTCTGGCATATGAGCACAGTAGACTATACATTTTGCAGAAAACGTATTAACACACTACACCACTATCATCACGAAAACACACCTATATAGTTTTGACCCTCTTAAACCCCACTTTTATATAGTAAAACTGGGGTTTGCAGGGGTAAACTTTATTTTTCTTATTTCTGCTCTAAAATATAGAGTGTGGGTACTCGTTAGAACCGCCTCGATGAGGCGGTTCCAACGAGTACACACACTCTATATTTTGAGCAGAAATAAGAAAAATATCACAATTTTTCGTCATAAAATTTTCGATTTTTCGGCGATAAAGCTTACAATGTATTGGTATAGGCGTGTTTTCGTAATGTGACGGCATCGCGACAAGAATAGCGCGGTTATAAAACTTGAAAATTTGGACAATGGCAAGTACAGTGAAATGATCCCAAATTAACCCAGGTAAGACAATGGAATCTTCCACCTAAGGAGTTTGGAGTGGTCCATTTCCAATTATAGGGTTGTCAGGTTTGTTTTGTGTGTAGTAAGTTTTACAAAATTGTACGTAATAAAAGGAAACGGTGTAGACTCAGATCAGACGCCGCCGAATACTCAGATCAGACGCCACATTCTACGGCTTCTGAGCTGGGTCTACAGTGTTTGCCAATGTCCCAAAAATGGCCCTCAGGCGTATATAGGTTATGACTGATTCTGCTTTAAACAAGAGACCCATGGGCCACTATGCTTACCAGAGCTCAGGTGGGCAGTGTTCACTGACAGCCATATGTGATTTTAATTTATCTCCAAAATAGACCCGCCCCATTCACAAATGAGTACCCATGTAGACTCTGTATCTGAAATATAAGGCCTTTTACGAAGTGGAGGTGCGGGGCATGGACCAAACAGAGCCCAGGTTGGTATCACTGAATGCGTCGTATCGTAAGGAACAAGACTATATATGGTTTAGTGGTGGGGATATGTACAGTTATTGAGATAGAAGGCCTTTTAAGCTGTGTAGGGGTTGGGACATGGCCTTGGCAGACCCCAGGAAACCCCAAGATTGTTGTCTCTAAATGTGGCCTCTCATTAGGACCGAGAATATATATTTTTAGGGGTGGGGATCTGAACTGTTTCTATGTCTTGAGACCCTATTATGAAGAGGAGGGAGAGGAAGGGCCCATGTGGACCGCCAAGTTGATGTGACTTTCTAACTGAAAGCTTTAGGCTGGTCTAATTCCATTCAATGGCAATGTGATTCGTTTTATTCGTACCTGCATTGCAAGCCAAAGTCTCTCTTGGGACGCAAGGCATATATGAGTCAGCTTATAAAGGTCAAACTGCGTTTTACGTAGATATAAATAAGTTTTGATACTTCTCCTTTCAGACAAAACTGTACTTGTAAATTCTAAATTCTCGTACGTACCGCCGGTTCTAGCGAGCACCAACAAACTATTTGAGTCCTAAGAATAAAATGGTTGGTCATAAATTTCTATCCGACTCTTTTTTGGTCGATTGTTTGTCAATCGATCCAAAATAACTAAGCGCAGAACTTCTTCAGTCCGGATTTTCACGTGGCTATCACTGATTTGTAGGAAATCCAGGTAACAGGTATTTATATAAAATAGCCGCGCAATTCTTAACACTATAAGGTCAGATTGTTGCGTACATCACGCAAACATGCCTATATTATTTTGATCCCATTGAACTCCACTTTTATATAGTCAAACTGGGGTTTACAGGGGGTAAATCCTATTTTCTTATTTTTGCTCTAAAATATAGATTTTGGGTACTCGTTAGAACCGACTCATTGATGCGGTGTTAACGAGTACCCACAATCTATGTTAAGAGGAGAAAAAGAAAGATGTTATCAATGTTTTAGTAATATTTATCACTTCTGACACCATATTGGAGGCCATTATTTCACAATGTAAAAGTGTTATCTATGGAATCTGTACTGGAATCAAGCGTGTGGTTCGACAAACAGTGATATCCTAGATCGTATGCCACGTAGCGCATCTAATCAGGTTCTACATTGTTTACTCACAATACAAGAATTTAAGGCATACATCACGAAAATACGCCTATATAGTTTTCACCCCCTCGAACCCCACTTTTATATAGTAAAACTGGGGTTCCCCGGGGTAAACCTTATTTTTCTTATTTCTGCTCTAAAATATAGATTGTGGGTACTCGTTAGAACCGCCTCGATAAGGCGGTTCTAACGAGTGCCAACAGTCTATATTTTGAGCAGAAATAAGAAAAACATCACATTTTTTCATCATAAAATTTTCATTTTTTCGGCGATAAAGGTGGCAATGTATTTGTATAGGCGTGTTTGCGTAATGGATAGACGAAACAGCCATAATTCTCATTCAAGACCATTTTTCCAGCCTCCACTCAGAGATAATCGACCTACAGTGCTTAAGGCCAGATAATACAATGACATTCCGCTAATGAGACCACCTATAATTGAGCCCCGCCAAGCGAATTTGTGTCTTCGAGCATTACGTCATGACAAATTTTAACTGCGCATGCCCAGCCATTCAGAGGGGCCAGGGATATGGCTTTCTGTCTGAAGGTTCCTCTTGATTCACTGCTTCTATGAGCGAGCAGCGAAGGTTCTGGCGAGACTGCGCGGATGCGCAGGCTCGCCTGAACCTTCGCTGCTCGCATAGGCGATAAGTACTAAATCGCTTGACGGGGCCCATTTGTAGTTTCAGTTATTCAGTTATTTACTGCATGCAGTGTTCTCTAGTCGAGACCACCTTTAGGACTGTTCAAAATTTGGCGTAAAGAAAACTTATGTACAGTCCCAAAGGCGGTCTTAATAGATGAAATTAACTGTCCGCATATTTGTCTGAAATAAAAAAAAAATCATGAAATATATTCTAAGTAAAAACGTGTGTGGGGGAGGGGGTGGGGGTTAAAGCAATAAGAAATATAAGAAATGGCAAGTGGCGTAAGAGGACCAGTGTTTCTTCAAAAAGGTCTGTTCACTGCACACTGTTTGGACTTTTGTAATGCGAGGTTCGTTCAATAAGTATCTTGCTTGACTTCTTTTTTCCGCAAGTCACCTCGCAACAATAAGCACTTCATCCATTGGTTTTCCAATTTTTGAAGAATATAGGGTCATTTTTGGGAAAGTAACTGTCCACTTGGCTTTCCGCTATTGGTGTTTCATTAGTGTCTAGTTATTTCATGTTTGTGTTTCTGTCCCTTTTGGTGTCTCTGATGGGAGCTGTGGGTTAATTGTATCGATTCCTAATCATTGTCTTCACTTCTGTCTTTTAGCGTCAATCCACCCTCCAACCGCTGCCTTAAAGACACATTTTTGGATTGCGTAACATCCTAATGACCGGTTATTAAAGAATGAAGTTTTCAGCTAAGGTACACTTGGGGTATTCTGGTTGTCATACGGGAATGGGGCCAAGAGATTGATTTTTTTTGTTTGAGATCAGCAATAGGTCTTTTGGGGGACATTGCTTCCAATTGTGTGTGAATTTTACCGTACACTGAGATGAAATGAGATCTCAATCCCTGCCGCCCAATTGAAACCGATTTACATGGACGTCATGACTCATACCACTTTGTTTGGGCAGGCTTAGTCACCAGCTGATAGGGAAAGAGCTGCTGAATCTGGAGTGTATGTAATGTACACCTGCGGTAAAGGTCAAATGTGACCGACGCAGTATCAGTAGAAAGATAGAAAGACTCGGTTTACCGTTTTTCGTTTTGTTTACTGTCGCCACTTCATGTTTCGACTTCTTTCGTTGGTGATATTGTGGGAAGAATTTGGGATCTGATTGTATCAGTTCCTGATCGTTTCTCTTTTTAATTTTTAGACCATCTTAGCGGTTAACCAGTACTCCTGTGTGGTCGATTTCAGCTCTGAAAAGCATGATGCAGCCCAATCTATTTCTTTAAGCCCCGATAGGCAGGGTCCCGCTCATGTATCCTTGAGATGAAATGCCGTCTCAAGGAAAAGAATAGGGTTTATACCTTTATATGGACGGTCTGACTATACCCATTGGCCTTAGCAGGCTTATGCAATCTAACCGGTTTATCCGTACTCATGTGCCGTCAGGTTCAACTCCTCCGAATCTATTCCGCCATGCGCCGATAGTGGTGGTGGGGGTGGGTATGGTGCGTGTTGGACTTGCCTGATTGAAGCCACTATTGAAAGCCATTTTGATCATGCAAAATGATTCTTATATCGGAGTCGGCGTTTGGGATGCATAGCGAATTTCGAGTACATGTAGTTTATTATATCATTATCATGACAATTGGGTTATACCTCTCTTCTTTCTGTCCAACAACCCTGAGATACCATGTAGCAACAGAATCATATAGAAACATCTCAACCCCGACATGATGTAAAGTAGTAGTCTGTAAAAGTCAATGGTGAAGACAATAAGAACTTACACGGTAGAAAATCAAAGTCCTAACAGTACTGGTCGATCGCTTGTCTCTGAATATACGGTAGGATGAGAAAACGGTCCTAAAAGGGGACTTAAGCAGACTTTCGTTTAACCCTCTCATTCCTGAGGCCAGTTGTTCAAAACATCGTTAGCTGAGCAAATTCGTTAGTGGTCAAATTGTTAACTGTTCTGGCAAGTACAAGATCTAAAGTTATGCTATTTTTGCTGAAAAAATGTGAGCAGCTTTTGAATTTGCAAAAGCTGCTCACATTTTTTTCAGCAAAAATATTAGCATATTTGACATATTAAATAATCAAAGTTTTCACAATGCGTTAACTTACGTCATCGTTAGTTTTGAAAAACTGGCCCCTATACATCAAGCAAATAGTGTAAACCATGATCACACGCCGCATTCTGCGCCGCCTGATATTGATCTTAATTTTTGCCATTATCCCAGACCCGACTTTTTACAAAGAAAAGTGGGACTTACTAGGGTTTACATTATTTCCCTATTTTGCCTCCAAGATATAGAATATGGATACTCTACAAGAATTGTTACCGCGCGTTAAAACCGTCTCAGTGAGGTGGTTATAACGTGCGGCTATAATTCTTTTTCGAGCCGAAATAAGAAAAATCGGGATGAATCATAGTTCTAGAGATATGAAAGATGCCATTGTACATCAGGAAAACACGCCTATATCATTTTTACCCCCTTTAACCCCTCTTTCATACAGTAAAACTGGGGTCTACAGGGATAAACCTAGACTGGAAACAGTCCATTCATTTAATCATTTCACTTATAAGAATATGCTTATTAATTTTAACCCAGCTCAAAAGCAATGACTTCCATCCCAAAGCACCAAATGAATGTTTTGGAGGTCAGAAAGTATTAGAGAGGAGAATAGTATAAATTCATTGCTAATACAAATGAGAAGATGTTGGTTTAACTTTTGGACTGATTCCAGTCTAGGATAAACCTTATATTTCTTATATCTTCTCTAAAATACAGATAGTTGGTGCTCGTTATAACCGCCTCGATAATTGGCCCCCGCCCATAGGGGCTTGAAGAAATATATGGGCTGCATGATGCTTCCATGCAGAGCTGAATCCGGCCCGCACACTAGTACCGGTAAACCGCTTAGAGGATCTAAGCCTGTCCAGGAACCGCGGTGCGAGGCGGACCGTCCATACTAATAAACCCTATTGGTTTATTGGACGACAGGGCTTGAGATGTCATTTCATCTCAATGTCGGGTAAAAGTCCCACAAAATTGGAAGTAACGTCTCCAAAATGGGGAGATCCCTTTTATATGCGCGACACATCGTCTTGACCTAATACATGTTCCTATAAAATTGCATGAACATATCCCTAACGACTACTGAGTTAAGGAGCGTACACATATTTAATGAAAAAAATCAAAGGGGTTAAACTTGGAAGCAGAGAAAGAGGGATCAATCGTACTTGTGTGCGACTTGACGACTTGGAAAGTAACTGTCAATTTGGCTTTCCGCTTTTGATGTTTCCATTAGGGTTTCGTTATTTCATGTTTGTGTTTCTTTCCCTTTCGTGTCCCTGATGGGAGTTGTGGGTTAAAGGTATCGATTCCTGATCATTGCCTTCACTTCTATTTGTCCTGATACATGTTCCTATCAAGTTGCATGATGAAATACCGAACAGTTACTTAGTTATGGAGCGTTCAAGAATATCTACGGACAGACGGACGGACGGACAGCGCCATGCCCTAATATGTTCTTTTTCATAACGGACGTATAACTATGGGATGGTGGCAAACCGTGGAGACCCTGATCGGACGCCACACAGTGCCTATGGTGATCATGGTGTTCAGTGTTTGTTTATCCCATTCAGTACCAGAAACCCCAAAACTTGTACCCTGGCAAACAGTGTAGGCCCGCATCAGACGCCACAGAACGCGGTGTCTGATCAGGGTCTACACTGTTTGCAAAAAGTTCCGCCATTTTCCAAATTAATTTTGAAGAAAACACCACCTGACACCCCTAAAGCTTGAAATGGACTCATTCCATATATAAGGAGGAATATTCCATTTTGTACAAATAGGGTTGAAGTATGAGATTTGATGTAAAACGAACACAACAAATAAAATACACCGCAAAGCCTTCAGCCGTTTAACCCATATACATGTATACCTAGCGGCCCTTTTCTGGGACATTGGCAAACAGTGTAGTCCCGGATCGTCTGATCTGGGTCTACACTGTTTGCTGAAAGAACTTTTATTTTTGTAAAATTTCCCCACAAACAAAAGCAAACCTGGCACCCCTATAATTGGAAAATACACCACTTCAATCTCATTGAGTGGAACATTCCATTGTCATATATGGGTTAAGTTTATCGGTGACAGATAACCACGTGGACACTCACAAAGGAAAGATCGACCCCAAAAGAAATCTTTTTAAAGTAAGCCATTTCTGTCTCTGCATGTTTTAATAGCATTTTTTTTTTATTTCCGCCAGTCGATACATGAACATTCAGCCGGTCATTAAGCCTAATCATACGCTTACGAACATGTTTCATGACCTTTCTCAAAGAACCTTGTCGGATTAGGTGAGGCTCGAAACCGCAACCTCATGATCATTTTATGAATTATATGTACTTAAACCACTAATGTCTGTAAGGTCTAAAAATTGGGCGTGTCCCGAACGAGACGCCGAACTGCATGACGTCTGAGAATGATCTACATTTTATGCTTAAAGTACAGGCTAAGTCCATTTCAGGACAATACTTTCCGGCCTATTCTACTACAACGACCAACCAGAGCTTTGATCATTTTCACGTTAACATTTCCCCCGTAAACCCCATTTTATGGAGAAAACTGGGTTAACGTGGATATACATTATTTTTCGTATTTCTGCTCCAAAATATAGGTTGTAGGTACTCGTAAGAACGAGTACCTACAACCTATGTTCTGGGTACAAATAAGAAAAATATCACGGTTATTATCAGAAAATAACCATTTTTAAGATCTAAAAGAATGTACTATGTTACACGGGTGTGTTATCGTATTGTAAATCGTGGGTATTAATGCCGGCCCCGTGCACTCACTATCTATATTCATCCAAACAATTAAATATAATACAGTTTCAACTCAGCATGGAAGCACCACGCAGCCCAATCTATTTCCATAAGCCCCGGTGAGCGGGGGCATCTGTTCGAGTCTGACTGAAGTTTTACTGTATTCAGAGCCCGAAAACAAAACATTTCATTACGTGTTACAATGCAACCTTTCATTTCTAAAGACAAGATTATTTCAGATAAAACGTTTTATATTCTTCTCCTTATCCCTGCTGTATTCATTGGTTGTGGGTGCTCCTTAGAACCGCCTCAGTGAGGCTGAGTCGGTTCTAACGAGTACTCACATTCTGTAATTTGGTGCGCGCCGTGAATATGGAACTTAACATTTACCCTTGCCAACCCAACTTTTCAATGGATAAAGTGGGGTTCACGGGGTACACATTTCACGGATTTGTTAACATGTTTTCGCACATGTATGTTTTCCATTTATGATTAGTATGCTAAGGAATCAAATAAAACATAAGTTCAGATAAGATGGATTTTGGCGAGATTAAAAAAATAATATTTGCCAGTGCTCCATAGAAAGCTGATGTTGTGTGTATCTATTTGGACCGCCTCAGCGAGGCGGTCCAAATGAATACACACAACATAGAGTTATATGGAGAAACAAGTGTTATCAACAATACTAATTTATCTGAAGGTATGTGAAAAGATGAGTACCTGATTTTATATATTTTTCCTCTTTGTCAAATCTATCTGAAATAAATTGTAGATTTTAGTCTTTTTTCTTTCATTTTTCCATTTAGATACGCTCGTATGCTTATTAAATGCCGTTTGAATCCGAACTATAGAAGGCTTGCGCACAGAAAGTAGCTTTGATTATTTTTTTCTGAGGGTCAGGCATTAACGGGTAAAGCATGTCATTGTGATAATAAAAAGTTGTTTAAACGAAATCGATCTTCAGTGATTGGTTCCATTGTACCTATTAAATATAACCTTATCACTGTAAATGAAGCTTCTCTTGTCAGTTCTTATCTTTTTCTAAACAATGCATTCAGTCAGCATAACTAGGAAGTTATGTCTCAAAACCGATCATCATATGGTTGAACAAGTGGGTTTCTTGTCAATTCTTTTCTTTCTCTAAACAATACATTCAATTAGCATAACAAGGAAGTTCTGTCTCAAATACAATTATCATGACATAACTAAATGAGCAGACCTACATTACAGCACAGAACAAAACAGAACATTACGAAAATACGCCTATACAAATATATTGTGACATTTATCGCCGAAAAAAATGAAAACTTTTAGATGAAAAAATGTGATATTTTTCCTATTTCTGCCCAACATATAGATTGTGGATACTCGTTAGAACCGCCTCATACTCGTTAGAACAGTCTCATCGAGGCGGTTCTAACGAGTACCCACAATCTATATTTTACAGCACAAATAAGAAAAATAAGGTTTACCCCTGTTAACCCCAGTTTTACTATATAAAAGTGGAGTTCAAGGGGGTCAAAATTATATAGGCGTGTTTTCGTGATGACAAATAGTTATACCGTTCTTAACATGTATAATCAACATATTAAGACAATGATAAATGAAATGTATAACTGATTACAACTTCTTGAACGCCAGATAAGGATATCCTGGACTTTAGCGGAATGGGAACACCTGGCTGATTTTTCTACCATTTTTTAAAGGGAGACAACTTTCGGGACTTCCTTTCGCTTTCCTATAAGTAGAAGTAAAACAAAGATCAGGAATCGATACAATTAACTTACTCCACCCATCAAAGACACCAAAGGGAAAGAAACACAAACATTAAGCGACCAGACCATAATGGAAACCTAAACAAAGGAAGGCCATAAAGACAGTTACTTACACCATAAATAAACCGCCACAGAAGAACCGCCTTGGAACGGTCAGTGGAATGATAAGACCTGTCCCACTGAAAAAGGTGCGAGTGTCGGCCCGTCCATGCTTATAAACCCTATTGGTTTCATTGGGCGGCAGGGCCTGAGATGTCATTTCATCTCAATGTCGGGTAAAAATCCCACAAAATTTGAAGCAACGTCTCCAAAATGACCTTTTCAGTGTTGACGGGGACGTTAAACCTCAGATCAAACAAACAAACAAATTAAAGCGGGGATAAAACTTCTTATCCTACACAGGTTATTCTACCCAGGGATAGGATAATACCAAGAAACGTTTTGTGATGTTTAATGGTTGGACACGAATGTCGTGTTTGACGTCACTGCACTTACACTGACGTCAAAAATGCTGCATTATTGTCAACAAAATATGGCGGGCGTCAATAATCTAAGTGACTGCATTATAAAACAATCCACTCTCAGAATTGACGGGAATGGGAACACATTCAGTGGGAGGCAACGCCTGCAAAAGTATCTTTGTCTCCCATGTCAATAGGGGTCAAATCTTAAGGGAAAGAATTTGCTCCTGATGAGCAAATTCATTCCTTTAAGAGAAGATCCCTTTTTTGTCAATGTGACAGGGCTTATAGAAAAACCGGAAGTCCCGAAAGTTGTCTCCCTTTGTAAAATGGTGGGAAATCTGCCAGTTTTCCCATTCCCCTTAAAAGGTATGCAAGAAAAAGAATCTTACATGAGTCAGAGGTTGATAGAAAAAAAAATCCGTTCCAAGAGATCAGCGCCGGGCGAGCCTCGTGATGCCGATTCCCGGAAATGGTCTCGATAGTCACCTAGCGGCAGTTGGTCGATATCCCAATAGGTCACACCCTCAGTTTATTATGGGCTGGTATAGGACTTTTTTTTTTTTACCATCCATTTTTTTTTTTTTTTTTTTGCATTTAAGCATAAAATTACATGTATCAGCCATTATCAGCCATCTTTCCTGAATTTACATTCTTTCTACTTTGATGTGTGAATGTGTTTTTCACAAGATTCCGTCGAAAACAAATTAGGTCATTTTCATGGACAAACTGCATGTCCTCCATCATCACGAAAACACGCCTATATAACATTTGACCCCTCGAACCCACTTTTTAGATAGTAAAACTGGGGTTTGAAGGGGTAAACTTTATTTTTCTTACTTCTGCTCTAAAATATAGGTTGTTGGTACTCGTTAGAACCACCCCATTGAGGCGGTTCTAACGAGTACCCACAATCTATATTTTGAGCAGAAAAAAGAAAAAATTCACAATTTTTATCTTAAAATTTTCATTTCTTCGGCAATAAAGGCTACAAAATATGTGTATAGGCGTGAAGTCGTAATGTCAAAAAGTTACTATGGAGACTCGGCTAGAAACTGTGACCATGGGTCAAAATGACTTATAAAACATCATTTTCTTTCTATAAATGCAATATAGTTCATATTTCCTACAACTCAAATAATCTTTCTAAAGATATAAAATTTGCATTTCTATAAGGAAAAAAGTTAAGTCATTTTTATAATAAACAAGAGGCCTATTGCCCATTTTGCTCACCAGAGCTCGTGTATTCTAACACGATAAGATTATAATCTACTGATTATAAAGTCTCCCAGACCAAATGAGCACCCAATTTGTACTCCTTATCTGAAGTATTAGGCCTTTTATGAAGTGGAGGGGTAGGGGTATGGACCCAACGGAGCCCTGGTGGGCATCACTGAATGTGTCTTTTCATAAGGAACAAGAATATATATTGCTAAGATGTGGGGAACTGTACGGTTCCTGGGATATAAGGCCTATTAAGCATTGGAGGGGTCGGGGCATGGTACCTGCTGACCCCAGGAAAGCCCAAGATTGTTTCCACTGAATGTGTCTCATCATAATAACCATAAAGAACATGAAGTTGGGGGTTGAGGAATGCCCCTGCAGGTTTGACTGAATATGTCTTTTCATAAGGAACAATAATATATATGATATAGGGGTTGGGATCTGAATGGTTTGCGAGATAAATGGCCTTTTATGAAATGGAGGGTTGGGACATGGCCTAAGAACACCCTAGATAACCCAAGGTTGGTGGGACTGAATGCGTCTTATAATAAGGAATAAAACTATATACGGTTTAGAGGAGGGGATCTTTTTTATGTGACCCAAGCGGTGAGAGACCTCATTGAGACGGTTCTAACGAGTACCCACAACCTATATCTTAAAGCAGAAATAAGAAAAAACACTTTTTCCCCCGTAAACCCGAGTTTTTTTTTTTTCATGTAAAGTGGGGTGTAAGGGGGTGTTCATTAAACGGACGTGTTAACATGATGCTGATTGCTCCCATGAACCCTAAGTATTATTTGGTCCCTTTTTCCATCAGAGTGACTATGATCATTGTTGCTGATAAACAGGCCAAGGTCTGCTTGTCCGAAACCAGAGGCCCAGATCTTTGATATTTGGTACGAAGCTATATCTAGTGGACCTCTGTCAAGATTGTTCAAATTAAAAGCCCTGGGGCCAAAATTGCCCCGCCTTAAGGTCCATTTTTGTTTTACTTAGGCCTAAATAGGGCAAACTCGTATAAAATCTTCTTGTTTGAAACCAGAAGGCATAGGACTTGCATATTTGGTATGAAGCTATATCTAGTAGACCTCTATCATAATTTATCAAATTATAGTCCTGGGGCCAAAACTGGCCCGGCCCCAGGGCCAACATGTTTTACATAGGCCTATATAGGGAAAACCTTAAAATATTGTTGCCGGAAACCAGAGGGGCAAGGCCTTTGATATTTGGTACATTCCTACGTCTGGTGATCAGTTACCATTTTCCAATGGTAACGCTGAAGAACTATGGTTGCCATGGCAACGAAAAGGGAAAAATAAAAGAAAATCTTAAAAAAAAAATCTTTTTGTCTGAAACCAGGTCTTTGATATTTGGTATGAAGCTGTATCTTCTAGACCTCAATCAAGAATGTTCAAACTGTAGCCCTGTCGTGCTCTAGGGCCCATTGTTTTACATAGGCTTATAGAGGGAAAACTTTATATAGTAAAACTGGGTTTTACAGGTTTATGCCCTATTTTTCTTGTTTCTGCTCTAAATTATAGATTGCGGGTACTCGTTGAAACCACCTCGATGAGGTGGTATCACAATTTTTCATCTTAACATTTTCGGTTTTTCGGCGCTAAAGTTTACAATAAATTTGTATAGGCATGTTTTCATGAGGAGTAACTGTCCTTTTGACTTTCCGCTATTGATGTTTCCATAAGGATCTAGTTGTTTCATGTTTGTGTTTATTTCCTTTGGTGTCTCTGATGGAAGCTGTGGGTAAATTGCATCGATTCCTGATCATTGCCTTCACTTCTATTAAACTTAGAAGGCCTGTATGTGGACTGAACAAATTATTTGTCTAAATCGCGACGGAAGTAAGGGCGAGGATTGTGGCCCTCGTAAAATCGATTAAAGCCGTCCAGTGGAATTCGTTTCACTGACTGTTCCAAGGCAGTTCTTCTGTCGCGGTTTATTTTTGTTATGGTTTGTCTTTGAGTGTGTGTATAGCTTATATTATTTTGTTTTGGATAGCCAATTGGCCATTTTGTGGCAAAGTAACTGTCCTTTTGGCTTTTCGCTATTGATGTTTCCATTAGGGTCTAGTTGTTTCATGTTTGTGTTTCTTTGCCTCTGATGGGAGCTGTGTGTTAATTATATCGATTCCTGATCATTGCCTTCACTTCTATTTTTAAATATACGAAAACTTTTAAAAATCTTCTTGACTGAAACAATATGGCCCAGGGTTTTGATACAAAGCTTTGTCTGTTTAACCTTTGTCAAGATTGTTCAAATTATAGCTAAGGGTCAAAAACGGCCCCGCCTAGGGACCCACAGATTTTACATAGACAAACATACAGTGGGCCTCTACAAGTAATGTTCAAATTATAGCCCCGGGGCTAAATATTTGAAAATTTAATTTATACAAAGTCTTAATGCATGCATCCTACCTGTGAAACTTCATTCACAGATTTTACATAGACAAACATACAGTGGGCCTCTACAAGTAATGTTCAAATTATAGCCCCGAGCTAAATATTTGAAAAATTTAATTTATACAAATTCTTAATGCATGCATCCTACCTGTGAAACTTCAATAATGAGTATGTAGATCTCTTAGGTCAGGTGTGAGCGATATAGGATCATCGTAGTCAGCTTGTGTATCATATATGGCCATGCCGGCAATTTTTGGTCATGTGATCTGGACCATTTAAACAAAAGTTCGGTCATCCAGGTCGCTGAATGACTTTGGCATATAATAGCATTCACAGACATTCATACAGTACCTACTCTCATTTCATAATCACAACAGGTTTTTAAGAATAATTTTTAACCTCTTTGCCATTCAAAAGCATGAGGGACCAAAGTTTTCCTTGTCCAGAGACAGGTGAAGGTCAACCAAGGATTATCAATGAACACATTTAATTGTTCTCGGTCACATAAAGCTACATACAGTCGAACTTCAATGACTCGAACACCTTTGGGACCTCGAAAATCTGTTCGAGACAGGGGTAGTTCGAGCCACTGAGGTTACTGTCAGGAGGCATAACGTCATACATTTTGACATTTTTTCGGTGTTCTATAATGAATCTGTATGCTGTGTGTACTCATTAGAATCGCCTCATCTTACGTAGAGGATTTCGCTAGGGGCTCAAGAATGTGTTCGACTTATCCATGGTAAACGAGTCATCGGTGTTCGAGCCATCGAAGTTCTACTGTATTAAGTTTCAAGCAATTGGGCAGCTGGCGGAGAGGTCCTGGAGAAGAAGATTTAAGGGTTGTACTTTATTTGGGCATGACAGCCGCCTTTGTCATGTGACCTGAACTATTCGAAGCTGCACATAAATCTGAAACTGGCTCTGCAGTTTCATTTTAAATGTCAATGGCCTGCAATCCATGGGACTTGGGACAAAGGCCATCTAAAGACCTTGACCTTTGACATTCATTTCGCACCTACACTCAGCATGTCATAAAGCACAATAGTTTTTCAAAAAAATGCAATGTTTTACAATTTTCCCATTCAAAGGCCAGAGGGACCAAATTTGACCTTGCTGTAAAATTGGTCAAGGTCAACTAGTATCATTATTTCAACAAATCTGGTACTAGTCAGTTACCTAATACTGCATAACAAGTTTCGATAAAATTTTCCCAGCATTTCTAGGAAGAAGATCTTTTACAAGTTTTCATCATATTACGTCACGGGGGGGGGGGGGGGGGGGGGGGCATCTTAGTCATTTGACCATTTAATCAAAATTTCATTCCCAAATTGTCAGAGAGTGGCATATGAAATGAAACTGAAATTGGTCCAGCTGTTTAAGAGAAAGGAAAAGGCCTTTGAAATATTGATGGACCTGCAATCTAAATGGACTTGTGCCAAGGTGTTCGAATGACCTTGACCTGTGACATTCATAGGCATTCATTTTCTACTTACCTTCATGGTATAGGCCAAAGCTGCTTTTGAAAAATGCATTGTTCTACCTTGTCTTCATTGAAAAGCCAATGCATTACGCAAACACTCCTATATAAATACATTGCCAACTTTTATCGCCGAAAAAATGCAAATTTTAAGATGAAAAATTGTGATATTTTTTCTTATTTCTGCTCAAAATATAGATTGTGGGTACTTGTTAGAACCGCCTCATCGAGGCGGTTCTAAAGAGTACCCACAATCTATATTTTAGAGCAGAAATAAGAAAAATAAGGTTTACCCCTGTAAACCCCAGATTTACTATATAAAAGTGGGGTTCAAGGGGGTCAAAACTATATAGGCGTGTTTTCGTGATGGGAACCACATTTGACTTTGCCATAAAATAAGTCAAGGTCAGCCTAGGGTTATCACTCGAACACACTTGCCTTCAGCTGTTCAGGTGAACTAACTATTTTGTGTATTGTAAATAATATTTGATTATAGAGTGAAGGTTGGGCCCATAGAATTGATTCAGTCGTTCCCAGCATTACGCAAACACGCCTATACAAATACATTGCCACCTTTATCGTCGAAAAAAAGCAAATTTTAAGATGAAAAATTGTGATTTTATTTTTCTTATTTCTGCTCAAAATATAGATTGCGGGTACTCGTTAGAACCGCCTCATCGAGGCGGTTCTTAAGAGTACCCACAATCTATATTTTAGAGCAGAAATAAGAAAAATAAGGTTAACCCCTGTAAACCCCAGATTTACTATATAAAAGTGGGGTTCAAGGGGTCAAAATTATATAGGTGTGTTTTCGTGATGGGAACCACATTTGACCTTGCCATTAAATAAGTCAAGGTCAACCTAGGGTTATCACTTGAACAAACTTACCTTCAGGTGAACTAACTATTTTGTATATTGTAAATAATATTAGAATCTAGAGTAATGGTTGGGCCCATAGAATTTATTTAAGCTCCCCAGTGGTTCTTGCTACTGACCGTCCTAATGCGGTAGTTCTAATGTAAAGTTTAAATCTTACTTTGTCGGATTTTGTGTTTCATTACTATTATTTGATTATTTTTCTTTAAGTGTGCCTGTTGCACCTTGATCCCCTCTTGTGGGGAAGAGGAGCTGGTTGCTGTTCTGTTTTTGATTCGTTTCATTACGATAACTCACCCGTGCGACATAGTGCATTTTTTACACCTCCAAAATGTCCATTTTTCTGATGAAAATCCGTGATATTTTTCTTATAAATACTGCAAACATAGGTTGTGGGTGCTCGTTAGAACCGCCTCATTAAGGCGGTTCTAACGAGTACCCACAACCTATGTCTTGGAGCAAAAATAAGAAAATAATGTATACCCCCGTAAACCCCAGTTTTCTCTATATAATGTGGGGTCTTCATTTCATGGACTTGTTCACGTGATGTTTTTTTTTTCTTTGTTGTCTTCCCCATTGTTAGTTACTCTTCCTGTTGGTGTAACCTGTGATTGTGGCATTACCTGGACATCAACATGTATTTCTATATTTTTGGTACTACTGAAGTCACCCTATGCTACATACCAAGTTCCAGAGCAATCGGCCCAGTGGCTCCTGATAAGAAGATTTTTTATGGTTTGAAATCATATTTGGGCATAGCCATCATCTTCGTAATATGCAATCAAGGTTTTGTTACCCTAATGTCAGAAGTCTGCATATTAAATCTAAATGAACAATGGACCTGCAACCCAAGAGATCTTGGGCCAAAATTACCAAATAACCTTGACCTTTAGCATTCGTATGGATGCATTTTTTATCTTTGCTCGTGTCACAGACCATAATATTTTCTCGAAAAATTCATTGCTTTACATTTTCCCATTGGAAAGCCTGGGGAACCAAATTTGACATTTGAGTAAAGTAGATCAAGGTCAACCTATGGTCATATTTTTTTGCAAACTTGGCAGTATAAAGTCACCCATCGTGACATACCAAGCTTCAAGGCAATGGTCCCAGTGGTTATGGAGAAGAAAGCTTTTTAAGGTTTTTACGATGGTTGGGCATGGCTGCTTTCTTTGTCATATGACATGAACCAATTGAACACATCACGAAAACATGCCTATATAGTTTTGACCCTATTGAACCCCATTTTTACACAGTAAAACTGAGGTTTACATTGATAAACCTTACTTTTCTTATTTCTGCAGTAAAATATAGAATGTGGGTACTCGTTAGAACCGCCTCCACGAGGCGGCTCTAACGTGTACCTTCAAACTATATTTTGAGTAGAAATTAGAAAAATATCACAATTTTTCATCTGAAAATTTCCGATTTTTCGGCGGTAAAATTTACAATGCATTTAAATTACGGGTGTTTTCGTAATGAATTTTTGTTCCCACATTGTCAGAAGGTTGCATATAGAATTTTAATAATATCAGCCAAGTGATTTCTGAGAAATTGTATTTTAATATGTTACTGGACCTACAATCAGAACAGCCTTGGGCCAAAGTCACAGAATGACATTGACCTTTACCATTCATATACATTGATTTTGTACCTGTTCTCGTGCCATACACCATAATATTTTTCAAACAATGCACTGTTTTACCTTTTATCCCGTATTCTCAAAAAAGAAGTGGAGCCAATGATATGGAAGCCTATGGAACCAAATTTGACCTTCGCGTAAAGTAGGTCAAGGTCACCTGAGGTCATAACTTTTGCAAACTTGGTAGCACGCTTTCTTCAAATGCCATATGCAGAGTTTCAAGATAATCGGTTTAATGATTCTGTGGAAAGAGATTTTTTATGTTTTATTTATTTTTTTACCATATTTGGGCATCATGGCCGCCTTGATTTTTTTAACCTAAACGCTGCAATTATTTTCTTTCCCTCACCGCTTTAAGGCTTTATTTGAAATGTAATCGAAACCGGCGCAGTGGTTTCAGAGAGCATGTAATTTTAAATGTAAATAAAGCTGCGATTCAAGCGGCCCTGGGCCAAGGTCACTGAATGACCTTGACATTTAGCATTCATAGACACTCATTTTGCACTTATTCTCATGTTAAGGACCACACTATTTTTCACAGAATACACTGTTTTACCTTTTTCCCATTCAAAAAAAATACGGAACCACATTTGATCTTGGCGAGTGACGTGAACCATTCGAACAAACTTTTTACCCACTGTCGGAAGGAAGGAATGCACCACAGAACTGAAAAGTATGGAGTGTACATATTTTTGGGCCAGACCAGCGAGTTTCGGCCAATTAGGTTTCATAAGTGACCCTCAAATATTTTTAAAATTCCACAATGGAATCAATGATCTCAAAGGACAAGAAAATATAAACTATATAGACTTTTTACGGCCGCCACCCATTCCATTAACATCAGCTGTAGTGACTTTAAATATGTTCTAGGAAAGTGGTATCCTTTAGAAGCAAGGAATGCACCACAGAACTGAAACGTATGGAGTGTACATGTTTTCTGGGCGAGACTAGCTAGTTTCGGCCAATACAGTCTTCAAAACGAACCCCCGTACCAAAATGAGCCCCCATGTTATGTGGATTGTGTATCTGAAATATTAGGCCTTTTATGAAGTAGAGAGGGTAGGGCATGGAGCCAATGGAACACTGATTGGTATCACTAAATGCGCCTTTTCATAAGGAACAATATAATAATAATAATAATAATAATAATAATAATCGACCTTATTTGATAGAGGGTAACACATTTAGTAAACTAGTACTAATCTTCCATGTGGTCCTCTTTTCCTGGGTACAAACCAGTACTAAGCAATGTGGATAAAGTCTCTTGCTCAAGGAAACAACACTTGCCGCTCGTGGGGTTCGAACCCGGTACCTCTCGATCCCGAGGCCGATACTTTACCACTGCACCACAGCGCTATGGTTTTGCGGTGGGGATCTGTATTGTTTCTGAGGTATATGGCCTTTTTAGCAATGGAGGGGTTGGGGCATGGCCCAAGTGTATCCCAAGAAATCCCAAAATTGTTGTCACGGAACGTTTCTTATCATACGAACCAAGAATATATATGGTTTTGGGGTGGGGTTCTGAATGGTTTTATGAGATATGACGCCCTTTCTACTCCTAGGACTGACGAGTTCAAGTTGGATTGTTACAATCCAAAAATTTTGTCTCTCACGGTCTCATAAAATAAGCACACACTGACAGAAGAGGATGACTGCCGCTGGTACCAGCCTGTGAGATTGCAATAGTTAAGCACTACAATTTATTTAGCTGACAGCTGCTGGGTCCAAAATCATTTTTTGCTGAAACTGCATGGCATCACTTTACCTTTCGAATTACTTGCAAACAGTAGACTCTGTATCGTGTTCAGAGATCTATATGTGTCCACTGTTTGGGTATGCCCATTCCAGGTCAATTATTTACCAATCAACCAATCAAGTTACATAGCTTCCCTATAATTGTACACGTGACCAATAAAGTTAAACTTAGCACATGTGAGCAGGTTGATCTGTGTCCGTCTGGCTGGCTGGAAATATCAGAAACAACAGCTTTTATTGTGACACTGCTCATTTATGTATACTCACCGGAAATAGAAACTATACACTCAATTTTGAGTTGTCACTGGCGAAACATTTTAATGAACTTTGAATTTCAATTATATAACGTATCATCACTGGCATGTCTGATTTATCGAATAAATTTTTTAATGATAAGTACGATTTTTCGGGTAGAGCCACAGGTACAAAGCAAGGGTCCAAATCTTGCTGTTAAAGTTTCCATTGAGTCAAACATTTTGTGTCGTGAATGTGATTCCCATTTTTACCAGTTATTACGCATCATCTAACGTTGGAAATATTGTTAACAAAATGAAAATTTTCACAATGGCTGAAATGTTATCGACGTTTAAATATTGGACCAAACCACCGGAAGTGAGCGAAAAGTATGGCATTTCTGAGTGCGGTTTTTGTTTTTATCAATATTTAAGACACAGCTGAAGACCATTCAAGGCACTTTTTGGTCGATTTTTGGCTTGAAACATTACTTTGAAAATTTCGCGGAAAAAAGCAATTTCTGAGATTTCAATAGAATGTTTGCTTCTCGATAATTTTCAGATGTTATGCTATTTTTTTTATTTCTTGCTTTTCACTTGTTACCTACACGCAAAAATGTTGAAGTCAAAATTCGATTACAAACAGATTTTGTGAAAAATGCACTTTTCTACATTTTCCCCCAAAACAGTTATTTTGAACACCAGAGTTCTTTAAATTGTTACAGGATTCATGTCGATAGTTAGTCAAATCCTTAATCAGTAACTTTTAACTGAATTATCCACTTGTTTTGTCAGGCGAGACAATTTAAAAACAATTTAAAAATGTATAGTTTCTATTTCCGGTCAGTATACAATTTTCCTAGTTAGATTTTTGAGACCATGGCTGTCTTACATTTATGAGTCCATTAGGGGCATATAAACAATTCAATTTTTACTATACACCAGTCAACATTAAATCAGTCAGGGATGAAAGGATAGATAAACAGAACATGTGATCAATCATTTCTTAGATTTGACGGTTTTGTGTCAGTCACAGGACTAGCTGTTTTATGAAGTGGATTGGAGAGGCATGGCTCCACCATACGCCTCAAGTTGGTGTGACTGAAAGGAACAAAAAAGTATATGATAACGGGGAGGGGACTTGAATGGTTTCTAAGATAAATAGCCTTTTATGAATCGGATAGGGAGGGTCATGGACCAGCACATGGCCCCGGCACAAAGGACTCCCTGAATGAGTCTTATAATAAGGAACAATAATATATATGGTTTAGGGGAGGGGATCTGAACGGTTTCCGGGGTATATGGCTTTTGATGAAGTAAGGGGGTGAGGTTGGCCCGGGGCACCCCGGGGGACCTCCAGGCTGGTGTCACGGAATGCGTCTTATCATAAGGAACAAGAATATATATGGTTTAGGGGTGGGTATCTGTAAGGTTTCTGAGATATTAGGCCTTTTATGAAGCGGATGGGCTTGGGCATGACCCGGGC
Source organism: Lucinisca nassula (assembly GCA_963580285.1). Taxonomy (NCBI): domain Eukaryota; kingdom Metazoa; phylum Mollusca; class Bivalvia; order Lucinida; family Lucinidae; genus Lucinisca; species Lucinisca nassula. Next base: position 47,280,202 of record OY757014.1, read on the forward strand.
ATATCCCGGGGATCCCCAGGTTGGTATTACTGAATGCAACTTATCATAAGAAACAATAATATATATGGTTTGGGGGTGGGGATCTGAATGGATTTTGTTCGCACAACTTGATATCTTGTGCGCACAAGATCATATCTTGACCGCACAAGATAATGTATTGTCTTCGCACAAGATAATATCTTATGCGCACAAGATTATATGTTGTGCGAACAAGATATCTTGTCCGTACAAGATAATATCTCGTGCGCACATGATAATATGTTGTCCGAACAAGATAATATCTAGTGCGCACAACTTAAAAAAATTATGTCCCTTCCCGGATTCCGTAAGAATGTCACGCTTTTCCCACAGAAAAAAAATCGACATGAAAACTAGATCTACCACTTTCACACGAAGGTGTTTTCATAAAAAAAAAAAAAAAAAAAAAAAAAAAAAACATTTAAACTTTCTTCTTCAAATGTTTATTTGTATTACGATTACCCTCCCTTTTTGGTCATCAGTGGCCTAATGGGTAAGAGCGCGGACTCTTTATCATTCGGTCTTTCATCGCTTTGATTCGCGCGTAGCTTGGGCCACATGTGAGACGCCAAGTCCTGCAGCGGAAGGTCATGTGGTTTTTCTCAGGGTACTCCGGTTTACGCCTATCTCCGATAAACAACCGTCTCCAAATAAGTGAAATAATCTTGAAATTGCCATAAAAACAAATTAAAAATAATAACAACCCTTATCCCGCTGAACCACAACAATCCTTACCTTTGCAAACTTTCAATGTAGATCAAGATCAGTGGGCTTGTCATTAAGTTTGAAAATTTGAACTGTTACTTTATTTCGTGCACTTTGATTGATTGGTAGTCAGAAATGTGTGTAGCAAATTATTTTATTTCAGTAGGATAAGAGTTAACATACCAGTAAGACATAATTGTTTCTATATAGCAATTTTTAGTTGTCGTTGTCTTTTTTTTTTCATAGATTTTATTTATTTATTCTTTTTTTTTCTCAGTACTCAAATAATAGAATGTGGGTGATCGTGAAAAGCAGCTCTACAGGTACCCACAGCTTAAGTTTTTAAGCAAAAAAATGCGCTAGTTAACCACACTTGTCTCTTTATGAAGTGGGGGTTTACATGGGCATCTAGCGCCCCGCCCACCGCGGCTTGGAGAAATATCTTGATTGGCGGGCCGCATGGTGACTTTGCGCAGAGCTGTTGAGTATGTGAAGCATGCATGAAAGTACTTACACATGTACATATACTATTCATAACAGTATGTGTGTTAATTATAATTTATCATTATGTGAATTTATTGTAAATATTTCAAGACTTCACATCTTATCGAGAATACTTGAATGATTTCAATTATTACTTTGAAATCATATCAGTTAAGGACCTGTCCCGACCGCCAATTTGGGGCTTGGAGAAATAGATGGACAGCATGATGCTTCCGCGCAAAGCTGAAACAGACTGAACTTGAGTACTGGCAAACCGCTAAGGTCAGAGCCTGCCCAGAAAAAAATGGTACGAGTAGGACCGTCCTTTAAATCCAAGCGGTTTCTTTGAACAGTAGGGCTTGAGGTGTCATTCCATTACAATGTCGGATAAAAGTCCCACACAATCGGAAGCATCGTCTCGAAAATGACGTAAATAGTGTTGACGGGGTCATAAAACCTCAACACCCACAAAACAAATAGAGGATTTCTTCTTTTTTTCAGTGTAAGAAATGAACAACAGAAGAAGTATTTTCACGAGTGGCGAAGCCACGAGTAAAAATACTTATTTTGGTGTTCATGAATGAAATGTTGATCTTACACTGAAACATTTATTGTTTCTTATATGCTTTAAACTGTATTATTAAAGTAAATGTAAAGCGCAAGCCGTCACTACGGGGAACACACATTTTCCATGGTGATTCCGCGTCGATTTGCAGATGTTCAGCGCCTTAACTTGGTATAATATTGGGTGTAAACTCAATGTTTCCACCTGAAAAACAGCTTGGAATGTTACATTACCAAATTGTTCACTTGAAATTTGCATTCAAATAATGCCCGCATTTGATAAGTTCATTTACGATGAGTAAGTGCCAAAAACTACGTCATCAACGTCCGAATGACATGAAAACGTGCGAGACGAAATTTCTGGCACACATTTATAACGTTTAGCTAACTGGCATCTAACAAACAGAAAATGTATAGAGTTTATTACTTAGCCCTTTTTAAATATGGAATTTATAAACCGAGGGAGCCGTTTGAACATCCGATAAAGAAACGAGTGCGCTTGCGCACGAGTTTCTTTCTCAGATTTTCAACCTCCCGAGGTTTGTAAATCCCATATTTTAAAGGACTGAGTCAATATTTTGTATATTACATTTGATAGAGCTGATACAACTAATTCTATGTACAGTACAGTTCATGCAAAAAGTAGTGGGCGCAGTGACACATAAGTTGACTGAAATAAAAACTGTATAGACGCCATCTTGAAAGCACTTCCTATTGTAATGAATGAAAATAGAAGAAATAAATATATTATAGTGATAAAACAATTAAAAATGCGAGAGAAGGGTAATCAAACGTACCCCTCATTCAGTAGTTATGTCCAGATAATCATTATTCCGAAGTTGCATCCTACTCGAATGTCATGCATTCTGAACGTCTGTTGAGGTCTCATCAGACCCCATTGAGATGACGTCATGAATAACGTCAACGAAACTTTCCCGCGTTTGAATATAGCGATCTTGTGCCAAAAGTAGTTCCAGCTACAAAGATTTATTTCCCCGGCGAAGAGGAAATATTTCTTCTTAGTAAAAAGGAAAATATCAAGTTTATGTCTTACATAATTCATGGTATTTCTCTGTTATGCATGTAATATATTTTATTTTTCGATGATACATCAACTTCACAAACAGTGAAAATAAAAAATCGTTTTTTCATTGTTTCATCACGAAAACACGCCAATATCATTTTGATCCCCTTGAACCCCACTTTTATATAAAGTTTTTTATAAAACTGGGGTTTACAGGGGTAAACCTATTTTTTTTCTTATTTCTACTTTAAAATATAGATGAAAGAAGAAAACAATTGCACGCAGCTTTTCCATCGTCTAATCATATTGAATAGAACCATTGTTTATTTCGACGTCACTGACGTCGCGTAAGTCAATTATTCCATTTCGAAAACACGCCCGAAGAAAAAAAGAAAACTTTAAGATGAAAATTGTGACATTTTTTTCTAATTTCTGCTCAAAATATGTATTGGGGGTACTCGTTAGAACCGCCTCGATGAGGCGGTTCTAACGAGTACCCACAATCTATAGTTTAGAGCAGAAATAAGAAAACTAAGATTTACTCCTATAAAGCCCAGTTTTACAATATGAAAGTGGGGTTCAAGGGGTGTAAAATTGCCAATTGGTATAGGTGTGGTTTCGTGATGCATTGAAGTATGAACAACATTTCTTCTACGGGTTTTCTGTTCATGCACTGAGAATGTTAATATTGCATTATGTCCGTATATTTTATGATGAAAACATGTTATTAACATATACAGTAGAACTTCGATGGCTAGAACACCGATGGCTCGTTTACCATGGCTGAGTCGAAACCATTCTTGAGTCCCTCATAAGAAATAGTGAGGGTAAAATTAGGATATTTTCGTCTTTTATCTTGCAAATGTATGCTGTGTGAAATCATTAGAATCGCCTCGATGAGGAGATTCAAATGAGTACACACAGCATACATTTTTCATTATAGAACACCGAAAAAGATGTCCTAAAGTATGTCGTTTTGCCTCCTGGCATAAGCCCTCAGTGGCTCGAACTTCCCCTGTCTCGAATAGATTTTCATGGTCCCAAAGGTGTTCGAGCCGTTGAAGTTAGACTGTAAATGCTCGAAATATATTGGTTGTGGGTGTTTGTCAGAACCTCCTCATTGAGGCGGTTGAAACGATGTACCCATAACTTAAGTCGTGGAGCAGAAATATGTAAAATAATGAGCCCCCCTCATAAAGTGAGGTTTATTGGGGTGTTCATGACACGGACGTGTTTGCTTGATGCAACGATTTTTTATTGTGGGGAGGGTGGTTTAGGACCCAGTCATTAATAATTTGGCAAATTAAGTAACGGGCTCGTCAGTTTTCCTAACCACACATTTCCTGGCAGGCTTATACAGTGTGTGTGTGGGGGGGGGGGTTAGTAGTACAGAGCGCACCCTTTCGCCGGAAACTGACACCTGCCCTTCTTGAATCAGCGAAATGGAGAAAATGACCGAACGACATCATGATCAATCTCCACGAATGAATAAAGCCGGCAGCAGAAGGCATCGAACCCGCGACCTGATTACCAGTCATGAGCGCATCCCAGTGAGCTAGCGACACCGGGTGGCGCACATGAAGTTCGAAGCTTTTCACGAAGATGTTCAGAGATTGTATGCCTCAAAATGGTGGAAAATATGCCAGCTGTATCCGTTTTCCTTAAAGTAAAACATGTTTAAAGGTCGATTGTTTAAGAAATAGATCAGCTCTAGCTGTGATTTGTTGAGTAATAAATCACAGTTTGGAGGTCAGTTGTAAAGTAGACAAATCACGAGCGCGTAGCGCGCGTGATTTGTCTACTTACAACTGACCGACAAACTGTGATTTATTACTCAACAAATCACAGTCTAGAGCTGATCTATTTCGATTCTAATACGCTGAAAATCGGCAATAATGTTGTTGTTTCCTTCAAAATCTCACAACTTTTCGCCATTGTTAGAAGAAATCCCGCTAAAATTAACGACTGAAACACATGTATTTACATCCTTTTCTAACGTTTTCGATGCGAGAAAATGACGTTAAACCGTCTAACGTCAAGGAAATCGACAAGTGACGTCATCAATTGGCAGTTTTAATGACGTCATTTGTCACGCTCTTCCTAGCCGTGATTTGTTGTAGAATAAAACACAGTTGTTTTCCATTGCCTATATAGGCGCGCTATGTTAGGTTTGACAGTCAACCCAAAGTTACTAAGCACAGTAGGTTTACATTTCTGACGTCAACGTGACTATAACTGATAGCACGAGTTATGTTATTTATACACGCGTTTTGTTAGAGCGCTTTGTAAAGATATACAGTAAAATTCAGCTGTTAAGATACCCCAAAATTGAGACTAATTCTGCTTTAAAAAGCTTATTTGGAAAGTTTCAGTTATTCTTTCTGTGTGTTTTCTGCACAGAGTGTCCTCTGGTCAGAATCCACCTTTGGGATTGTTCAAAAGTGGTCTTTAAGACCACTTTTGAACAGTCCCAAAGGTGGTCTTAATATAGGTTTTTTACTGTATATTTGTAAAACATGGTCTTGGCTTATGGGCTATGACATTGGCAACTTGTGACGAGTAGATCCAGATCTGGCCACAAAACGCGGCGTGTGATCTGTGTATACACTGCTATAATACTGAAATTTAAGGAACTAAACAGTCTAAGTCTCACTTGGGGCCTACTTTCCCACTGCGGCCTACACTCCGTGAAAATCGACCCTCCAGTGCTGTCAGTGATTTGCTTTGAATCCTGGTTAGTTTCAGAACCAAAGGTCGTAGGCAGCCGGAGGTACGACTGGTTCTATGTCGTACCCGGCGGCACTTGGTGTGCCGGGTATCGGTGGTTCTTGACCCGCCATCATATATCTGTTAAACCTGGGTATATTCATTGACTGCGGTTGCTGAGAAGGCGGTGCTATATACTCTGCCGGTCCACCTAGCCCACTCGCTCCTTCATATCCAAACGGTTGAGGTGCGTCTGGAATCTGTACATCATGTAGGGCTGGTTCATAACTTGAAGAGGGAGCCACCGAGTTAAATCCTCCAGACAAAAGCGCCTGTCCTGAACCGTTGGTTCCTGGGCCGTTCCCGCCAACAAGGTTTGCTGCTGCAAGTTTCGCTCGAATTTTTAACACAATACCGATAACTCCGGCGATACAGGCAATCGCTGCTACACCTCCAACTGCAGCCCCAATAATCAGTGCAGTGTTGTTACCTTCATCGGCCGGTGTTGCTTCTGAAACAGCAGAACATTAGCATTGCTCCAGATGTGGCGCTTTTTCATCCGAACAGTAATGGTATCTTTCTTATTTCTGCACGAAAACATATGTAGGGGTATTCATTAGAAACATCTCGCCGAGGCGCTTCTAATGTGTACACACAAGGTACATGTGTATATTCGTACAGAAATTAAGACAAGAAAAGTATTACGCTTTATAACATGTTGTAGTTCGAACAAATTTACCTGAGACTGGTGAACTCTATTAGCATAATTTCACACCCGACTGAATGCATGTATTTATCATCGCCGTCTCCCGAAAATGGCGATACTGGTATTAAATACATAGAGGTTGGTAAATGGGTCGCAATACACGTGATGCCGAAAATTCACGAGAAGTTTACGAAAGCCGACATATTAGGCGATAACATTGACAAATTTATTCCACGCATAAAGGTTAGTCTCAGGTCAAATTGTTCGAACCATATAATATGCGGCATCTTGAATGATGAGGGATTTGAAAGAAATACGAACGCTGATGCACATGCAGTATGAAATACTTTCTAAAGTCGATTTTTATCTTTTTGTCGGTTTTTCGGCACTTTTTATTAAAGATTTTTTTTTATCAAAACACCCAGCCCAAAAGTTGTAGAAGAGACGTTCCGCCAACTTCATGTAAAGGAGTCAGCCTCCAGAATTTTATACTTTTTGCTCTTATCAGATGGACTTTTTGCAATTTTTGAAATTTTCAATAAAGACTAAGTCCATTTCTGTCACTATAACTATTGAAATGAAAACAAATAACTTCCCTATTTTTAAATATCTATATATCTATATATAGATATCTATAGAGTGAGTGAGTATTAAGTTTTACGTCCCACCAACAGCTAAGGTCATACGGAGACGGGACCTCGGTTTAAAGACTCATCCGAAAGTCTGGAGAAGCCCGGGATCGATCCTGCGATCTCTGGTTTACAAGGCGAGTAGCGTAACCACTGCACCACGGAGGCTTCTAGATATCTATAGATTAAATATAAATAATATCCACAATGCGGGTAAATATAACTATGAAAAAATTAAAGAAACACTGGAATAAAAGTTATTTTTCCTGTATTTTTAACAACCGGTTTCTTTAATTTTTCATAGTTAGATATCTATATATGGATAAATCTCGTGCCGGCAGCGAAGCGTCAACCGGAAGGGACGTTGTACAAACCATTAGAGTGTAGGCAGTCAAAAGCATGAAACACGTTGTTTTAGTCAGTAAACCTTTTGTTCAGACATTAATCTGTTATTGATAAAATATTAAAAATACCACTCAATGCAACTTCTTGTTTGACTCCCGAATGTGCACATTGTAAGCTTGCGTGGTATTTGAATGACCCACATAATTATCCTTCAGTCGAACACTGAACAGACGACAAATCGACAAACGCCACCAAGGCGGGACTTGTGGAAACATAAAATTCCGCACAACTTGAAATTGTAGATATCTCCATCTGATTAGAGCTCTGCTCAGATAACTTAGTTTGAGAAGTTGGCGGAGCGTCTTCTCTACAACTTTCTCTCTGGATGAGTTGATAAAGAAAATCTCGCCAAAAAGCGCGACAAAAGCTACTGAAAAATTCGACTTTAAAATTGTTCTCTACACAACAACCTTCAAGTGCTCCCACGAAATGTCACAAAGGCCATGCATGAAAACAATTATGACGACCTTAATAGATGAAGAAACAACTGATATCTGTTAAGATGAACAAAAATTAATTGCTTGCGATGAATTTAAAATCGAAATGAAAAATATTTTTGGATACTTTTCTTCTCTGGGGCTATGCATAAGGATGGCATACATGTTAGATATACAGTGAAATTCCGCTATTAACATTACGATAACACACCCGTGCGACATAGTGAATTTTTGCACATCTCCAAAATGGCTACTTTTCTGATGAAAATCGATGATACTTTTCTTATTTTTACTGCAAACATAGGTTGCGGGTGCTCGTTAGAACCGCCTCATTGAGGCGGTTCTAACGAGTACCCACAACCTATGTCTTGGAGTAAAAATAAGAAAAATAATGATTACCCCCGTAAACCCCAGTTTTCTCTATATATAGTGGGGTGTAAGGGGGTCTTCATTTCACGGACGAGTTCACGTGATGAAGACCACCTAAAATGAAAACTAATTATTTGTCTTTGTAATTGCAACACCCAGTGTCCTAGACTAGTAAGAAACCATATTTGGGTCTGTTCAAAAGTGGTCTTAAGACCACTTTTGAACAGCCCCAAAGGTGGTCTTAATATAGGAACTGTAAATAATTTTGATTTGCAATGGCCCGAGCACCTTTAGGGCCATGAAAATTTGTTCGAGATGGGAGTAGTTCGGGTCACTAAGGAAGAACACAGTGTCAGGTCGTGGACATACTGGGATGACAAATAGATTTCGATCCCGGGTTTCTCCAGGCTTTCGGGTGGGTATTTAAACCGCGGTGACGTCTTCGTATAACCTTAGCTGTTGGTTGGAGGTAAAAAGTCAAAAAGACATCCATACGTCCACCCCAACCACCCACCCGCACAAACAAACACACACACACGCACGCACGCACATACACACATCCATCCATGCATCCATCCATCCAACCGTCCATCCATCTATCCAGCCATCCATACTAATGGATATCTTTTCGGCGAACTTCTCTAAATATAAATATGTTGTGAGTACTCATTAGAATCGCCTCAATGAGGCGATTCTTATGAGCACACATAGCATACCTTTTCAAGATAAAATAAGAAACTATATATCTAAATTATCCATAACAAGTAGATATCCGTTGTGTTATGGGAAGCATTCTTTATGGAACCAAGAGCATGCTTGAATGTGTTGCGACCGTAAAAAGTCTCCCCGTCCTTCATCATAGTGTGTGTTTATTTTCTAGTCCTTTTGGGTCATTGATTCCATTGCAGAAGTTTAAAAATGTGTGAGGGTAATTGATGAGGCCTAATTTGTTGAAACTAGCTAGTCTGGTCCAGAAAAATATAGTAAACTCCACAGTATTCAGATCTTTCTTTTAGTCCTTGCTTCAAAAGGATTACCTTTCTCCACGGCCCACGCACATCGTGGCGTAATATAAAAGATGGGTTGCATGATGCTTGCACGCAGAGTTGAAACCGACCGCACACGGGTATTGGTAAACCGCCGCTAGAGGATCTAAGCCTGCCCCAGCAAAGCGGTGCGAGTCGGACCGTCCGTGTTTATAAATCCTATTGGTTTCATTGGGCGACAGGACTTGAGATGTCATTTCATCTCAATGTCGGGTAAAAGTTCCACAGAATTGGAAGCAACTCTCCAAAATGACCTATACAGTGTTATCGGGGACGGTTAACCTCAAATCAAACAAACAAACAATTAGAAGATATTTACTGCATAATATACCGATGGACTGGGCCACTTTCAAATGTTGGACAGGTCCATTTGTCATTTAAGGGGTGCTAGGTCCATTTTCATTTTGGTATTCTATTATATTAAAATTCCTTAAAGCAAACGGTGAAGACCCTAATCAGAGTCTGGTCTGGGTCTGAACTGTTTGCCTATGTCCCTTTCCACTGGTTTCCAGGCATGAATGTGTTAATGACAAAATAATAAAAATAAGTTTCTCCTACCTACCGACCAAAATTTTTTCCAGTATGTTAGAAGAAAAACGGCTATTTTTAATAATAATAATAAATAATAATAATAATATTTTTTAAAGGATAATACTATAAATAATCTACTTTAGGAATGTTGATTCAAAGTTGAATCAGTGTTGAAAGAACATTCTTGCATAAAGTCCTATCAACACAGCTGTCTGAAGCTATTCTTAAATGGGTCAGAAGCCGTGTTCAAACAAAACCGATGTTTAAATCATGAACTTCACCTGCTGTTTGAACATGGGTCTTGAACTTTGGATTTCACAAGATGAGCCTAATTTTGTTTATTTATACATGCTGTTGTCCTGAACATAGCGTCTTGTTTAATCTGAGGTTTAACGTCCCCGCCAACACTATTTAGGACATTTTGGAGATGTTGCTTCCAATTTCGCGGGACTTTTACCCGGCATTGAGATGAAATGACATCTCAAGCCCTGTCGCCCAATGAAACCAACAGGGTATATGAGCATGGACGGTCAGACTCGCACCGCTTTGCCTGGGCAGGCTTAGATCCTCTCAGCGGTTTACCAGTACTCGTGTGCGGTCGTTTTCAGCTCGGCGTGGAAGCATCATGCAACTCATCTATTTCTTCAAGCCCCGATTGGTGGGGGCCGGCCCATAGCGTTTTAAAAGTTATTGATGATGCCATATCGTAATTGCAGAAATGACGTCATTCTGAACTAGCCGCCATGTTGCTTTTGCGGTCACATTTGAAAAGTTTAGATGAAGCTAATCAGGAAAACACGCCTACATAATTCTGACCCCCTTGAACCATACTTTCATATAGTAAAACGGGGGTTAACATGGGTATGCCTGATTTTTCTTATTTCTGCTCTAGAATAAAGATTGTGAGTACTCATTAGAACCGCCTCGATGAGGCGGTTCTAACGAGTACTCACAATCTATATTTTGAGCAGAAATAAAAAATATCACAATTTTTCGTCTTAAGCTTTTCATTTTTCGGCGGTAAAGTTTACAATGTATTTGTATAGGCGTTTTTTCGTAATATGTACTGTTTATATGGAGTTTATTATGGGTGTTTTTGTTTCAACTTGTCGTTGGAATCGTAAGTTATTCAATCCCAACGATCATTTGCAATAACATTTGCTGGATCCCTCGGAAGATACTAATATTTTTTAACACTCGGCCTAGCGGCCTCGCATTCAAACAGCTTCCTCTGAACCAGAATAATGTTAATGCATAAAACCATGTGTGATCCCTATACAGTAAAATTCCTGTATTAAGACCACCTTTGGGACTGTTCAAAAGTGGTCTTAAAGATCACGTTTGAACAGTCCCAGGGTGGTCTCCTACAAGAGCATGCTTGATTTAGAAAACAGAGTAAATGTTAATGTATGTATTACCTTCTAAATAAGCTTTTGAAAGCATAATTTGTCTTACTTTTAGGTGGTCTTAATAGCGGAATTTCACTGTATTTTCAACGTTGAGTGTCTGCTGCATTACGAAAACACTTCTATACAAATGCATTGTAAACTTTACCCCTAAAAAACGAAAATTTTCAGATAAAAATTGTGATATTGTCTTATTTTTGCCCAAAATATAGATTCTGGGTACTCCGCATCGAGGAGATTCTAATGAGTACTCACACTCTATATTTTAGAACAGAAATAAGAAAATTCTGGTTTGCCTGTCGCATTTGAAGAGTTTATATGGAATTTATATGGAGCTTTTGGGCGTTTTCGTCAAAATTTGCAGTCAGATTCGTAAGTTATGCAAGAACAACGATCATCCATGGTTATTTCATTGCATTAACATTTGCCGGATCCCTCGGAAGATATTTGAACACTCGGCCTAGCGGCCTCATGTTCAAACAGCTTCCTCGGGATCCGGCAAATGTTAATGCATGAAAAACCATGGTTTATCCCTATATGAAAGAACGTTGAACGACGTTTTCAACGTTGAGTGACTTCTGGGACGATTATTGCGTCCGAGCCGATGCAAAACGATCCGTGCATCACGAAAACACGCCTTTAAATGTTTATCCCCTTGAACTCCACATTTATATAGTAAACCTGGGGTTTGCATGGGCAAACCTTATTTTCCAATTTCTGCTCTAAAAATAGACTGTGGGTACTCGTTAGAACCGCCTCGATGAGGCGGTTCTCACGAATACCCACAATCTATATTTTGAGCAGGAATAAGAAAAATGTTACAATTTTTCATCCTAAAATTTTCATTTTTTAGGCGATATAGGTTACAATGTATTTATATAGGCGTGTTTTCGTAATGGGCCGTTATAATGAAGAAACATACCTGTGTTTTCTAAAGGTTGTGCTGTTTCGCCTGTTGGGTTCGGTTTAATGACGCCAGTAACATTTCGACCACCTGGCACTGTTGTTTTAGACGTTCTTGGCCCTGCAGTAGTGGGAGAAGTTTGTCGAGGCACTGAAGTAGTGGAGACATTTGGTCCATGTCCTGTAGCAGCGGAGGACCAGAGTCCAGCTGACACTGTTGTTTCAGGCGTTCTACGCCCTGCAGTAGTGGTAAGATTTGGTCCGGGTCCTGCAGCAGAGCGGGAGGATTCTGCATCTGACATTGTTGTTTCAGACGGCCCCGGCCTTGCAGGAGTGACGGGTGTTTTACCATCTATTTCTGTTGTTTTAGACCGTACGGGGACTCCAGGAGTGGAGGGTGTTTTACCACCTGCCTCTGTTGTTTCAGACATTCCAGGCCCTGCAGGAGTGGATGGTGTTTTACCACCTGCCTCTGTTGTTTCAGACGTTCCAGGCCCTGCTGGAGTGGATGGTGTTTTACCACTTGCCTCTGTTGTTTCAGACGGTCCAGGCCCTGCTGGAGTGGATGGTGTTTTACCACTTGCCTCTGTTGTTTCAGACGGTCCAGGCCCTGCAGGAGTGGATGGTGTTTTACCACCTGCCTCTGTTGTTTCAGACGTTCCAGGCCCTGCTGGAGTGGATGGTGTTTTACCACTTGCCTCTGTTGTTTCAGACGGTCCAGGCCCTGCTGGAGTGGATGGTGTTTTACCACCTGCCTCTGTTGTTTCAGACGGTCCAGGCCCTGCAGGAGTGTATGGTGTTTTACCACCTGCCTCTGTAGTTTCAGATGGCCCAGGTGCTGCAGGAGTGGATGGTGTTTTACCACCTGCCTCTGTTGTTTCAGACGGTCCAGGCCCTGCACGAGTGTATGGTGTTTTACCACCTGCCTCTGTTGTTTCAGACGGTCCAGGCCCTGCTGGAGTGGATGGTGTTTTACCACCTGCCTCTGTTGTTTCAGACGGCCCAGGCCCTGCATGAGTGGATGGTGTTTTCCCACCTGCCTCTGTTGTTTCAGACGGTCCAGGCCCTGCTGGAGTGGATGGTGTTTTCCCACCTGCCTCTGTTGTTTCAGACGTTCCAGGCCCTGCATGAGTGGATGGTGTTTTCCCACCTGCCTCTGTTGTTTCAGACGGTCCAGGCCCTGCTGGAGTGGATGGTGTTTTACCACCTGCCTCTGTTGTTTCAGACGGTTCAGGCCCTGTAGGAGTGGATGGTGTTTTACCACCTGCCTCTGTTGTTTCAGACGGTCCAGGCCCTGCAGGAGTGTATGGTGTTTTACCACCTGACCTTGTTGTTTCAGACGGTCCAGGCCCTGCAGGAGTGGATGGTCTTTTACCACCTGAGTCTGTTGTTTCAGAAGGTCCAGGCCCTGCAGGAGTGGATGGTCTTTTAACACCTGAGTCTGTTGTTTCAGACGGTCCAGGCCCTGCAGGAGTGTATGGTGTTTTACCACCTGACCTTGTTGTTTCAGACGGTCCAGGCCCTGCACGAGTGTATGGTGTTTTACCACCTGCCTCTGTTGTTTCAGACGGTCCAGGCCCTGCACGAGTGGATGGTGTTTTACCACCTGCCTCTGTTGTTTCAGACGGTCCAGGCCCTGCAGGAGTGGATGGTGTTTTACCACCTGACCTTGTTGTTTCAGACGGTCCAGGCCCTGCAGGAGTGTATGGTGTTTTACCACCTGACTCTGTAGTTTCAGATGGTCCATGCCCTGCTGGAGTGGATGGTGTTTTACCACCTGCCTCTGTTGTTTCAGACGGTCCAGGCCCTGCACGAGTGTATGGTGTTTTACCACCTGCCTCTGTTGTTTCAGACGGTCCAGGCCCTGCAGGAGTGTATGGTGTTTTGCCATCTGCCTCTGTTGTTTCAGACGGTACAGGCCCTGCACGAGTGGATGGTGTTTTACCACCTGCCTCTGTTGTTTCAGACGGTCCAGGCCCTGCAGGAGTGGATGGTGTTTTACCACCTGCCTCTGTTGTTTCAGACGGTCCAGGCCCTGCAGGAGTGGATGGTGTTTTACCACCTGAGTCTGTTGTTTCAGACGTTCCAGGCCCTGCAGGAGTGGATGGTGTTTTACCACCTGAGTCTGTTGTTTCAGACGTTCCAGGCCCTGCAGGAGTGGATGGTCTTTTACCACCTGAGTCTGTTGTTTCAGAAGGTCCAGGCCCTGCAGGAGTGGATGGTCTTTTAACACCTGAGTCTGTTGTTTCAGACGGTCCAGGCCCTGCATGAGTGGATGGTGTTTTACCACCTGACCTTGTTGTTTCAGACGGCCCAGGTCCTGCAGGAGTTGAGGATATTTTACCACCTGGCTCTGTTTCTTCAGAAGGTCCAGGCCCTGCAGGAGTGGGAGGTGTTTTACCACCTGGCTCTGTTGTTTCAGACGGTCCAGTCCCTACATGTGTGGATGGTGTTTTACCATATGCTTCGGTTGTTTCAGACAGCCCCGATCCTGCAGGAGTGTAGAGTATTTTACTACTTGACTCTGTTTGTACAGACGGTCTGGGCCCCGCAGGAGAGGAGGATAGTTTACCACCTGATTCTGTTGTTTCAGACTGTCTAGGCACTGCAGGAGTTGAAGGTGTTTTACCATCAGTCACTGCTGTTTCAGACGGTCCAGGTCCAATGGGTGTGGGGGTTGTTATACCATCTGACATAATTGTTTCAGACTGTCCGGGGACTGCACGAGTTGGGGATGTTTTCCCACCTAACCCTGTTGTTTCAGATGGTCCGGGAACTGCAGGAGTGGAGGGCCTTTTACCACCTGACTGTGTTGTTTCAGACGGTACATGCCCTTCAGGAGTTGAGGATGTTTTACCACCTGACACTGTAATTTCAGACGGTCCGGGAACTGCAGGAGTGGAGGGTGTTTTACCACCTGACACTGTTGTTTCAGACGGTCCATGCCCTGTACGAGTGGAGGGCGTTTTACCACCTGACTCAGTTGTTTCAGACGGTCCAGGACCTGCAGGAGTGAATGGAGGTTGGCCACCAGACGTAAACGCGCCCGATATTGATGGATGCGTAGTCTGTTTTGTTTTGTCCTGATCAGGGAAAGGTATTGGATAAGGTTCGAAAAACTGTTCAATAAAGTCTGGTCGCATGTGATAAAATCTCTCATGGTACTCTTGCCATGTCTGATAACCTGGATCTGGAATTTCCAGGTTCACCTCATATGGTGGTACATATGGTTTACCGAGCATGTCGACTGGAAACCAATCATCCGCGTACTTGAACACAGATTTCACGCAACAATCGTCGCTTGGTTCCCTGCAAGTGCTTGTCTCATCTACATCGGTACTGATTTCTATAGGGACCTCGGTGAGTCTCAGAGCGGGAGAGAAAGTCGATCGCATATTTGCTTGTGTTGGATGAACTTGTGGAAGGCTGGTCCCTGGCTCTCTGATAGGCCGTGATTCGGCGTCTGAAAATAAAAACATTGCGATAATACATTCACGTGACGTGGAGTATTTTGTCATATTTCTGATGAAAATTAGCGACATTTTTGTTATTTATACTCCAAATATAGGTTCTGGAAGCTCGTTATAACCGCCTCTTTGAGACAGTTCTAATGTAAGGCTGGATGGACGGACGGACGAGCGGACGGACGGATTGATGGATGGATGAATGGATGGATGGATGGATGGATGGATGGATGGATGGATGGATAGATAGATAGATAGATAGATAGATAGATAGATAGATAGATAGATAGATAGATAGATAGATAGATAGATAGATAGATAGATAGATAGATAGATAGATAGATAGATAGATAGATAGATAGATAGATAGATAGATAGATAGTACCTCCTGTTCCAGGGTTAAATTTTATATAATCGTCTTGCAAATGAAATAATATCGTCGTACTACAATGGCTTGTAAACATTTTGGACCACGAAAACATGTTTGAGACAGGGGTTGTTCGAGCCTCTGAGTGTTATTTATAGAACAGTTCAGAAGATATACAAGGGATATTTTCGCTCTTGCTTTACATGAAGTTGTATCTTCTGTACGTGTCGAGGGGATTCTAATTAGAAATTACGAAAACATGCCTATTCAAATACATTGTAAATTTTACCGCAAAAAAAAAAAAAAAAAAAAAACGAAATTTTTTAGATGAAAAATGGTGACAGTTTTCGTATTTCTGCTCAAAATATAGAATGTGGGTACACGAAAGAACCGCCTCATCGATGCGGTTCTAACGCGTACCCACAATCTATATTTCAGAGCAAAAATAAGAAAAATTAGGTTTACCCCTGTAAGCCCCAGTTTTACTATATAAAAGCGAGGTTCAAGGGGTCAGAATTGTATAGGCGTGTTTTCGTGATGGCGGACATAAAAGCATTTTCAATATGAAATACATGTGATGGAATTAATTTCTGCAAGTATAGAATATTTTCCTAAGGACCAAGTTTGAAACTACCGTGGTAAACCATCAGTGTTCGAGCCATCAAACATTCACTGTAATGTTTATAAACCTGTTCAAGGCCAGAAAATACAGAGAAAGTCCGCAATTAAGACCTAAAATTAAGACTTATTCTGCTTCTAAAACGTTATTCAGTAGGTTTCAGCTATCCTTTCTTGGTGTTTTCTGCATACAGTGTCCTATGAGCAGGGACCACCTTTGGAACAGTCCGGAAGGTAATCTTAATGTAGGAATTTTACTCCACTCATATTTGTCTGAAATGAGGCCTCCATGGAAAGTTTCATGGAGCACATTTAAGTAACAAAGGGAGTTAAAGCTATGTCTTGATGGTAACATGTATACCAGTAAGAAGTTATCCAAATCGGTGTGTGTGTATGAATTCGGGTTTAACGTCGCTTTCAACAATTTTTCAGTCATATCACGACGGTGTCTGGTTGCGACAGGGAGCTCAATGCTCACTTTTATAATGCTGCCTCACTGAAGTATCATATGCCCCAGACACATTACATGATACCACACCCAGTCACATTATCCTGACACTGGGTCGACCAGTCCTAGCTCTACCCCGTAAATCTGAGTGCCAAGCGAGAAGCAGCTAGTACCATTCTTAACGACTTTGGTATGTCGCGGCCCGAGATCGAACCCGTGACCGCCCGTTCCCCGGAGCGGACACTCTACTAACTGAGCTATCGGGGCCGGTATATCCAAGTCGGTTACAAGTGTTTCTTGAAAGAGGGTTGTTTAATTATGCTCAATTTACTGCACACATATGTAATACTGTAAACTTTGTGTGTAATATAGTACTTTCAAAACTTCCAAAACTCTGCAATTTGTGTTACAAATGTGAGCATTGACTTTTTTCCTCCGTTAAACTCCATAATATGTTCCTGCCAAAACGCGTGTTGAAGCTGCCAGCTGGTTCTCATGTCGGAATTTGCATTTGTGATTCTTTTCGAATTATAAATAGTATTTTTGATCATTATCATTACTTTTGAATTATACCTCTCTTCTTTCTGTCCAACAACCCGGAGATACCATGTAGCAACAGAATCATATAGAAACATCTCAACCCCGACATGGTGTATTTTAATGGTGTTTTGTTGTCTGGAAAAGAAAATGTTCTTAATCATTAGGTCTCTCACCACTGTGGTTCGAGCCTCGCTCGGGTCACATGTGAGACGCCAAGTTCTGCAACGGAATGTCAGGTGGTTTTTCTCAGGGTACTCCAGTTTTCGCCCACTTGTGATTAACGATCGGCTCGATATGAGTGAAATAATCTTGAAAGGGCCGTAAAACCAAAAAAAAATGATGAAAACGATAACATAGTGCACAGTAGCAAAATCAAAGCACTGACAGCATCGGTGGGTCGATTGTCACTATGTAGGCTGAAAAATGGTCCTGAACGGGGACTTAAGCAGACTTTTTGTTTGAACACTTAAATTCCTGTACAGTATGTAGTGTACACCATGATCAGATACCACGATCTGCGGCGGCTGATCCTGGTCTAAATTATTTGCCAGTGTCCCAGCACATTCGCCGAGTCAGTGTTTTCAATACATTAAGAAAACACGCCTATACAAATACATTGTCAACTGTGACACCGAAAAAACTGAAATTTGATGATGAAAAATTGTGATATTTTTATCTTATTTCTGTTCAAAATATAGATTATGGGTACTCGTTAGAACCCCCACATCGAGGCGGTTCTATTGAGTACCCACAATCTCTATTAAGAAAATAAGGTTTACCCCTATAAACCCCAGTTGTACTATATAAAAGTGGGATTCGAAGGGGTCAAAATTATATAGACGTGTTTTCGTGATGAAGCTTTCTTAAATACACCATTCTGACGTCACGACGGCAAGAATAGCGCGGCTATGTTCTATAAATAACAGTTACCTGGATTGCCTCAAAATCAGTGATGGTCACGTGGACATCAGCACTGAAGAACTTTTGTGTTCAGTAACTTTGGGTCGAATGACAAACAATCGACCCAAACGCGGTACTATTAAAAATATTCTCAGACGTCAGGTGATACACCTATTCGCTCTTGTTCAAAAGCATCGTTAGCTTAACGAGCCCGTTAGTGGTCAAATGTTAAGTATTTGGGCATGTTCAATATAAAATACTTGGGTATATTTACGGGAACAAAATGTGAGTACCCTTAGTAATTGCAATCGCTGCTCATAGTTTTATAAATGAATAAATAAATAGTGTGTATGCCATAATGTACGATCAGTTCTTTAATGACACTTTAACAAGGCGGTTCTAACGAGTTCCCACAATATATATTTTGACCAAAAATCTGAAAAAAATCAGAACTTTTTATCTGAATTTTTTCAATGTTTAGCTGTACAATGTTATATATTTGAATAGGTATGTTTTCGTTATGCTGACCGGTGACATGGACAGTTACAATTTCGTTCATTACGATAACACACGCGTGCGCCATAGTGCAGTTTTTATATCGCCAAAACGGCCAATTTTCTGATGAAAATTTGTGACATTTTTCTTACTTATACTCTAAACATAGGTTGTTGGTGTTCGTTAGAACCGCCTTATTGAGGCGGTTCTAACGAGTACCCATAACCTATGTCTAGGAGCAGAAATAAGAAAAATAATGTATACCACCGTAAACCCCAATTTTCTCTATATAAAGCGGGGTGTGAGGGGTGCTCATTTCACGGTCTTGTGAGCGTGATATTAACCAGCTTACAAACCTGTATTGTAAGCAAGCAGATTCGACCCTGGTCAACGGTCAATCACTCCCTTCCGCTGATTCAAGAAGGGTATTTGTCAGTTTCTGGCGAAAGAATGTGCACTATAGTGGTTTAACCACTTACGTATAAGCCTGTCCAGGAAAAGTGTGGATAGTTAAACTGACTGGCTCAAACATGTGGGAATTACCTGTGTCCGAATTAAGTGGCTTTGATTTGATGTTTAACGTCCCCATCAACACTATATAGGTCATTTTGGAGACGTTGCTTCCAATTTTGTGGGACTTTTACCCGACATTGAGATGAAATGACCTCTCAAGCCCTGTCGACCAATGAAACCAATAGGGTTTATAAGCATGGACGGTCCTACTCGCACTGCTTTGTCTGAGCAGGCTTAGATCCTCTAAGCGGTTTTCCAGTACTCGTGTGTGGTCGGATTCAGCCCCGCGTGGAAGCTTCATGCAGTACATTTATTTTTTTTAAGCCCCAATGGGTGGGGACCGAAGTAACGCAACAAAACATATATGGAAGTTAACCGGGAACATGTTTATATGAGATAGTTTTGTTTTGCTATTTTACACTAGACAGGGAAAATGTGGTTAAAGATTATATAAATTCAATATTTTACCGTTAATTTGAATATAACTACATGTACATGTATGTATAGTAAAATAGCAAAAATACGCGAAAGTATCTGATTTTTGGGGCGATAGCCCCAGAGTATTGAAGAGTGATTTTGGCACTACCTTTTGCATTAATGCATACGACCTAATCACCACCAAGAGACACCGTGAGAAAATATAGCGCAATTTTCGAAACAGTTTCAAAAGTTCCTCATTAAAAGAGACAGCCGATGGAAATAAATGTTATATAAAGTTATCCATAAAGTTTACGGTGACAGGGATTCACTGAGGGATTCTCCGTGTAAAAAAAAAAACGTGAATGGAAACAATGCAGACTAATACACCATTCAGCGCCTTTTTATAGATCAGTACAATTAGCCCATTTTACAGCTCATTTTGTACCGAAAATCCAAAAACTGCCAACTGGCAAACATCGCTGGCACAGATCAGATACCATACCGCAGAACGCAGAGTATCATGTTTGCGAAAGGTTCAGCATTTACCAGATAAATTTTAAAGAAGCCACAGCACGACAACCCTAAATTTTGAAATGGACTCGTTTCATACTGATATTGGGTCCATTCAGTACAAAATGGGTTAAAAGTACGCAGTTTGGGGTCGATTATGTAATTCTTTGTGTCATTAACCCATTTAAGACAATCTCCCAGTTAAGAAGTTTGGAGTGGTCCATGTCCAATTGTAGGGCAGGTTTGTATTGTTAGCTGTAAATTTTGCCAAAATTTTATGTACTTTCAGCAAACAGTTTAGACACTGATGAGATGCAAGGTGTTGCGGCGTCTGAGCTTGGTCTGCCATGTTTGCAAATGTCCCCATAAAAGGCTGCTAGGCATACATGGGTCAATGTGGTGTTTATATCAATAACGAGGAAGTCATTTTTTTTTTCGGAGACCTAGCCCCTAGTCATGTGAACGGCCTAGGTAGCTTAGTCGGATACGCGACTGACTAATGATCAGGAGGACGCGGATTCGATACTAGCCGGGGTCAACAACATGTTTCTTGGAGAGTGATCATGAAATCTTTTCCACGGTGATTATCTCCCTTTTGCTGATTCACGAAGGGCAGTGGAAAGTAGAAGTAAAAAAAGATCAGGAATCGATATAATTAACTTACTCCACCCATCAAAGACACCAAAGGAAAAGAAACACAAA
Organism: Lucinisca nassula; assembly: GCA_963580285.1. Classification (NCBI taxonomy): domain Eukaryota; kingdom Metazoa; phylum Mollusca; class Bivalvia; order Lucinida; family Lucinidae; genus Lucinisca; species Lucinisca nassula. The sequence continues at coordinate 47,301,111 of OY757014.1, forward strand.
CATGAAGCGACCAGACCATAATGAAAACTAAACAAAGGAAGGCCATAAGGACAGTTACTTTCCCACAAAATGGCCAAATGGCCATCCAAAATAAAAAGCCACAAGTGATACACACAGTAAGTAACAAACAACAACATAAATAAACCGCCACAGAAGAACCGCCTTGGAACGGTCAGTGGAAAGAATTCCACTGGGGTGGGGGTGGGTGGGGGGGGGGGCTTAAATCGATTTTTACATGGCCATAATCCTCGCCCTTACCTCTGTCGCGGTATACACTAATTTTGTTAAGTCCGCGTGAAGGCTTCCTAACTCATCAGTGTAACATCTCCGAGAACTTACAAATAAAAAAAACTACAGAGATGAAACAAGTTTCTTGGAAGTTTCTTGTTTTGTGGTTTGCATTGGAGGTAAAGGCCCAGTCAGCACTATTTATGTCATTTTTGAGCCGCTCAGTTTACCTATCAACACTTTTCCTGGACAGGCTTATAAGAAAACGGTTAACCAATACAGTGCACATTTTTTTTTGCCAGAAACTGACAACTACCCTTCTTGAATCAGCGGAAGGGAAAGAATGACCGTAGAAAATATTTCATGATCAATCTCCACGAAAGACTGTTGCCGACCCCGGCAGGTATCGAACCCGCGTCTTCCTGCTCACCAGTCAGACGCGGATCCGATTGAGCAACCGAGACCGGCTGGAAATTTCTGTCGAACGAATGTGCACTGTATTGGTTTACCGTTTACGTAGGAGAAGTGTGGCTAGGTAAATTGACCAGCTCAAAAATGACCTAAAAAGTGTCGACTTGGTCATTACGCACCAATATAAATGTATTCAGCTTGAATACTTGCTAACGGTTAAGAAATATAAACATTTTTGCGAAAATTTAAACTAATTAAAAGAAACAAGAACAGCAGTGAAAAAAAAAAAACAATTGGTGAACAAACAGTCCCTTTATATCAGGCGTAGTATATGTATATGTCTTCTGTAAAGGTTTATGCTCTGGAAAAAAATGAAATTCCCCAAAGGAATTGAAACATCGAGTGGTCAAATTTTTTAGACCAGATTAGCCAGTTTCGCCAAGGTAGGCCTCAATATATTCAAGCCCCATTTGAACGATTAAAGGGATCATCCACAGTTTTTCATGAAAAACATTTGCAGGATTCCAAAGAATTTGTCTGAATATCTTCGAGGGACCAGACAAATGTTATTGCAATTAAATAAACATACATGGTCGTCATTCTTGCATTTCCTGCGGCAAATTGTGACAACTCCATATCACCTCTTCAGATGCTGCCGTTAAACTAAAATGGCATGGCGGCTAGTTCAAAACGTTGTTAAAACGATAACGTCTGTTCTGCAATACTTAAAAATGCTACGTTCAGTTAACATCGCCGAAAATATGAAAATTTTAAGATGAAAAATTGTGATATTTTTCTTATTTCTGCTCAAAATATAGATTGCTGGTACTCGTTAGAACTGCCTCATCGAGGCGGTTCTAACAAGTAGCCACAATCTATATTTTAGAGCAGAAATAAGAAAAAATAAGGTTTACCCCTACAAACCCCAGTTTTACTATACAAAAGTGGGGTTCAAGGGGGTCAAAATTATATAGGCGTGTTTTCGTGATGCGCGTAGAGTAAGCAAACAGTTAAGATCAGAGGTGGGCTTTAACCGGAGTACCCGGAGAAAACACTTGCAGGACTTGCACATATACCAAGCGTCCAAAGATGGGACACTGACAAACAGTGAAGACCCTCATCGGACTGTTTTTTAAGAAAGATCAATGGTGTAAAACCCACAACGAATAGAATACATATGTATTTGTTTGAGTTGAGGTTTTACATCCCCGGCAACACTATTAAGATCATTTTGGAGACGTTGCTTCCGATTTTGTGGTACCTTGGCCCGACACTAAGATGAAATGACATCTCTAGCCCCACCGGCCACAGAAATCATAGGGTTTAAGGCGCAGTCTGAGTCGCACCACATTTCCAGGGCAGGCTTGCACTTAAGAGGTTTACCAGTACTCGAAGTTCGGTCGGTTTCAGTCCTGCGCGGAAGCATTGGAACTAGATAAGTTGGAATATCCACATATTATTATTTTATTATTTATTGTTCTTATTATTTCTGCACGAAAACATATGTTGTCGGTACTCCTTCTAATGAGTACCGACAACATACGTTTTCTTTCAGAATCAGTACTTTTCGGATGAACACAAGCGTCTTACTATATCTGGAGCTTGATCCGTCAGCTGTAAATCAATACACAAAAGCTTCAGCTCAGTTTGCGCGCGTTTATGTTCATTGGTCAATGATAACCACGTGGAAAATTGCAGGGAAGATGTAAAACCAAAAACGAATAAAGTACACATGTAACCTGTACCTTCCCAAATCTATTGGACATAACGCAAACATCACGTTACCAAGTCCGTGAAATGAACACATCCGTAAACCCACCTTATAACGAGAAAATGAGGCGATTCTAATGCGTACACACAACATACCTGTACTTTACGGATTACAATAATACTATCCCATTATGCACCCTGATCGGCTAGTATGATTAACCCTCAGTGCCTAGAACTACCCTTATTTCGAACAAATTTCATGGGCCCCATTGTGTTCGAGCCATTGAAGCATTACGATAACACCCATGCGACATATATAGTGTATTTTCACATCTCCAAAATGGCTAATTCTCTTGAAAAAAAAAAACGTGATAATTTTCTTATTTATACTGCAAACATAGGTTTTGGGTGCCCGTTAGAACCGCCTCATTGAGGCGGTTCTAACTAGTACCCATAACCTATGTCTTGGAGCAGAAATAAGTAAAATAATGTATACCCCCGTAAACCAAGTTTCCCCAATAGGGGGTGTTTATTTCACAGGCTTGTTAACGTGATGTTAAATTGAATTTTGAAAGTATTTCGAGCCTGAAACAAAAGATTTTATTACGAATTCATAGTCTGTGTTATAATGGCATTTTTTCATTTCTTTACACTAGAATGATATGGGCTGCATGATGCTTCCACGCAGAGATGAAACCGACCCGCACACGAGTACTGGTAAACCACTTAGAGGATCTAAGTCCGTCCATGCTTATAAACCCTGTTTGTTTCATTGGACGGCAGGGCTTGAGATGTCATTTCATCTCAATGTCGGATAAAAGTCCCACAAAATTGGAAGCAACGTCTCCAAAATGACCTTTACAGTATTGACAGGGACGTTAAACCTCAAATCAAACAAACAAACAAATAGACTAGAATGTTTCAGATATACGTTTTTTTTTTTTCCTTATTTTAGCTTCTACTTATTGATTGTGGTTACTCCTTAGAATTGTAGAATGTGGGTACTTGTTAGAACTGCCTCAGTGAGGCGATTATAACGAGCACCCACATTCTATAATTTGGAGCGCAAATAAGGAAATTAATATATACCCTTGTAAATCACACTTTTCCGTAGATAAAGTTAGGTTTACGGTGTACTCATTTTACGGACTTGTTAACATGTTTTTGCACAGGTATGTTGTTCTGGTGTGTTTAATGTGGTTTTGTTTGTATTGGAGTTTAACGGACCAGTCAACACTATCTAGGTATTTTTTAGCCTTTCAGTTTACTTATCCACACTTTTCCTGGGCAAGCTGATACGCAAGCGGGTAACCAGTACAATGCACATTCTTTCGCAAGAAATGTACAATTGCCCTTCTTGAATCAGCGAAAGGGAGAGAATGACATGTTTTGTATGGTAAAGAATAAAAAGAAAACATTGGTACCTGATTTTATGACCCAGTAATAAAGTTTCCGAATCAAATTTGAAAAAATAATGTAGATTGTATTTCCTTTCTATTTTTTTTTTTTTTTTCTTTCTTTTTTTTTTTTTTTTTTTTTTATTAAATTATGCCAAATTAATGTCGGTTGAATTCAAAATATTAAGTTCATGATCATAGAAAGTAGTTTTGATTTCCATTCTGGGGTTAAGGGTTTACGAAAATACTTGGTATTGCAATGAATGGAAACATTTTTAAATGAAATCAATCTTCCATGATTAGTTCCATTGTAATACTGACAATGACGTCATATATTCAACCCTATCCTGTCTTTTGCTAAACAATACATTTAGTAAGAAAGGAAATTGTGTCTCATAAACAACTAATTGAGCAGATAAAAACACATCACGATAACAAGTCCCCCCCCCCCCCTCTAAACCCCACCTTAATTAGAGAAAAGTGTGGTTTACGTGGGTATACATTATCTGCCTCATTTTGGCTCAAAAACATAGATTGTGAGTACTCGTTAGAACCACCTCATTGAGGCGGTTCTTACGAGCACCCATAATCTATGTTAAGTGGGAAATAAGAATGATGCTATCATTTTCACTAATATTTGTCATTTCTGACACCATGTTGTGCACCATTATTTCACATGGACATGTTTTCCTTATGAGAACAGAAAACATGTATAGTCAACATATAAAAATGATAAATAAAACGATAACAGACTTGACTGATTACATATTCTTGCACTTCAGATAAGGTGATCCTGGAGTTAACCCTGGGATAGAATATAAGGATCTTACATGAGTGTGAGGGATGGATAGAAAATCCGTCCCGCGGGTCACTCCCCGGCATCACGAGGCTTGCCGGGTGATGACGAACAGTGATCCCGAGGAACGGATTTTTCTATCTAACCCTCACACCCGTGTATATAAGATTCTTTTTCTTGCATAGCTTTCATTTCTGAGAGTGAATTTTCTTATAAAAGAGTCACGTCAATGGTCGTCGTCCGCCATATTTTGGCGACCATTACGAAAACACGCCTATACAAATACATTGTAAACTTTACTGCCAAAAAAACTAAAAGTTTAAGATGAATAATTGTGATATTTTTCTTATTTCTGCTCAAAATATAGATTGTGGGTACTCGTTAGAACTGCCTCATCGAGGCGGTTCTAACGAGTACCCACAGTCTATATTTTTGAACAGAAATAAGGTTTACCCCTGTAAACCCCAATTTTACTATATAAAAGTGGGGTTCAAGGGGTCAAAATTATATAGACATTTTTACGTGATGAATTTTGTTTGTTTGATTTGAGATTTAACGTTCCCGCCAGCACTGTACAGGTCATTATTGACTGGCCGTCTCTTCCAATTTTGTGGGCCTTTTATCCGATATTGAGATGAAATGACATCTCAAGCCCTGTGAAAATGAAACAAAAAGGGTTTATATGCATGGACGGTCCGACTAGCACCGCTTTGCCTGGGCAGGCTTAGATCCTCTAATCGGTTTACCAGTACTCGTGTGCGGTCGGATTCAGCTCTGCGTGGAATCATCATGCAGCCCATTTATTTCTTCAAGCCCCGATGGGCGGGGACCGTCGTGATGATAATGAGGCGTACATGCACTGATGTCAGACTTAACGACGGCATACGTGAAGTTCAGCCAGTGAAATCCTCGATTCTTTTCCGATCCCCGGTTAGGATAACCTTGGTAGAATGAGAATTTCTATCCCACGGTTATGGCCAGGATTACCTTATCTGGTGTGCAAGACACACCAGATAAGGTGTCCAGGTTATCCTTGATTTCTGTATCCTTTCCAGGTTATCCTTGATTTCTGTGGACTTATTTTTTTCTACCAATTTACTACAGAGAGTCTTTTAATCAAAGCACTGATGGGTCGATTATTTCTGAGTTTAGGCCGGAAGAGATACATTTAGTCCTGAACGGGGACTTGGAATGTTTCGTATGTGTGACCCTTAAATTTCAGTATGTAAGCAAACAGTGTAGATCAAGATCAGATCCCCGTTCTGCGGCGCCTGATTTGGGCCTACACTTTTTGCAAAATAAAAATCAAAAATGAGTTCCTTTAAGAGCAATGAAAACATTCATAAGAAATAAAATGGGTCATACTACGTAGTTTCGGCTAATAAAGCCTCATCAGTGACCCTGTGATGATCCGACAACGAAAGCCAGAGGAAACATACTGCAATTTTGCGAATTTCGAATAGGCAGTCGATTCAAATACTGATATAAATCAAAATGGGGTCCAAATAATTAAAAACCTGTTTGCCAAATTCTGTAGATAATCCTCTTACGCAACACCCTGACCTCCCAACGATTAAGAATAGTGAGGCTATTTTCTATAAATAACCATTACCTTGATTTCCTACAAATCAGCGCTAGCCACGTGGACATTAGTACCCAAGAGCTTGGTAACTTTGGGTTGTGTCGATTAATAAACAATCAACCCCAACCCCCGACACACACAAAATGCCAATTGATAAAAAGGTCCCATGCCTGTCTCGGTGACTGTCACGTGCGCATCCGACTGAGAATCAGGAGGTCGCGAGATTGATCCATGTCAGGTCGGGCACCATTCCTTCCTGAAGATTGATTCGTGAAATATTTCTAGGGTATTTCTATCTCTTCCACTGGTTCTATAAGTGCTGTTGTCAGTTTCAGGCAACAGAATGTGCACTGTACTGGTCATGTGCTTATGTACAAGCCAGAATAGGAAAGCTGTTGACTGTATTGGGGTTCACGTCAACCCTTGTGAGTCATCAAGTTTTTAGTGTTGTCTCGCAGAAAAAGGGAGAAAATATAAAGAGGAGACAGTAGAGGAGATAGAAGTAAAGGACAGGAGAGAAAGAGAAAAATAAATGGACGTGTAGAAACTGAAGAAATAACAGCATCCCCCTCTACCCGTACTTTATGCTTTCTCTCCTGTTTCATTTCTTCTATTGTCTGCTTTATCTCATTACGATAACACATCCGTGTGATATAGTGTATTTTTCAAACCTCAAAAAAATGGTAATGTTTCTGATGAAAATTAGTAATATTTTTCTTATTTACGCTCCAAACATATGTTCTGGGTGCTCGTTAGAACCGCCTCATTGAGGCGGTTCTAACGAGTACCCACAACCTATGTCTAGGAGCAGAAATAAGGAAAATAATGTTTACCCCCTAAACCCCAGTTTTCTTTATATAAAGTGGGGTTTAGGGCGGTCTTTATTTCACGGACTTGTTCACGTGATGTCTTTTCTCGCGAGGAGGCGACACAATAAATAATCTATCTAGTGAGATTTTATTTACATTTTCAGTGCATTTACAAACTCTGTAAGTCAGAGAATTTGACTCCAGCATGTGAAACATTAAAAAATAATACAGTAGAACTTCGATGGCTCGAACACCGATGTTTCGTTTACCATGGCTGAGTCGAACCCGTTTTTAGTCCCTAGGGAATTCCTCTGCATAAGAAGCAGTGCGTGATGATGAAAGAGATTTTAAACTTTCATCTTGCAAATGTATGCTGTGTGTACTCATTAGAATCGCCTCGATGAGGCGATTCTAATGAGTACACACAACATTCATTTTTATCATAGAACATCGAAAACATTAAAATTAACCCTGTTATGCCTCCTGACAGTAACCATCAGTGGCTCGAACTACCCCTGTCTCGAACAGATGTTCGTGGTCCGAAAGGTGTTCGAGCCATTGAAGTTCGACTGTACATCTGATTTTTTGTCTTTAAGGCACACGGGAGTGTTATTGTGATGAATACAGTGGCGAATACACGGTTGTACATTATTTTACCTTTTTAACAAGATATGGATTGTGGGCATTAGACAAAACAATGAGGTGAACCAACCGAGCACCACAATCTGTGTTGGGAACAAAAATAAGCCGGGGATGGGGTGGGAAAGGAGGAGGATCAGAATAATACTAGATAGAAAAGATGTCATAATAGCGCATGTATTACGATAACGCATCCATGTGACATAGTGCATTCTTTCATATCTCCAAAATGGCTACTTTTCCGGTGAAAATTTGTGATAACTTCAAACAATGGTTGTTGGTGCTCGTTAAAACATTGAGGTGGTTCTAATGAGTACCCAAAACCTATGTGTAGGAGCATAAAAAATAGTATATACCCCTGTAAAACCCAGTTTTCTCTATAAAAAGTGGGCTTAGAGGGGTGTTCGTTTCACAGACATGTTAACATTGTTTTCAGCATTGGAAACATGGCATTTCATCGGACCCCATCATGTTAACAAGTCCGTTAAATAAAAACCCCTCTAACCCCCACTTTATATAGAGAAAAAGGATTTTCCGGTGGTAAACACTATTTTATTTCTGCTCCAATACATAGGCTGTGGGTACTCGTTGGAACCGCCTCAATGAGGCGGTTGTAACGAACACCCATAACCTTTGTTTGGAGTAACAATAACACAATATCGCAAATTTTCATCAGAAAAAATACGTTTTTTAAGATGCGAAAAAAATGCACTATGTTGTACCGGTGTGTTATTGTATCGCTGACAACAGTTTTCTCAAATGATGGGAATAAAGTTCATTTCATCATAACCGCGAAAATCGCATTATGTTTTGCATAGCTACTCAATGAGTCGCTGCCAAGCACCCATAGTCTATGTTTGGAGCGTAAATAAGAAATATGAATAAACATATGAAGAATGGTTGCGCTACCATGGTAGTGTGTATAAATTGAGGCATGTAATGAAGATATGACAATACCCAGGGTGACTAGACCAACATCAGTAATACACAGTGAAATAGATCGAATTCAAGGGGGCTTAGTGAATGAATGAATGATTTGATTTTTAAGGTAACCGGGTGCTAAGAGCACATTGGGGCTACCCCCAGTTCGCCGACTGGGATTAGTTATTGGTATTGCTCTTTTCCCTAGGTTGCCAATGTGCTGACTCCTGCCAATTTGACAGTTATCAGCTAGCCGTTGGGAAATGAGATGACCTCTTTCGCGGAGGATGTGGAAAGCAGGTCATCCCGCCTTCAATTCCCCCCGCTCAAGACGCCATGAAGGCACAAATCGCACCCAATGTAAAGCGTTTGTTCTACAAATTGAGCAGTCCTCTGGCGATTTTTGGATTTTGAATGCAGATACGGACCAATGTTCGGGCTCTAGAATGTGGTGACACGTTGCCAATTCCGGCTGCAAAATGTGCCAGTACACAGCCCTTGTCTGGCCTTGGAAAAAAACTTACATGCATTATCGGGTTTGGCTTCCATTAGACTCTACCCCCACCCCTGACATGGTAGACAAAACGCCCTCGGGCACGGTGCTTTTTAAAGGGTGATAATACATGTTTGGGATTTTGAACAGCTGCCAAAAGTGAGCCAGGAAGGGTTACTATTACCCCAGCCAATTCCGGCTATTGCAAAATGTCCTAGTACCCGTGCTCTACCATCCCGAAAACACGCCTATACATTGTGTCCCCCAAAACCCCTACGAGGGAGACCTTGGTAGTGCCGTAAACTTCTTACCAAAGCAGCGTTGTGTTAGGGTGCCATGTCTTAATTGTTTTGTTTGTTGTTTCTTTCCCTTAGTTTGAAGTTATTTTAGTTAGTCAGAATGTAGTGTGGGTGACTTCTATCGCGGAGGACGCGGTAAATAGGTCAATCCCCTTCTCCGCATTTGCCGTCTTAGGGTATGAAAAAGTGTTGCTCTCGTCGACATAGGATGCCGTATTCCTGTGAGATCATAAGTGGGTCAGTTAAGGCCGCTATATTTGCATATCATTATCTCATCCTACGTGAAGGAAGACACCGGGGAATGTGTAGGTTGTGGTGCAGAAGAAGGTAGCACTGAGCGTGCTTGTTTGGTGGTGTTGCCGTCTTATGTACAGGGTCTATAAGGTCAGAATAAGGTGCGTGTTTATTACCCCACCTTTGGTTTCTTTTTCTGATAGTCAGACTTGTAATGGTTTTGCATAGGCATGTTTCGTAGTGGTGAAAAAGTTGTGATTAGGGAAAGGCGATAATGAGGCTAACCAGCCGTTGTGCAATTCCGCTTTTATTTCATTTGGAACGGTCGTTCTAAAAGGCTTTTTCAGGGTCTTCCTGATTCCAAATCCCTATCAAAATTTGGTGATTACCGTTGCCCAGCCTAATGAATTGGTCTGCGCGTGACCTATTCCGAATATGCATGCTCTGTTCTGGCCAGCTATATATGTTGCCTTCGCTTTGCATACTTCCAGATTTCATCAGGAGGGTATCCCCAAAGAGGGCCTTGGCGAGGCCCTCTGCTCCCTGTCGCAACCAGACACCGTCGTGATACTGAAAAAATGTTGAAAGCGACGTTAAACCCGAATTCACACACACACACACACACACACACACACACACACACACACACACACACACACACACACACACACACACACACACTGCTGGGTACCCAGATGATGACTACACGAGGCATGATGGGATTCCCCGTCAAGGATCCTTGCGTACCTGAAAAAAGAAGTTATGATTAGTATATTGGGTTTTGGTTTAGGGTTAGGGTTAGGGTTAAGGTTGGGGTTAGGGCAAGGATTAGGGTTAGGGTTACATAAGCCTAGGTATAGACTTGTCCATTGCCAATATGTTGCGTCGGCGGAGCATTCCTTAGTGCAAAGCAAATAAGCCGCAACCACAGCGCCCCGCCTCGGCATAAACGCCTCCCTCCGGGCAAAGCCATGTCGGGAAAGGTCTATCACGGGTAGGAGCCATACTCTTGTAACCACTATGTAAGCGTGAATGGAAAGGACTGGGGTTAGGGCAAGGGTTAGGGTTACATAAGCCTAGATTTAGACTTGTCCACTGCCGATATGCTGCGTCGGCGGAGCACTCCTAAGTGCAAAGCAAATGAGCCACAACCACAGCGCCCCGCCTTGGCACAACCGCCTCCGATCCAAGCCATGTCGGGAAAGGTAAATCAGGGTTAGGAGCCATATTCATGCAACCACTATGTAAGCGTGAATTGATAGGAAAGCTTCCGCTCCATGCACACGAGGACACCGGGCCGCCGCCCCGGAAACGGCCAGTCCGCCCAGGATGGGGGAATCATGTCCCCAGGCACCCCGGCCCGGAGCCCCCGGGGCTCGGATATATGGAAGTATAGGGTGGGGCCGAGCAGTATGATAAGTATAGAGATTGGTGTGACTAGTCACCGCGATGGGATCATGACATGCACACCGGGCCGTTGCCCCGGGGGCTTAGTGAAGCCCAAAGATAGTTTTATTAACCCATAATTAATTTCTAACACCTGTTTACATCTGAAATCAATTTATGTGAAATTATCTTAATTCTATTTCATCAACTGTCATTATATTCTACAATCTTATTGACAAAAGAAAAACACTCTAATCCTATTATGAATGGAAAACAAAAGAAAATGTGTGATTTGATAAACAATTAGATTACATAAATACTAATAAATTATTCTTTGTCATGATTACAATGTACATGTATTTGATTTGTGTTAAAACTTTTGTTCCAATTTGAATAACAAGTAAATTAATCTTGAAAAGAATTAGCATTAAAGCACTGTAATATTGTGATTCATTCATATTTTTTTATTATTTTTGTTTTTATTATTTTTTGCTTAAACTACTTTAAAAGGGTATGAAAAAAAAAATAACACAGTTGAAATGTTCATTTTTCAGTACCCATGATCAGAAAATAACAGATTTCTGCCCGGCTGTCATCACCTAAATAATTCCGAATTCACGAACAAAATCCCCACCCCCTCCTCTGGACAGAAGGACAGAATCCCCTTTTTGTACAGGCGGACAATTTTTTTATTTTTTTAGATGGGTCCCCCATGGACGTCACCCCTCCCCCGGACACCCCCACATACACTGCTATTTATAATAGTGGACGAACCCCACACCCACCTCCACATGCACAATTGCAACACTCAATTTTGTAAGTCAATCCTTATATACATGTATTATTTGAAAACTGCAAATTCCAATCCAGATGCAAAATTGGTTATTGCAACAAGCAGACAAGCAACAAATTATTGCACAAGTACAACAGGTGACAAAATACATTACCGTGAAATCATCCATATCACTAAATATGTTTGTATCGAAGTTTAATGGCCCAGACAACACTATTTTAGGTCAAACTAAATTAGGTCAAACTAAACTGTGACTAAATTCTAACAATGAATAAGAACGTTACAAATGAAACAAACATAGTTCTTTAGTCATGGCATTGAACTATCATAATCACCTTTACTTCACATAATAAAAATAATAAAGACATGTGTTAAAAAGTAATCTCAATAATCAAGCAGAATTTTCAAAAAGTGATACATTATCCTATCGACAAATCAATCCTGTAATCAGCTGCTGATCAAAGCTAATTGGGTCCAGGACAATAATTAAGGAATTCTGTTACATTTTCTATGGGTTTAAAGAAAACGATATTTGTAAGATCAAAGTGAAAAGGGTAAAATTGTATATACATTTTTAATATGTTTTTGAGTAGAAATAATAAAAAATCTATACCCATGCAAACCCCTACGAAAACACGCCTATTCTGGACAATTTGACAATTTTCAATTTTCATTTCATCACGAAAACACGGCTATATAATTTTGAACCCCTTGAGCCCCACTTTTATATAGTAAAACTGCATGGGGTTTCCGGGGTATACCTTATTTTCTCTTATTTCTGCTCTAAAATAAAGATTGTGGGTACTCGTTAGAACCGCCTCGATGAGGCGATTCTAACGAGTGCCCATAATCTATATTTGGAGCAGAAATGAGAAAAATATCACATTTTTTTTTCATCATAAAATTTTCATTTTTTCGGCGATAAAGGTGGCAGTGTATTTGTATAAGCGTGTTTGCGTAATGTAAATATTTCTACTCAAAAACCATAGATTGTGGGTACAATCTAATGTATTTGTGCAAAAATACTTTCTGATCTGTTTGCTGATGTGCTTACTTTTCATTGTCATGTTAAATTGTTGTATTGTTATTTTATTCGTTTAGATGCATAGCGTCCAATCTAGAGCGAGTGGAGATTCTATCCGGGAATGATTCTGCCATGGGCGTGGGGTGTCTGTGTGTGTGTGTGTGGGGGGGGGGGGTCGTCCGATCTGACATACAGCAAGTGTGTGTGTGTGGGGGGGGTGGGGTTCGTCCGGTTGGGTATTTTGTCCAGGGGGATTATATACAAAAAGACGGATTTTGTCGGAGGGGATTATGTCCATATACCAACAATTCCGTGTAATGAATAATGTATAGAGAAAACTGGGATTTACATGGGTATGTTCTAAGTTATGTTGTGGGTACTCGTCAGAACCGCCAGCACCAACAACCTGTGTTTGGAAAACACGAGGCGGTTCTATCGAGTACCCACAATCTATATTTTAGAGCAGAAATAAGAAAAATAAGGTATATCCCCGGGAACCCGAGTTTTACTATATAAAAGTGGGGTTCAAGGGGGGTCAAAATTATATAGGCGTGTTTTCGTGATGATTTTCTTATTTATACCGGAAAGTTGTAAAAAATGGTACTAGCTGCTCCTCGCTTGGTACTCAGATTTTCGGGGAAGAGCTAGGACTGGTGGACCCAGTGTCAGGATAATGTGACTGGGTGTTGTATCATGTAATGTGTCTGGGACATGATACTTCAGTGAGACAGCACTATAAAAGTGAGCATTGAGCTCCCTGTCGCAACACGGGCAGGAAATAAAGTACGACAGTCATGCCAGATTCCTGGGCATGTACTTTGATAGCAATCTAACATGGAGACTGCACATTGAAAATCTGGTGTCAAGGTCCAAGCGGGACCTAAATGTGCTCAGGGCGGTCTCGGGGGCAAATTTTGGAGCAGACAAGAAAACCCTGATCAAAATGTATACAGCACTCATAGGAAGCAAAATTGATTATGGGTGTCAAGCATACGCGTCTGCGGCGCCATCACACCTAAATAGCATACAGGCCGCAGCCCTCAGAATCGCTACTGGGGCATACAGGGAACGCGATACCTGGACCTGGAGATTGAATGCAGCGTCATGCCCCTGCACCTGCGGAGGGATGAACTGCAGCTCAAGTACTGGGCCCGCTCATGCAGTCTTAGGGAAAGTCTCCCCATAAGCCAAATGATCGCCGACACGCCCAATCATGTTAAAAGAGATAGGTTAAGAGGAAAGATCCCCTATATTATCAAAGTCCAGGACCTAATTAAAAACCATGACCTCGAACAGGTCAAAACAGCGGAAAAAACATATCCGGAAGTTTTTAATTTAAGAAGCCTACGCGCAAAAACAGCACTAACGGGTGTCATAAAGAAAACTGAAACAACACAGAAAAAAATGCAATGAGATCAGTGAAAACTATAAGCAAGCGCTTAAAATTTTCACTGATGGAAGCAAAGATGCTGACAAAAAAGAAACAGGGTGCGCTTTCACAATACAAGAATTAAATTTCGACCAAAAATTCAAACTTAACCAGCACCTCACAGTCTTCTCTGCAGAACTTATAGCCATACAGAAAGCTTTGGAATGGATACTGGAAGAAAGACCCGATAGTGTTGTTATACTAACGAACTCATTAAGCTCAGTACAAGCCGGCCTCAGTGGCTCAGTCGGATGCGCGTCTGACTGGTGATCAGGAGGTCGCGGGTTCGACTCCCGCCGGGGTCGGCAACATTCTTTCGTGGAGATTGATCATGAAATCTTTTCTACGGTCATTCTCTCCCTTCCGCTGATTCAAGAAGGGCAGTTGTCAGTTTCTGGCGAAAGAATGTGCACTGAACTGGTTAACCGCTTACGTATAAGCCTGCCCAGGAGAGTGTTGATAGGTAAACTGACCGGCTCAAAAATGACCTAAATAGTGTTGACTGGGCCGTTAAACTCCAATACAAACAAACAAACAAAGCTCAGTACAAAGCATAAACTCTGGAAACAGCACTACAAGACCGGATATACTGCAGGACATTCATATCCTAATACACAAAATACTAAAACAAGGCATCACCCTGAATATAGATTGGATCCCCTCCCACTGCAACGTGCAGGGGAATGAGCGTGCAGACACGCTGGCCAAAGAAGCTCTGACACGGGGGAAGGAACTTGACTACCTCCCCACCCCACAAGAAGTCTACACAATCATTAAGGCCAGCATCAAAAAGGAATTGGCGCGCATATGGCAGGGACAACACGGCTTCAGACACTCGATCTGCCAGTCCTTGACCCCGTAAATAGTTCAATACAGCGACAGCCGAAAGCTCGATCGCATATATACACGACTAAGACTTGGGGTCAACGGACTAAATGCACACATCTTCTATAACGCGGCCGATCCATTATGCGGGCACTGTGGCGGGGTGGAGAGTGTTCAACACTACCTCGCAGAGTGCCCCGCACACGGCCCCGCTAGAAGGGAACTAAAGGGAGAACTGACAGCACTAGGATACCAAGGGAAGATAAACGCGATTTCTTTGCTCAATCTGATGTCACAGGAAATGAGGGACGCGGTCTTCAATTTCTTTGAGAAAACAAACTAACTGGACAAAATATAGGGGAAAGCTAAGGGCGCAGACTAAATTTATTGCACTGTTACGAGAGACACACCCCGTACGAGGTTACACACAAACATGACTGAAACCAAAACCGTTAGAGACCCGATTTCAGAAACAACAAATGATTAACCGCATCTGAGACGCTACCAACCAAAAAGGAGCGTAGTGATCAAAGGGTGGCCGTCTCACGGCGAAAAGGGGAAAAAGTCAACGGTAGGCACTGTGGTTTGCGGCCTCGGCTTTGCACTTAGGAGTGCCTAACGGTGACAGCGATCCCTGGATCACTGTGAGAAGACCATAACAGAACGGGGAATGGACCCACCACAAGGAAAATCCATAGCCCCGACCCACCCTCCAAAGGGGTATTGCAAGCGAGAGGTTAAGACGAGGTGTAGCGTTGTGGTTGCGGCCGACTGGTTTTGCACTTATGAGTGCTGCACCAAAATCCTAGCTGATCGGGAGTCACACTGCCCAAAAGAGGATCACACGAGAACACGCCGGGACTGGGCATGGATTCACCACAATGAAAATCCATCGCCCGGCCTCTCCGGAGGGGGTGAGGCAAACGGGAAATCAGGACGAGGTGTAACGCTGGGATTTGCGGTCTTTAGACTTTTGCACTTAGCAGCGTTGCGTCAAAAATCCTGGCTGATCGAGAACCACACAACCCAAAGGAGAACGGCACACCAACACACTAGCAAACAAAAGGCTCTCCTTGAGGAATGCACATAGATAAGTGGGACAGAAATAAGAAACAATAGGCCTTTTCACATCTCTTTGTTTTTCTTTTTTTTTTTTTTTTTTTTTTTTTTCTCGCAAATTTCGCTTTCGAATAAAGGATGTATATTATAAGGTTACCCAAACGGAATGATCTGGGGGCCCACACAAGGACCCTTTTATAAACACCTGACTAGCAGAAAAATCGCAGGAAGGCCCTCTCTAAGCACACATGGTATTGCTTCTGTCCCTCCCTTGACAAATGAATACGGTCCCTATAATAGTGCCTGTGGAGGCGGCCATCGCTGTCCCAAATTTGCCCTCGGAAAATATGAAACGCTGCCCCACAAGTCAACATCATAGCTCGCCACGCGCATACCACCACGGCCGAAAAACCAACCTGGCCTGGTACATCAAACAGCCCTCGGTACTGCCCTTGTCGTTTAACATAAGAATCACCAAAAACAGCAAATCGCGCCATGACCGTAATTAAAACGGACGGTCAAGACGGCCATATATTTATACAGAAAAGGGAAATTAACTTACTAACTAGGGCATGACTTAGCGCGACCCTGAAGGAGGGCATCAACACATAACCACCCACGCAAAACTAAAACAACATACATCCACCCACGCAATGCTCAATTAGGTAGATATAGCGATAGTTGTAGAATATTTGTAGAGTAGTAATCCCGTAGAGAGGATAGTAACGGAAAAGAGAGATCAAAAACCTGGAGATAGAAGAAGAAGAAGAGTTTTTTTTTTTTCCCCAAAAAGCGATTTCAAACATTGTTAACTGTAAATATGACACATAAAAACAAGTTCGCGTAGGAGTGTTCGACTGCGCACATGCGCAGGCGGACGCTTATATGCGACCTACATGATTATATGAATTTGTACTAACTACATTGCTAACGAGATCGGCACACGATATCTCGGGCCCTCAAACGACTAGGTAGGAATACAATTGGTAAACATGGCGACTCAGAATGACCTACTTACGGTCCCACAGAATATGACATCCTACGTGGAGGAGGGCACCACATTTTCCTAACTCTAACAAAAAAATGCAGAAAAGGGGATTGACCTACTTCCACATCCTCCGCGATAGAGGTCATCCACAAACTAAAATAAACACGAACTTGGGCCCGAGACGGCGGAGGCCGTCACACTATACTATATGTTGTATGTACAGAATAAACAAAAATCACAAAATATAATCTACAAGCACAAACTTGCAGGTACAAAAACTGTCCTACCCAGCAATAGAGAGCGGATGGGCTTGCCCCAAAACGGAAAACACCATCTTTAAAGCACAAGAAAAACAAACACGACAGGTCCGTGGCGGGACGAGCACATTCGCCCGCATATATACTTAATAAGCTGGGGGCACAGACCAAATAATGTAAAAATGTACATACGTTACAAAAATATGCAAAAATCAAACAAAAAACAAAAATACCAATATCAAAATTGATACAAAAAGCGTAGACGACATCCATAGACATGGTGCTTGCGTGAGGGTGTAGATGCGGCTGAACGGCTACAAGCTAGAAGAAAGAAATGGATGGACTCTACAATTTTGTGGTGCAAATAAGCACCACAAAATGGCTAAAAAACTTTGTCTCGAATCCCCTGATTGGATATAAGGTGCATAACACGTAACATGGAAACGTGTATAGCAATCTTTAGAAACGTCTTCCAAATCGCAATGAAACTTTCAAACAAAATTAACTGCTAAACGATCCCCTTAATGATAAGTTCAAACTCGGAGCCTACCCTGTTACACAAAACAACCCACACCCCTTTGCGGCAAGCCGCAAAAACCCTAGGCACAGCACTGCTATAACTTAAACGCAACCAATCACGTAGCCAAACCTTTAGAATGGAGTTCCAAATTACTACAAATAAACTATGTTGCACCAAAACAAAGGCTCACATTGGAACTGTGCAACACATCCACAGCCCTTGAAAAATGAAGCACGCCTGGCCCAGAAACTCCAACAAATAAAGATGCCCTTTAGCGACAGGACACGTGCACTCCTGAAGCAAACGGGAAGACAAAATATAAGCCCCACCGAGACCTGGAAAGGTCACGGCACCGTTTCACAAACCCCTCAGGACGGAGCTCGGCGATTGGCTACAGGGCAAGGGGATGCCCGTGGGCTCGGAGACACCTGAGACGCGGCACGACAAACACGAGACGGACGGGGCTGGAGCCGAGCGATGGTCTCCCTGTTCACCGGCAACGGGGAATAGGGGTACAACCGAACGGCTACGGTGTAGTGCCAGCATGGATTCGTTCCCTGGGACCCCACAAGCTGACGACCCGCGACACGGGGAAACTGGAAAACAACAACAACCTGTCGCAACCAGACACCGTCGTGATTTGACTGAAAAATTGTTGAAAGCGACGTTAAACCAGAATTCACACACTAATTATTTATACCGGCAGCAAACATAGGTTGTGGATGATCTTGGAACCGCCTCTATCGAGTACCCACAATCTATGTTTTGGAACAGAAAAATGTTGTACACCCCCGATAACTCCAGTTTTCTGTTTATAAAATGGGTGCATTTTATGCAAAAAAATGCAAACAATTATGATGACAGGTAAACGAGTTTGAGAGGAATTCCCTAACTAGGTTTAGATCTATTTTTAGTTCGTGACAAAAATAGAATCTCCATATATGACGTTATGCGACGTTCATTTTTTGCCTTGTCTGCTTAGGTCATGCCTGAATCGGAAAAAAAATATGACGCTGAATACCATGCCATCAGTAACGACACTCAGAGACGATACTGTCGCCATGAATGTGTAAAGTGACAGATTTATTTTTAGAACAGAAATTCCGAACACATGTTCAGATCGAAGGGTAAACACGAATGAAAACGACCATTTTCACAAAGTTCTGAAGCTGTATTTGGCTTCGAAAGTGTACACATGACAAAGGAGTATGCATTGAAGATAAAAACCAGAAAAAAATTGAGACCTGGTAGCTCAATAATGCACCTTTAATTCAGAACAAAATATTAATAGAGGCCATGGGCCAGTTGTTCAAAGCATCGTTAGCTTAACGAGCTTGTTGGTGGTCATATTGTTAACTATTCTAGCAACTTCAATATCTAAAATTTTGGTATTTTTGCTGAAAAAATGTGCAAAAGCTGCTCACATTTTTTCAGCAAAAATTTTAGCCTATTTGCCATACTTAATTATCAAAGTTTTAACGATACGTAAACTAACGGGTAACCGGACAAAATCCCCCTCCCCCCCCCCCGGACATAATCCCCCCGGACAACCCCCCCCCCTCCTTTTTTGTAAAGACGGACAAAATCCCCCTCGGACAAAATCTCCCCGGACAAAATCCCCCTCGCTGTATGCCAGGTCGGACAAAATTCCCCCGGACATAATCCCTCCATTGCTCTAAATTAGTCCAGTTATTACTTAATTATCCTTCCACTACCCACAATCTATGTTTTTGAGCAGAAATATGAAAAATAGTGGAATATGACAATCGTTGGAGATATGTGAAAATGGTAGAGGTTCGGACAAAATCCCCCTCGCTGTATGCCAGGTCGGACAAAATCCCCCCCCCCCCCCGGACATAATCCCTCCATTGCTCTAAACTAGTCTAGTTATTACTTAATTATCCTTCCACTACCCACAATCTATGTTTTTGAGCAGAAATATGAAAAATAGTGGAATATGACAATCGTTGGAGATATGTGAAAATGGTAGAGGTTCTAAAATAGAAGAGAAGGCAATGATCAGGAATCAATACAGATCAGGAATCAATACAGATCAGGAATCTAAGTGTTGGTCAACTGATCATGCCAGATAATCCTAATCGGTTGAGAGGTCCATAAAACCCCAAAGCACACATTTATAATTACAAAAAGTAAATACATCGCATTGCCTGGGTAGGCTTAGATCCTCTAAGTGGTTAACCAGTACTCGTGTTCGGTCGGATTCAACTCTGGGTGGAAACATCATACAGCCCATCTATTTCTTCAAGCACCGATGGGCGGGGGCGGGAATTTCTCCTTGAGCATCAATATAGCTACGATAGTATTGCACCAAATCTGACTTGGAATCTGCAGTTTTCAAAACGACCGGTACATACAGACTGATTTTCAAAAATCAGTAATTTTGCATGTGGAGGTGTGGGGGATATTGTCCACCTTTATAAACAGCAGGGGGGGGGGGATTATGTCCGGGGGGGGGGGGGGATTTTGTCCAGTGGGGATTTTGTCCACCTGAACAAATGGTGGGGGGATTTTGTCCGGCTGTACAAAAAGGGGGGATTTTGTCCGGGGGGATTTTGTCCGTGATTCAAACTAACGACGTCGTTAGTTTTGAACAACTGGTCCCAGTTTTATTATCGTAAGGGTTTTCTGTAAAATCTAGAAAAAAAGGAAATTCTCTATCCATTTCAACGATTCGGACACAGCAGCTATAATTATAAAGAAAGTTAAGGTAACGTTTACCTTAAGCTTTTATCCGCGTGATATAGTGCATTTTTCATATCTCTGAAAAAGTAATTTTTCTAATGAAAATGTAGGACATTTTTCTTCCTTATAGTCCAAACATAGGGTATTGGTGCTCGTAAGAACCGTCTCAATGAGGCGGTTCTCACGAGTAACTACAATCTATGTTTTAAGTAAAAAATAAGTAACATAATGGACAATCCGTAAAATACACTTTTCTCTGTTTTTCTTGTAAACTTTGGTGATGTTTTCTTTTTGTAAACAAACATAGATTTTGCTTACAAACAAAGACTGCAAACAAATATGGAGAACAAATCAGAGAAACTTATATGTACGTGAACACAGGTTTTATTTGATTCTATTTATTTTTGTAAGTAATAGTGACCATTCTGATTTCTTGTATACATCATTTCGACATTTCCATAATCGTCCCAAAGTATAGCAAGTCTTGCGATTAAGAACATTTATTTATTTATTTATTTATTTATTTATTTATAAACTATCTTCTTGATATTATTTTTCTTTCTTTCTTTCTTTTTTTTTTTGTTGTTGTTGTTTGTTTTGTCTTACCTTCTCAATTTTTCAAGTCCAGTATAATTGAGCAATTGAGCAACGTAAATCACCTTTTGTGTTCAATATCAAACATTTTTCAAACAATATAATTTTGTAAAAATAAACACGTGTTGTCTTAATCCTTCCGCTAAGCTTGGAATATCGGCATCACAAAGATGCATATTATCGCACAAACAATGGCGGAACAATTATATATTTATTTTTGAGACGTACCGCTCTAATTGGTCATCTATTGTTTACCAATCCCGGGAGCCATTTGACTTATAAATGAGTATAATGGCTTCAGCACGGAGCGTGATTGCGTTTTACACCTTGTTCAATGGCCCATGACAATGGTTTCGAAAACATATGACACCTACGTTTATGACGACATAGTGCACCGGATTGGCACCTGCTCTTTTTAAATAGAGACGACCAAATTGTTGAGATATTTATGCCTGTTGGCTCTTAAAACAAGGGTCTGTGAAATAGATGCGCATCATTTTTAGATTTTCCATACAACAGTGTTGAATATTCGGATTACTTCAGTTGTGGTTGTGATAAATAAACCCGAGTATGTTTCATTCTGACATGCGCGCTCTGGACTATGATGCAGCTGCCGTATCCGGGTACCGGACTCACGTTATGATGGATATGACTTCTTCCCCGTCTGATGATTCCGATCACAAGAACTCGTCAAAAGACGACTCTGCTGGTATGTTTTTGTTTTAGCAATACATTAACACACCCATAGCATTATATTTTATATAGTTATTTTTTATTTTACGACCATTTCGATGTTATTTCACTTATTTCGAGCCGATCGTAAATCAGAGGTGGGCTCATGTGCGACAAAGTGCATCTGAAGAAATCCGTGAAGAAAAAATGTGATATTTTTCTTATTTATACTGCAAACATAGATTGTGGGTGCTCGTTAGAACCGCCTCACTGAGGCATTCTAAAGAGTACCCACAACCTATGTTTGCAGTCTAGCGAGTACCCACAACCTATGTTTGCAGTATAAATAAGAAAGATGTATACCCCATTAAACCCCAGTGTTTGATATATAATGTAGGGGTGTTCACGAACTTGTTCACGCGATGTATAACCGGAATACCCGGAGAAAAAACACCTGACCTTTCTTGTTTGATTTGAGGTTTAACGTCCCCGTCAACACTGTAAAGGTCATTGCAGTACATGCTACATCTGTGAGAGACCTATTGCTTAAGAACCACGGCTCTTTCCCATTAGCCAACGGAACCCGTAGGCCATAAATGAGTCTTTCTCATTAGGTCCTTAATCCATAATGTTAATATGTCCCTGTAATGAGCACCACCCGTAAACCCCACTTTGTATACGGAAAATTGGGTATCCGTTATTTTACTTATTTCTGCTCCAAGACATATGCTGTGCGTACTCGTTAGAACCACTTCAAATGAATTGTTGCCATTAATTATAGAAAATATAACAGAATTCAGTAAATTAACCATTTGATGAAATTTATTTAATTAAAATATATTTGCATGCAAAGCATAGCTATGTGTAGAAAAAATACTAAAACATTATGCAAACAAGCCTATACAAATACATTGCCACCTTTATCGCCGAAAAATAAAGAACATTTTAAGATGAAAAATTGTGATATTTTTCTTATTTCTGCTCCTAAATATAGATTGTGGGCACTCGTTAGAACCGCCTCATCGAGGCGGTTCTAACGAGTACCCACAATCTATATTTTAGAGTAGAAATAAGAAAAATAAGGTATACCCCCGGAAACCCCAGTTTTACTATATAACAATGGGGTTCAAGGGTGTCAAAATTATATAGGCGTGTTTTCGTGATGGCAATAAGAAGTGACTTCTGCTTGTCCCGGACCGGACGGCTAGCCAACCCACATAGCGATGGCTATCGGTCCGGTAGAAAATTTTAGTTTCTCATTCCATACCTGGTATGAATGCCGAATAGCACTTGTATCATTTCCTGGAGTTCTGAATGCCCAATGGTTCCTACTTTGGAAATAAAATTTGTTGTTGTGGTTGAATAAATGTCAGTCCGCTATTTTCAAAGTAAGGGAATTAAATACAGCACGGGCCTCCGTGGCCTAGTGGTTAAGAGCGCTGACTTTTGATCATTAGGTCTCTCAACGCTGTGGTTCGAGCCTCGCTCGGGTCACATGTGAGACGCCAAGTTCTGCAACGGAAGGTCAGGTGGTTTTTCTCCGGGTACTCCGGTTTTCGCCCACCACTGATTAACGATCGGCTCGATATGAGTGAAATAATCTTGAAAGGGCCGTAAAACCCAAACCATAAAAAAAAAAAGAAAAAAAAAAAATAACTACAGCCATAATTGTCGTATCGAATACAGAGCCTGGGATAAAAAAGCTGTATTGTATTTATTATTTCTAATATTTTACCATCAATAGTATAGAATCACTTGGCAATATAACTAAATATTTCTTAAAAGTTTATAGTTTACCTTACTTACGATTTGAAAGTACTGAAACATTGATCTAAGAGTCGCGAAATACTAATGCAATTAAACCATTTTGTACCATAAACCCCAAAACGGGTACCCTGGCTAACAGTGCAGGCCCAGATCAGACGCCGCGTTCTGTGGCGTCTGATCAGGGCCTACACTGTTTGCAAAAAGTTCAGCCATTTTCCAAATAAATTTTGAAGAAAACACAACCTGACACCCTTAAATTTTGAAATGGACTCCTACTATATATAAGGAGGAAGATTTGATTTGGTACAAAAAGGGTTAAGCTATTTCAGGGGATTGTTTATCTAACCAAAACACGACTGTAGCAGCCATTTTCTTTTATTTTTCTGCGAGAATAATTCATTATTTCTTATTTATGTTTTTGGTAATTAACAGTACCGCCTAATTAAATGCGCATGCCGCGGATCACGTTAACAAGTCCGGGTAATCATTACGAAATCAGGCCTATACAAATACATTGTAACATTTTATCGCCGAAAAACTGAAAATTTTACTTGAAGATGAAAAATTGTGATATTTTTCTTATTTCTGCTACAAATCTAGATTGTGGGTACTTGTTAGAACCGCCTAATCGAGGCGGTTCTAACGAGCACCCACAATCTATATTTTAGAGTAGAAATAAGAAAAATAAGATTTACCCCTGTAAACCTCAGTAGGGGTTCAAGGTGTCAAAATTAAATGGGCGTGTTTTCGTGTTGTGAACACTCCTGTAAACCCCACTTTATGGGGTTTACTGTAAACCCCACTTTATGGGGTTTACAGGGATATACATTATTTTTCTCATTTCTGGGCCAAGATATTGTTTGTGTTACTCGTTAGAACCGCCTCGGTGAGGCGTTTCTAAAAAGCACCTGCAACTGCAAATGTTTTGGGCCATTAATAAGAAAAATACCTCGATTTTTCTTCTCAAAAAAAAAAGGTTTCAGCTACGGACGTAATGCATTACAAAAACATAACCGTGCGCAATAGTGCATTTTATCACATCTCCAAAATGGCTACGTTTTGATGAAAATCCGTGACATTTTTTCTTATTTATACTGCAAACATAGGTTATGGGTGCCTCAAGGCGGTTCTAATGAGTACCCACAACCTATGTCTTTGAGTAAACCCCAGTTTTCTATATACAAAGTGGGGTGTAGGGGGTATTCATTTCACGGACTGGTTCAAGTGATGGTTTGAACAAATGCGGTAAATAGTTTTCTTTCAAATCAGGTTAACATGCCCATGTAATGAACGACCCTCTAAACTCTACTTTAAACAGAGAACAGAGAAAAGTAGGGTTTACGTGGGTAGTCCTTGATTTCCTTATTTTTGCTTGAAGACATAGATTGTGGGTACCTGTTTGTTTGTTTGAAATGGAGATTAACGGTCCAGTCAACACTATTTTAGGTCATGTTTGAGCCGGTCAGTTTACCTATCCACATTTTCTCTGGGCAAGCTTATACGTAAGCGTTTAACCAGTACAGTGCACATTCTTTCGTCAGAAACTGACAACTGCCGTTCTTGAATCAGCGGAAGGGAGAGAATGACCATAGAAAACATTTCATGATCAATCTCCACGAAAGAATGTTGTCGAGCCCGGCAGGTACGAGTATCGAACCCACCGAGTCCTCCTGATCACCAGTCAGACGCGCATCCGATAGAGCTACCGAGGCTGGCAAAGTGGGTACTTGTTAGAACTGCCTCACTGTGGCTGTTCAACGACCACTCCAAATCTATATCTGGATTTGAAATAAGAAAAATATCACAAATTTTCATCAGAATATAACCGTTTAAGAGATATGAAAGTTTGCACTATGTCACACACGTGTGTTTCGTAATGGACTAGAAATAATAATAATAAAAATAAATATTAAAATAAACATTTTCATATCATCACGTGAAAAAATCCGTGAAAATAAAGACCCCCCTAAACCCAATTTTATACAGAGAAAACTGGGGTAAACGGGGTTAAACATTATTTTCCTTATGTCTGCTCCAAGACATAGATTGTGGGTACTCGTTAGCACCGCCTCAATGAGGCGGATCTAACGGACATCCAAAACCTATGTTTGAAGCATAAGTAAGTTTAATCAGAAAAATTACCTATTTGAGGTTTGAAAAATGCACTATATCACATGGATGTGTTATCGTAATGGAAAAGAAAATGCTAGTTCGAGAGGTATGAAAGAAGCTTAATAAGATGAAACATCAGTGTGACAGTGCATTCTTTAATATCTAAAAAACGGACATTTCTTATGAAAATCTGTGATATTTTTCTAATTTATACTCAAATCATGGGTTGAGAGTACTCATTCTTACACGTACTCACAACCTATGTCTTGGAGCAGAAATAAGAAAACTAATGTATTCCCCAATTTTCTCTATCAAAAAGCGGGCTTTAGTTGGGGGTGGTCTGGGGATGGTATTTATTATAAACGGATTTGACATTATGTTACTCAAATTTCCTTAAAACGTAAATCATTACGATACCACGCCTATACAAATACATTGTCACCAAAAAAAAAAAAAAAAAAATTTAGAGATGAAAAATTGTGATATTTTTCTTATTTCTGCTCTAAATAAAAATTAAGGTTTACCCCTGCAAACCCCACTTTTACCATATAAAAGTGGGTTCGGGGGGAGGTCAAAATTAAATAGGCGTGTTTACGTTAAGTCTTGTCAACCGAACCTTTACCTATATCAAGTTTAGTATACCAGGCAGTTTAACATGTTTGTCATTACGATAACACACCCGTTTCATAAATGCATCCTTCCATATATCCAAACTCATCACGAAAACACGCCTATATACTTTTGACCACCTTTAACCCCCTTTTTACATGTATATAGTAAAACTGGGGTTTACAGGGGTGCATCTTGTTTTTCTTATTTCTGCTCTAAAATATAGATCGTGGGTACTCGTTAGAACGCCCCGATGAGGAGTTAGTACCCACAATCTATGTATTAAGCAGAAATAAGAAACATGGCACAATTTTCAGTTTAAAATTTACCTTTTTCGGCGGTAAAGTTTACAATGTATTTGTATGGGCGTGTTTTCGGAATGGGTTACTTTTCTATTTGGGCCGATCTCTAATCGGTACTGTCGTTGTCATTTAGCGTCAACTCATTAATTTTAATTAGAAGTTAAGTTTGTTGAGATTGAACAATTTTAAGACGGAATCTAAATGTTATCCATAAACTAAAGAGCCATTAGGTTTAAGATACGAATATACAGGGGCTCCTTTCCGTTTGCATTACTGACGCTATGGTTAAAACTACATATTCCTGAAACTACTCACCCAGGATACCGATATGCTGATAAGTTCATCACGAAGACACGCCTATATAATTCTGACCCCTTGAACCCCACTTTTATATAGTAAAACTGGGGTTTACAGGGGCAAACCTTATTTTTTCTTATTTCTGCTGAAACCTTTTTTCAGATGAAAAATTGCGGTATTTTTCTTATTAATGGCCCAAAACATAGGTTGCGGGTGCTCGTTAGAAACGCCTCACCGAAGCGGTTCTAACGAGTAACCACAAACAATATCTTGGAGCAGAAATGAGAAAAATAATGTATATCCCTGTAAACCTCAGTTTTTCCGCATAAAGTGGGCTTTACAGGGGTGTTCACAACACGAAAACACGCCCATTTCATTTTGACCCCCTTGAACCATTACTGGGATTTACAGGGGTAATCCTTATTTTTCTTATTTCTACCCTAAAACATTTTGAGCAGAAATAAGAAAAAATATCACAATTTTTCACCGCAAAATTTTCATGTTTTCGGCGGTAAAGTTTACAATGCATTTGTATAGACGTGTTTTCGTAATGTGGTGTTATATTTGCATGAAACTGAACATATATGTTTGTTTGTATTGGAGTTTAACGGCCCAGTCAACACTGTTTTAGGTCATTTTGGAGCCGGTCAGTTCACCTATCCACACTTTTCCTGGACAGGCTTATACAGTGCACATTCTTTAACTGCCCTTCTTGAAACAGCGGGAGGGAGAGAAAGACCGTAGAAAAGATTTCAAGATCAATCTCCACGAAAGAATGTTGCCGAACCCGGCAGAAAACTGAACATATCAACAGTAAATGAAGTATTCTTTCATTTGATGTGCGTTTGCGTGCAATTCAACATCAAATAAAATAGATATTTCTTCTGATGTTACGTTTGTTTGCAAGTGAATACCAAATGAAAGATTCTTCCATTTGATGTTATGTTTGTTTGCAAGTGAATACCAAATGAAAGATTCTTCCATTTGGTGTTATGTTTGTTTGCAAGCGAATACCAAATGAAAGATTCTTCCATTTGATGTTATGTTTGTTTGCAAGTGAATACCAAATGAAAGATTCTTCCATTTGATGTTATGTTTGTTTGCAAGCGAATACCAAATGAAAGATTCTTCCATTTGATGTTATGTTTGTTTGCAAGTGAATACCAAATGAAAGATTCTTCCATTTGATGTTATGTTTGTTTGCAAGCGAATACCAAATGAAAGATTCTTCCATTTGATGTTATGTTTGTTTGCAAGTGAATACCAAATGGAAGATTCTTCCATTTGATGTTATGTTTGCAAGCCCCTCAACATCAAATTAAAGATTATTTTATTTGGTAGCGTTATTTCATTTTTTGATGTTCAGTCTTCTTCTTCTTCTTCTTATTCTTCCTAATCTTCTTCTTCTTCTTCTTCTTCTTCTTCTTCTGCTTCTTCTTCTTCTTCTTCTTCTTCCTCTTTGTAAACGGCGTTTTGTGATTTTTATTCTAATTTGTTTATCTCACCTGTGATCACCCTCTGTCCGTCGTCGTGTGTCGTCCGCCATCAACATTTACCTTGTTCACCCTCTAGAGGCCACAGTTTTACTTCAACTGTCGTAAAACTTTGATAGAATATTTGCCTAGTTACCGTCTAGGTCAGGTTCGAATATGGGTCATGTCAGGTCAAAAACTAGGTCACTAGGTCATATTTCTTTAACACCTTGTTTACCATCTAGCAGCCATAATTTTGCTTTGATCTTCACGAAACTTTACCAGAATGTTTGTCTTGATGATATCTGGGCCAGGTATGAATATGGATCATGTCAGATAAAAAACTAGGTCAGTAGGGCAAATTTCTTTAAAACCTTGTTCACTCTCTAGAAGCCTTAATGTTGCTTCAATCTTCATGAACATTTACCAGAATTTGTCTTGATGATATCTAGGTCAGATATGAAAATGGGTCATGTCAGATCAAAAACTAGGTAAGAAGGTCAAATTTCTTAAAAACCCTGTTCACCCTCTAGAAAAATAAGATTTGCTTCAATCTTCATGAAACTTTACCAGAATGTTTACATTGATAACATCTGGGTTAAGTTCGAATATGGGTCATGTCAGATAAAAAAACTAGGTCAAATTGCGCTTAATCGTTTTTACCCTCAGTAGGCTACACTGTTGCTTCAGTCTTTAAGAAATTTTACCAGAATGTTTGTTTTGATAAAATCAAGCTCAGCTTCTAATATAGATTATATCGCGCCCAAAACTAGGTCACTAGGTTAAATTTCTGTAAAACATTGTTCACCCTCTAGAAGCCATAATTTTGCCTCAATCTTCATGAAACTTTACCAGAATATTTGCCTTGATGATATCTGGGTCAGATTTGAATATAGGTCATATCAGATCAAACACTAGGTCACTAGGTCGAATTGCGTTGAAACATTGTTCACCATCTAGAGGCCAAAGTTTTGCTTCAAGTTTTGCTTGAAACTTTACCAGGATGCTTGGATTGACGATATCTGGGTCGAGTTCAAATATGGGTCATATCGAATAAAAAACTAGGTCACTAGGTCAAATTGCGTTGAAACCTTGTTGAGGCCATAATTTTGCTTCAATCTTCGTGAAACTTTACCAGAATGTTTGCCTTGAAACCATCTGGGTCGAGTTTGAATTTACGATCATGTCAGATAAAAACTTTGGTTCTAGGGAAAATTGCGTTTAAACCTTGTTCACCCTCTAGAGTTAAAAATTTGCTTCAGTCATCGTGAAACTTTACCAGACTGTCTGCCTTGATGATATCGGGGTCGAGTTTGAATATGGGCCATGTCAGGTAAAAAAAATAGGACATTAGGTCAATTTTCTTTAAAACCTTGATCATCCTCTAGATGCTATAGTTTTGCTTCAATCTTCATGACAGTTTACCTGAATGTTTGTCTAAATAACATCTGGGTCTAGTTTGAATATGGGTCATATTGGGTCAAAAGTAGGTCACAAGGTATAATTTGGTCTTGTTCATCCTTTGGTTTGTTTATATAGATATAGGGAAAACCGTTAATATGATTGTTGTCTGAAACCAGAAGGTCTAGGCCTTTGCTATTTTGTTCAAAGCTTCGTCTAGTGCACCTCTGCCAGTGCTGTTCAACTTACAGCCCTGGGGCCAAACATGGCTTCACGCAGAGGCTCACTTGTTTTATATAGACGTATATAGGGACTAACTTTAAAAATCATCTGGACTGAAACCAGCAGGCCCAGAGTCAGATATTTGGTTCACACCTTCAACCTGTAGACCTCTGCCACGAAAGTATAGCCCCGGGGCCAAAAATAGCCCCGCCTTGGAGCCCCACGTTTTACATGACTTATACAGGGAAACCATTTAAAAAATATTCTCGTCTGAAACCAAAAGCCCCACTCACTTCGTACATAGGTTTGTCTAGTTCCTCAAAAGGGGTTAAAGGGGTTCACAACATTCATTCCTGTGTCCTATGGCACATGGGTGGGGAGCCGGGCTGCTTAGTTTAGTAACTGTTCGAAGGACGTCTGACTTGAGGTTGCGGATTTTAGACCCATTCCGGCTACATACATGTACTCCCATGGAAATTAATCAAGAAATATTTTCTCCCATCATTCTCCCCCTTCTGATGATTCAAGAAGGGCAGTTGTCTGTTACTGGCGATAGTACTGCATTTGTACTTATTACTGGTTAACCACCTAGGTCTAAGCCTGCACAGGGATAGTGCGGTTAGGTTAACTGACAGCAACTGACATAATCCTAATTCGTTGAAAGGCCCGAAGTCTGCAAAGCACAATCTTATTCCTCCCAAGGCCTGTATAACACAGTTCTTAAACCTCCAGTATGTCATCCCAAAACAAATTTTACACATACATATTCATATGAAGGGAAATTATAGTCCTATGGAATGTACTGACATTGACTCTCAGGTGAGCGAATTAGGACCCTCTGCGCCCTCTTGGTTTTGTTTATATTTATTTAAAAAGTATAGCTTTCTTCAAAATACATTTAGTCATTTGGGAAGATAGATTGTAAATCGGCGATTTTACGGTCGGAAATTTTGTTTTACGGCGACACGCCAGCGGAGCCGTAACACGGACTTTTGCTACCGTAAAACCCCAAATAACAGATTTCAATACACATTTCCCCATTCTAATGCCTTTAATGTTGTATGGAAAGCCAATTGCCCAATTTATCTTTTAACCACGCATTGAACTTGAAAACCCTGCTTGAAGTTTTCAAATTAAGGCTTCAAGGTTTGAACTTTCAAACTGGGGTTAATACCTCTACTTCAATTCATAGTTTAAAAACTTCAAATCCTACTTTATAAATCTTCAAACCACCGCTTGAACCGTGGTTTAAAGGTTGAAACTTTACTTTAAAGAAAGTTTGTATATTAAACGACTTCAAACTTCGGATTGAATAATTGAAACTATGGTTAAAAGTTATTAAACCCTAGTTTCGTGTCCGGTCAATAACTTTCTTATTCTTAGATGGATTTTAAAATTACTTGGCAGAAATGTTAACCATCATGAGACGATGTGTCGTGCGCAAGGACCAGGTACCTTAAACGTCAAGGCCATACTTAGTTTGTATATTAAACGACTTCAAGCTTCAGATTGAATAATTGGAACTATGGTTAAAAGTTGTCGAACCCTAGATTCGTGTCCGGTCAATGACTTTCTCTGATTCCTGAAATTACTTGGCAAGCATATTAACCATCACGAGACGATGTATCGAGTGCAAGACCCAGGTCGGCACCTCAAAGGTCAAGGTCATAAAAAGGGTATTTTTTTGCGTCCGGTCAGTACCTTTTTTATTTCTGGATGGACTTTGCAGAAATGTTCGCCTTTATTAGACAAGTTGTCGTGCGCAAGACCCATATCCGTACCTCCAATGTCAAGGTCATACTTGGAGGTCAAAGGTGTCTTTTTTCCGTGTCCGGTCAATAACTTTCTTATTCTTAGATGAATTTTAAAATCACTTGGCATAAATTTTCACCATCACGAGACGACGTGTCGCACTCAAGAGCCAGGTCAAAGTCATTCATGGACTTTGAAATTACTTGGCACAAATGTTAACCATCCAAAGACGGTGTCGCGCGTAAGACCCAGGTCGGTACCTCAAAGGTCAGTGTTATACTTAGAGGTCAAATTTCAAAAAGGGTCTTTTTTCGTGTCCAGTCAATAACTTCTTTATTTCTGGATGGACTTTGGTTACTTGCAGAAAAATTCATCTTCCCGCGGTCTGTGCTTTAAAATTACCCCTTTTCTGGTGGTAAAGTTTTCGGTTTATTTGAATAGGCGAGTTTTTTTTGTTTTTTTTCGTGCTGGAAGGCATCCATGGTTCGGTGGTGGTATCTTTATTATTATTATTTATTTATTTATTTATTTATTTATTTATTTATTTATTTATTTATTTATTTATTTATTTATTTATTTATTTATTTATTTATTTATTTATTTATTTGTTATTGTTATTTTATATTATTATTAATTTTTTTAATTTCTTCCGTTTTAAATGAGCAGTGTTAAAATATGGAAGAATGCATGTTTGTATATATACTGTATAATTTATTTTCTTATTGAGTCAACATGTCCATGCGATGAGCACGATGATGGGTCCTGTTTTATTTGGTGAAAAATAGCAAATATGTGGGGGTATATTTTAAACTGTCGTTTGTGCTGTGGGTTGCCTGGCTTATAAGGGCTGCCACGTTGGGGTGGTTCGGGCGGACTTTTGGCGCCTAGGCCGTGTAGGGGAAAAAAGATTTCACTTTCTGTCGTTCCAAGCAGTGTTAGTGGGGTGGCCATTATGGCATGGCCATGTTGAAGTGATTTAGGCATAAGCTTTTAATGCACTGTATGTTGGTGCAGCTGATGTTTCAACGCATAATGAAGTAATGTAGTAATTTCTTCATTTTGAAATTTTTGCTTCATTATGCGTTGGCATAGTCGATGCGAAATGAAATAACTTCATTATGCGTCGATACTAAGAGGTTTGCGCAAAATGAAAGAATTATTTCATTTTGCGATGATAGGTGGCATACTTAATTTTACTTCATTATGCGTCGACAGTTTGTTTGTTTGATTTGAGGTTTAACGTCATCGTCAACACTATTTAGGTCATTTTGGAGACGTTGCTTCCAATTTTGTTGGTCTTTTACCCGACATTGAGATTAAATGACATCTCAATCCCTGCCGTCCAATTAAACCCAAAAGGGCCGACTCGCAGCAGTTTTCCTGGGCAGGCTTAGACCTTCTAAACAGTTACATTTTCTTTGTGATTGCGACATTCAGTGTGCTCTTGTGGAAGACCATCTCCGGGACTGTTCAAATGTGGTCTCAAAGACCACTTTTGAACTGTCTCAAAAGTGGTCTTTATATTGGAATTTACCTGTATTGCTTCCTAAGTCTTTGGTCTCCTTTCGAAGACAGCTATGTTCTTCCACCATTACTTCATTTTGCGTCGATATGGTGCATATCAACGCGAAATGAAATATTTTTACTTCATTTCGCGTCGACTACGCCAACGCATAATGAAATAAAAAAAATCAAAATGAAGAAATTGCTACATTACTTCATTATGCGTTGTAACAATGACATGGTACTATTTTTTTGTCTGTCAGTATTTTATGTATTTATATGTGTATTTTATGTACCATGATGAGACTGAAATAAACAATAAACCATTATGAGACGATGTGTGGTGTGCAAGACACAGGTCGGTACCTCCAAGGTCAAGGTCAAACTAGAGGTCAAATGACAAAAAAGGTCTTTGTTTGTGTCCGGTCAATAACTTTTTTATTTCTGGCTGGACTTGTTACTTTGCAGAAATGTTTACCTTCATCAGACGATATGTTGCACGCAACACACCCAGGTCCGTACCTCCAATGTGAGGGTCATACTTAGATGTCAAAATTCTTTTTTTCATAACCGGTCAATAACTTTCTTAGACTGTTGAAAAGGAAACCATTATGAGACGATGTTTTGCGCGCAAGACACAGCTCGGTACCGCTAACATTTTTGACAGTTTCTATGGGGATTAATCTGCTCGCCACCTGTCTGCTAAAAGTCCAGGGCCAGATGTTCAAAACTAACGATGTGGTTTGTTAACGTATCATTAAAACTTTGATCTTTTGCTATTATTTTTGCTGATAAAAATGTGAGCAGCCTTTGCAGTTGCAAAAGCTGCTCACATTTTTTCACCAAAAATATCAGAATGTTAGATATCACTCTTGCTAGGACAGATAACAATTGAACCTGAACCACTATCTAACAAGTAAACGGTGCTTTGAACAACTGGACCCAGGTATATATATCATTTAGACAAGCGGTCACAGGTTCTGAATAATTGTGATGTCTCGCTGTGAGGAGCCCATGCATGCGCTAATTGTGAGTCTAAGTCTTGCTTTTTCTATTTCCAGACTTTTGCAGTGATTCTGATGGCGTTGAAAGAACACCTGACTCTCAAAATGGCGGCAAAGTTTGCGAGAACACATCACCCATTGGCACAGACAACAGTAGATCTCGTAAGAGAAAGAGACCAATTCCTGTCGGTAAACCTCCGTACAGCTACATCGCTATGATCAGTATGGCCATCGCCAATGCTCCGGACAGACACCTGTCTCTTCATGGTATCTACAACTTCATCACTGACAGGTTCCCTTACTACGCCAACCATCCGAACCAGAAGGGCTGGAAAGGGTCCATCAGACACAACCTGGCTTTAAATGAGTGTTTCATGAAGCTACCCAAGAAGGCGGGCAGTAAAGGTCACGAGTGGGCTATTGACCCTGACTATGAAGACATGTTTGACCATGGAAGCTTCTT
Source organism: Lucinisca nassula (assembly GCA_963580285.1). Taxonomy (NCBI): domain Eukaryota; kingdom Metazoa; phylum Mollusca; class Bivalvia; order Lucinida; family Lucinidae; genus Lucinisca; species Lucinisca nassula. The sequence goes on from OY757014.1 coordinate 47,335,784, forward strand.
GCGACGACGGTACAGGTTCAAGAACGGCAAGAAGAAGGACAAGAATTGTAACGTATTCCCAGAATCCCTCGCTTGTCCTCAGTTTGGTGACAGTAGACCAGAAAACAAGTCTCCAGTGAGTCACAACAGCGCAAACGTACACAGTATACTCCAGCAGAGCGGTTACATGACCCAGATGTACTCAGCTAGTCCTGTTACAAACGGCTTCTGGAACCCATACCTATACAATATGAACCAGATGACTCAGAATGACGTCAGCGCGTACAGAGACCAACATTCACCGGTTTCCGTCGGTGACGCCTCCGGAAGTGACTACGCTAGTAATAGTTCGCCGGAAATAATTAGTGCACAGTCGTATGAAGCTGGGGAGAGGATACAGAACTATCAGTTCGTGCAAAACCATCAAGACTTGATCAGGGAACAGGAACAAGAGGCTTTTACTCCGAGGATGTGTCTGCCTCCGCCATATCCAGTGCATATGTACCGTAATTCTCCAGTATTCCAAAGTGCCAACACATATGAGTCAAACGCTTGTGCAACTGAATTCAGACCTTTCAGCTATGTGTACCAGATGGATCCCCAAGAGACACAGACAGATTCTCAGGATGACAATGTAACGACGTGGTCAACTAACAGAAGTATGGAATATAAAATGTAAATATGTCGGTCGCTCCAAGTGAAAAAGGACCATCGAGCATGGGTGCTCATCGAAGCATAACGAAAATACATCGGGTTGGCATTCTGCATTCTTTCATATCTCCAAAGTGGTTATATTTCTGATGAAAATTTTGAATATTTTTTTTTTTACACTCCAAACATAGGTGTTGGGTACTCATTAGAACCGCCTCAACGAGCACCCACAACTTACGCCTTGGTTTTGGGTGCTCGTTAGAACCGCATCAATGAGGCGGTTCTAACGAGTACCCACAACCTATGTCATGGAGCAGAAATAAAAAAAAATATTCAAAATTTTCATCATACCACTGAAAAGCCAAATTTTCCCAACATGAAATGTGGTTTACCGGGGTGTTTATTAGACGGACTTGTTGACATGATTAACTCCAAAAAACAATCAATCAGCTTACTAGGGAAACGGACTTCCCGGTCTGCACAGCGAAGCTTTGTGTATAGCGCACAGCGAAGATTCTGACCACACAGCGCGCATGCGCAGACTGATCTGAGTGTTCACTGTGCGCACATGCTCAGCACGGCCCATATGACCTGTTACATAGCAGTGCTTTCGTCTTAATAGATTGTATATATAATTCAACACAAAGTTCTTTCAACAAAAGGTTCTTTTGGCATTTCAAAGGGCAAAAATAGTCTGGCCTCCTTTAGCATATACTGGAGGACAGGAGGGGATAATTTGAATGGCATTACCACAAAAGAAAAGTTACGGTACTCTCCCTTAGTTTAATGATAGTAACGTTTTTCAGATGAAAATGTTTGATATTTTTCTTATTTCTAGTCCCAATATAGTCCCAATATAGATAGTGAGAGCTCGTTAGAACCGCCTCAACGACCCACATTCTCATTTTGAGCAAAGGAAAATAATGAATACTCCCGTAAACCCCACGCTATATATATCTCTCTCTTTAGAAAGTGTGGTTTATAAGGGTCTTCATTTAACTGACTCCAGTCATTTAACTTACCTAAGCATTCAGCTATAAACCAATCTTCAAACAACGTCAATAAGTTATTTCCACATCGCTTCAGCATTACGTGTCTCCTTCATTTGAAAAGCGCATACTTTGTTTATGGCCCAGAAATGTGTGATATTTTTCTTAGTTTAGCTCACAGACTGTGGCTACCATTGGAACGGATAAAGTAGGTATTTTGTGAAAACGGAAGAATGATTTTTGTTAGCTCTCCATTTATACCTCTGTTGTGGATAATCATTAGAACCGCCTCAGCGATGTTGTTCTAATGAAAACCCACAATAGAGGTTACAGATAGAGGAATAGAAACAGATAGTTGGAATTTTGTGATAATTTAAGGCAATTTTTTGTCAGTTCTGCATAAAATCTATGTTGTGGGTATTCATTAGAACCGCCTCTCCACTAATGAATACCCACAACAGAGGTTTCTACTCACTTATGACCAAAATCCCACGTGAATTGTTGCTATGGGCTACCATGCAGTTAGAACCAACTCAATGCAGCAATTCATTGGATCTTCAACAGCTTAAACACCTTTGGGACTGTTAAAATTTGTTTGAAGCAGGGGTACGGTTTGAGCCACCGACAGTTATTCATAGAGCCATTTCAGTTGACAAAATGCTTATGTAATATAAAGATATATCGTGTGTAGTCATGAGAATCGCCTCATTGAAGCGATTCTAATAAGTGCACACAACATACCTTTTCATAATGCAACGTTTTAGTGAATTATACTTAGTTGCTACGGAAAACTATCGTTGTGACTAAAGAATGAATTCGAATCAGCCATTATAAACGAGACATCGGTGTTTGAGACGTTAAAGTGCAACCAAATTTCAGGAAGAAATCTCGTCTTATACCCGCCCATAAACATGTGGCGGTTTTTGGCGAGTATGAACAGTCTATGTCTTTGAGCAAAATAATGTATTCCCATGTATACCCATGTAAGCCGCAATTTTGTCTATACAGGGGTGTTCATTACACGGACTTGTTAATAGGATGTCTTTCTTCTTTTTTGTTTTGCTACAATGTAAGATAATGCTATCTCACACAGCTTTGTAATATTTGACGGTGTGATAGGTCGAAGTCTTGCAGTCTTATATTTTCGTTTCAATAAGAGTGCTAAAATAAGATCGATCACACCCTATGAAATGTTTATTAATGCACTGCGTGTTTTTTCTATTTCCATGCCTTACATTTTGTTTCGGTAAGGCATCTGATAGAATACGCATGCGCATTTTAGCGTTTATAACCATTATTTTTATTGTTATACCAAGAAATTGGCCTGCTGATGAATATTAAAATGACAACGATTGTTGGCATTTTAATATCGATCAGCTGGCTAGATACCATCCGTTGTGGATAAAACTATAAAAAAAAACACATCCTCAAACATTATTTTAATGGTCATGGGCATTACAAATTTTCTTGCCCGATATATAACCTCGGGTCCTTGTTACCAATAATTCATTTCACGACATTTCCTTTCTGAATGAGCCATATAACGCACCACCAAGACTGATCAGACTGCGCTGGGACGCATGCTGATCTGAGGCTTTGCCATGCTCACATGCCCGAAGAACTTTGCATTACGATAACATCCGTGTGACCATCAAGAAAACACGCCTTTATAATTTTGACCCCATTGAACCCCACTTTTATATAGTAAAACTGCGGTTTACAGGGGGTACACAGTATCTTTATATCTGCTTAAAAGCATAGATTGTGGGTACTCGATAGAACCGCCTCATCGAGGCGGTTCTATCGAGTACCCACAATCTATGTTTTGAGCAAAAATAAGAAAACAAAATCAATTTTTCAACTTAAAATGTCATTTTCTGGCTGAAAAATTGATTTGTATAGGCGTGTTTTCGTAATGCATAATGAATGCATAGTTCTCCAAAACGATTATTTTTCTGATAATTTTTTTGTTATATTTTTCTTATTTATACATCAAGTATAGGTTGCGGGTGCTCGTCGAGGCGGGCTGCCTCGGTAGCTCTGTCGGATGCGCGTCTGATTGGTGATCAGGAGACGGGTTCGATACCTGCCGGGGTCGGCATCATTCTTTCGTGGAGATTGATGATGAAATATTTTCTACGGTCATTCTCTCCCTTCCGCTGATTCAAGAAGGGCAGCTTGTCAGTTTCTGGCGAAAGAATGTGCTCTGTACTGGTTAACCGCTTACGTATAAGCCTGCCCAGGAAAGTGGATAGGTAAATGACCTAAAATAGTGTTGACTGGGCCGTTAAACTCCAATACAAACAAACAAATCGTCGAGGCGGTTGTAAGGAGTACCTACAACGTATGTCTTGGAGCAGTAGTAAGGAAAATAATGAAAACCCCTGTAAACCCCACTTTTCTCTGTATGAAGTGGGGGTTAAGCGGGGGGAGAGGGTGCTCATTGCACGGACTTGTTAACGTAATGCATCGTTTCACGACACATATGCTAGGAAGTGTGATGATCACCGACTTTATACTATATAAATAGGTGTGGGGTTTCCAAGCATATACATTTTTTCTCTCTCTTAAGCCTAGACTGTAGTAAATCTTTAGAACCACCTCACTGAGGCGATTCTAACGAACACCCACAGCCTATATTTAGAGGAAAAGTTAAGAACATCTATTTGATGACAAAATGTTAATTTCTACATGAATTTTAAGAAGTCATTATAGTGCATGGACTTTTATTCCATATGCTTGTGATATGTCAGTTACACCATGTTAAAAACGTTCCAAGTCGGTGTTATGAACACTTCTTTATATAACGGAACTGGGGTTTCCAGGTGTATACATTATTTTTTTCTTAATCATAGTTTAAGGATACTCATTAGAACCGCCTCATTGACCTGGTTCTAATGAGCGCCCACAACCAATATTTGGGACTTTAAAAAACCAAAATTTGAAATATCATAGCAACAGATTAGTTGCATATTTTTTTTTTAAATTGAAGAATAGTTTTCCTTATTTCTGCCTATAAACCTATGTTGTGGATATTCATTAGAACCGCCTTATCGAGGTGGTTCTAATGAATACCCAGAACATAAGTTTCTAAGGAGAGTTGACAAAAACTATCCTTCAATTATCACAAAATGCCCACCTTTCATGTATCTGTTGCTATGACTATAATATGAAAGAGTGCACTATTATAGATGTAATGTTTGTTGTGCACAAAAACTGATGATTTTGAAACTGAAAAGAAAAAAAAATGGATTATGGACCCACGTTTTATATCCAAAACGGGCGTCAAACACTTCTGTTATATGACAGGCACACAAACTGGTAGTTTTGCCGACCAAAAAGTGGCATTTACAGCAGAAACGCAACTCATCCTTATTTTTAGTATTTTTGCTTAAACATTTGATATGTCTATAATTTGACATGTTCGTTTTGCTTAGAATTTATATTTTGAATAACTGGGGTACAGTAACATTGTAGCCTTGTCAATCTGCATGTTTTATTTTCATTTCACCTGAAAAACAGCATTATGTACAGTACTTGTACATGTATATATGTTAATTTTATTTCATTTATTATAATGAAATGTGCTATTAAGAAAATATTAAAACAACATTCCATATTATTTGTTATTATTTTTTGGGGTCCATTGCTTGTCAGTCGACCAACAGTTACTAAGCACAGAAGGTCTTCAGTGCTGATGTCCACGTGACTATCGCTGACTTGTAGAATATCCAGGTTACGGTTATTTATAGAAAAAAAAACATGCGCTGTTTTTGTCGTTGTGACGTCAGAGTACTGTGTAAAAGAAAGCAATTCGTAAAACATTGGCCCGGTGCATTTCTTGTGACTTTGGCGAACAGTTAAGACCCAGATCAGACGCCGCAGAACGCGGCGTCTAATCTGGGTCTAAACTGTTTGCTTACAGAACAGGAGTTTAAGGGTTAAACGAAACAGTCCCCGTTCATGACCTTTTTGCATCCTACACTCAGAGACAATCGGCATGTCATCACGTTAACAAGTCCGTGTAATGAGCACCGCTCTAAACCCCACTTTATATTAAAAGTGGGGGTTACGGGGGTATTCATTATTATGCCCCCCACCCCCAACTTCGAGGAGGGGCATATTGTCTTTGAGAGGTGCGTGCGTTGCGCATTTTGACGCATAGCATATCTTCTGACCCATGCATGCTAGGGTTTTGAAATTTCATTTTATGGGCTTCCTCTTGAAAAATTAGACGACACATTTTTTTCTTGTCAGGGTTATGCCCCTTTTCTGAGTTATGGCCCTTTGTCAAAATGACGATGTCTTGTCAGTAAAAACTATTAAAGCTATAACCAATGCGTGAATGTTGATGAGTGCATTGCTAGTGAAAAGCAGATCACCTGGTTAACTTAAAGGAATTCAGAAAAGCACTTATTGGGTTATGGCCCTTTGTAACTTAGGCATTTGTATATTCAATGCTTTGTGATGCATAGCGTAACTTTTGAACAATGTATGCTAGGGTTTTGAAACTTCATATACGGATTCCTCATTGAAAGAAATACCTGGCACATACTTTTTTTCTCATCAGGATTATGTTGTTTAGAATTCATGTCTAAGCACAACTGGACAGAAGCCTTTCCTATTCGTAATGGAGTCTTTTAAAGGGGGTAAACTTCTATTCCGTAGTACCCGTGCGCAGGACCAGGCCCTTGCATTACGAAAACACGCCTATACAAATACATGGTAAACTGTACCGCCGAAAAAAAAGAAACAAATTTTAAGATGAAAAATTGTGATATTTTTCTTTTTTCTGCTCAAAATATAGATTGTGAGTACTCGTTAGAACCGCCTCATCGAGGCGGTTCTAACGAGTACCCACAATCTATATTTAGAGCAGAAATAGCGGTTGTCATCGAGGCGGTTCTAACGAGTACCCACAATATATATTTTAGAGCAGAAATTAGAAAAATAAGGTTTACCACTGTAAACTCCAGTTGTACTACATAAAAGTGGGGTTCAAGGGGGGTCAAATTATATATGCGTGTTTTCGTGATGGGTGGGGCATGGAGACGAGAGTCATGTACATGTAACACTAACTGTTAAGTTTCATAACACGGTTCTTAAACAAGTTTATATGCAGTGGCGGTCCGACTCGCAACACTTTGCCTGGGCAGGCTCAGACCTTCTAAGCGGTCAACCAGTACTCGTGTGTGGTCGATTACAGCTCTGAGTACCATGCAGCCCTATCTTTTTTTCCAAACCCCAATGGGCACCGGCTGGTGCTCTAAAGTGCATTATAGTTGGTACCAAATTAATAGAGCTAGAATCTTCTAATTTGGAATATATAAGCAGGAATGTATTTTTTTTTCGTTCGGTCCCCTTGCGGAGATATTCCCCCCGTTTTACTCTTTTTTGGCTTGGTCATTTGACGACAAGATGATGGGTAACTCCTCATACTAATTTATACCGATCAATTGGCAACTTTGCGGGCTCTCCTGCCATGGACTGCAGATGTGCATGTGATTTTGGCTTTATCGTCGATTTAATTTATATTTTTTTTTTTTTCGACTTTTTTTATACAAACTGTTAAAGTACATTATAGTGTGTACCAAATGACCTGAATTTTTATTAAACAAAATGGCGGGGTATTATCTTATAGCCTCCGAAGTTTTTAGCGTCCGTCCGTCCGTCCTGACCCGTACAGACGCCAGATACATAATGGGATTCATGGCCTGTACAGTTGATATTTATGAGGTTTATTCCGTAAATTTTGGTCTTGTGGGATTAAAACGTGTTATTATGGGGATAGTGACTGTTCAAATCTACATTATGGGGTTAATGTCTCCATAGAGTTAACATGGGGCACCCCAGAATGTACGTCTCGTAAGTAATGAACGTCCTCATCATTTCGTGTCCGCTCCATAACTCTGATACCATTTGTGATATATTCACGAAACTTAACAGATATGTAGCGCACTATAAGACGACGTGCAGAACATATTAACCGTAACTCTGATTTTCTTACTTATGGAGCTGTTGCCCTTTGAGCATTGAACATAGCTATGTCTATCATAGTTTCGTGTCCGCTCCATAGCTTCGATACCATTTCAGATATTTCCAAGAAACTTCACAGATATGTAGAACACCATGAGACGACGTGCAGAACATATGAACCGTAACTCAGATTTTCCTAGAGGTATTGCTCTTTGAACTTTGAACATAGATGTTGCTATCAGTTTCGTGTCCGCTCCATACCATAGGAGATGGTTTTACAAAACTACACAGATATGTAGAGCATCCTAATATCACGTGCCGAACATATGAGCCATAACTGTGATTTTTCTACATGTATCACCCCTTGGACATTGAACGTAGCCGTAGTACCCCTTGAACATTGAACGTAAACTGTTTGAAACACTATATCCCCTGAATCTAACAATTGAGTCTGACCAAACTCGCATGGTTTCATCACTAGGATGCGGGAAAACAGCCGTTAGGTTTTGACGACCTTGACCTTATTTTAAAGGGCACACCCCCAACCCCCAAAACCGTCAGTTTTGGGTCAGAGATGGCTTGTCTGCACCCCATCTCATGAACATATCAATGACATGTGGTCTAACTTGGTACAATATATCAATGAGGTTGACCAAAGATTTGGCTAGATTTTGAAGACCTTGACTTGAAAACACTAAAATGATAATTGTAATTCTGGTTTACTTTCTTTTGAAGCCACGGCTCTTTGAACATTGAAAATAGTCATCTCAGTGATGTATTCTTGTCAACTTTATTAAGGTATGATTAAATTTTGAAGACTTTGACTTTATTTTAAAGGTCCACAGAGCCCCCGAAAACTGAAAATGAGAATTGCAATTCTGGTTTGCTTTCTTTTGGAGCCACGGCTCTTTGAACATTGAAAATAGTCATCTCAGTGTTGTATTCTTGTCAATTTTATTAAGGTATGATTAAATTTTGAAGACTTTGACTTTATTTTAAAAGGCACAGGGCACCCGAAAACTGAAAATGAGAATTGCAATTCTGGTTTGCTTTCTTTTGGAGCCACGGCTCTTTGAACATTGAAAATAGTCATCTTAGTCAACTTTATTAAGGGAAGGAGTAATGCCTTTATTGAAGACTATGTTGATGGCTTGATGCTTCCACGCAGAGCTGAAACCGACCCGCACACAAGTACTGTTAAACCGCTGAGAGGATCTGAGCCTGCCCAGGCAAAGCGGTGCGAGTCGGACCGTCCATGCTTAAAAACCCTATTGGTTTCATTAGGCGTCAGGGCTTGAGATGTCATTTCATCTCATTGTCGGGTAAAATCAGACAAAATTGGAAGCAACGTTTCCAAAAGTGTTGACGGGGACGTTAAACCTCAAATCAAACAAATCAAACAGGAAAACAGGTAAAACAAATTCAGTGACTTGTATACTACGTATAGTATTAAATTGAGCCAATTTATTATAGTGTTAACTACGTTATCTTATTCTGAATAATAACACAAGTCAAAATAGATGCTGATTCTGTGTAGGAAAAGTCTGTGTTTGCCATTTTATCTTGTTGCTAAGACATTACCATAACACACCCGTGCAACATAGTGCAATTTTTTTCACATCTCCAAAATGGCTACATTTTTTTATAAAAATCCGTGATATTTTTTCTTATAAATACCGCAAACATAGGTTGTGGGTGCTCGTTAGAACCGCCTCATTGAGGCGGTTCTAATGAGTACCCACAACCTATGTATTGGAGCACAAATAAGAAAAATAATCTATACCCCCGTAAACCCCAGTTTTCTCTATAGAAAGTGGGGTGTAAGGGGGGGGGAGGTGTTCATTTCACGGACTTGATCTCGTGATGGATAAAAATCGTGTAGTGATGGGGTGCGGCGAAGATGACGTTTATTTTTCAGCATACAGTTCGGCGAAACTTCTGTCCTTGGACTATGTAGAGTCTTACTTCCGTTAGTTTTTCGTTTATTTTTCTCTTTTGTTATCGTTGTGTTTCCATTCACTATGCGGCCATTCTGTCTCTTCTACTGACTGTCATCTCTTTTTCTTCCTTACCCTGTGAGACAACACACAATGACTCTGTGTTACTGCACAACAACATAGAAATGTTTCGATAATTTAGTTATTTATTAAAGCTAAAAATTGGATGCCATGATATAAACCATGGAAATTTCTATTAGGGCCCCGTCAAGCGATTTTGGTACTAATCGCCTATGCGAGCAGCGAAGGTTAAGGCGAGCCTGCGCATCCGCGCAGTCTCGCCAGAACCTTCGCTGCTCGCTCATACAAGCAGTGAATCAAGAGGAACCTTCAGACAGAAAGCCATATCCCTGGCCCCTCTGAATGGCTGGGCATGCGTAGTTATAAGTTGTCATGACGGAATGCTCGAAGACACAAATTCGCTTGGCGGGGCTCTATTGAGAAACAGAAGTGACGGCAATGATCAGGAATCGATACAATTAACCTACAGCTCCCATCAGAGACACCAAGGGAAAGAAACACAAACATGAGACAACTAGACCCTAATGGAAACATCACTAGCGGTAAACCAAAAAGACAGTTACTTTCCAACAAAATGGCCAATTGGCTATCCAAAGCAACATAATATAAGCGATATACACAAATTCAAAGACAAGCCAAAACAAAAATTAACCACGACAGAAGAACCGCCTTGGAACGGGCAGGGAAACAAATTCCACTGCGGGCCTCCTAACTCATCAGTGCAACATCTCCGTGAACACAAAAATCAAACAACCACAGAGATGAAACAACGGTGAGGACCCACTGAAATGCTGGAGCAAAAGAAAACCAACATTTAGACTCCGATGGGCCCAACCAGAGACAGAGCTAAAAAGCAAACAGAACAACAAAATATGCAGAACTAAAATTATTTCCGTTCCAAGACTTAAGCTGTGGGAACTCATTTGAGCACCTACAACCCAGCCTTACCTAGGTGTTAAGTATGAAATAGAATACTTTCTTACATGCTTTTCAGTGAATGATAGAGGTTTATCAGTGAAATATAAATCGATATTTTCACTGTTTCAAACAGTGAAAATACGATTTTTTATTTTTCACTGTTTGGGACTACTTTTTTCTTCAAATCTAACTCTAATTTCAATTTTATCTTTGTCAGATAACTGAACAATACTGAAATGTGTTCTAATTGACGCATAGCCCGTTCATGTGTGACGGGGACGTTACTGACGTCATTTATGACGCTGACGTCACGTCTTTTGCCGCGCGACGTTAGACTTGCCAGCAACTTCTTTGGAAAACTACTCTCTCAATTATTTCATTAATCATTCATAATAATACCATCCCAGGCCATGTCTCAGGTGCAAACTTTCAGTTTACACCCAATAGTATACCCACTAAACACGATGGACACCACTAAATTGACGCGAAACGAACAGGAACAAAGATAATTTTCTGCGAATGTGAGCGACACCATTAAAGACGCTAAATATTGCCTTTTGAAGCATGTAAGAAACAGAAAATTTGTTGTTTTTTTCAGTGCAAGATCAAATTTTATTTCACTCATGAACACCAAAACTGCTATTTTCACTCGTGGCTACGCCACTCGTGAAAATAACAGTTTTGGTGTTCATTCGATGAAATAAAATTCGATCTTACACTGAAAAAAAATCAAATATCCTCTATGTCATATTTTTCATCAGAAATCAACCATTTTTTAGATATCATCATGTTAACAAGTCCATGCAATGTACATGCCAAACCCGACTTTGTATGGAAAAAATTGGGTTTACAGGGGTATACAGTACTTTCTCTATATCTGCTCCAAGACATAAGTTGTGGGTACTCGTTAGAACCGCATCAATGCACAAAACCTGTGTTTAGAGTATTATAAGAAAAATATTACAAATTTTTTTCAGAAAAAATGACCATTTTTGAGGCATAAGATAATGTCGCAGAGATATATTATCCAGCAAATCCAAGATATTAACCAATATGTATATGACAATGGATTCTCTCACCTAATAAGTTTGGAGTGCTCCATATCCAATTATATGGGTGCCAGGTTTATTTTATTGGTGGTAAGTTTTGTAAAACTATTTGTAGTTCAGCAGTGTAGTCCCAGATCGGACGCCACGTTTTTGGCGTCTGATCTGGGTCTGCACTATTTGCCAATGTCCCAAAACAACCGCTAAGCATATATGCGTTAGATCTGCTCTTAAACATTGGTTTTGTTTGATTTGGTGTTTAACGTTCTCGTCAACATTGAAAAGGTCATTTTGGAGACGTTGCTTCCAATTTTGTGGGACTTTTAACCGACATTGAGATGAAATGACATCTCAAGCCCTGTCGTTCAATGAACCCAATAGGGTTTATAAGCATGGACGGTCTGACTCGCACCACTTTGCCTGGGCAGGCTTAGATCCTCTGGTAACCGGTCATTTCGTACCCAATTCATTTCGTACCCTAGTCATTTCGTACCATTTTGGTCATTTCATAGCTGCTTTTTGGTCATTTCGTACCCACTAACAACCATTTCGTACCCAAGTCATTTCGTAACCGTTTTCGTCATTTCGTTCCGGGTACGAATTGACCATAATGGGTACGAAATGACTTTAGCATAGTCAGTTCGTACCATGTCATTTGGTAATATCGTACCTGGTACATACTCGGTTGTTTTGGACGGACAGACTGAGGGTTGGACGGGGCTAATAATAGTCCTTGACAATGATCAATCTTAATCATATTTGAAAAATGTTACTGGCTGCTGCTTCACCGCTCGTCCATCGCCACAGGGCTTTTTCGAGTTTCATGCATACGTGTGCCTGCAGTGACTGTGTACATATATGGTTACGATGACATGCGCTGTGAATTGGATTATAGTGAGGGAGAGGCGCGCAGAGTCAACCTCACTCTCTCGTCCTAACCTAGCTGGATCCTGAGGCAAGACAGTGTCGAGACACCTTGAGCTAAGCCTGGATGCATAGCTGGAACAAGCAAATCCAGATTTGTAGGTTTTTGCTTTCAGTTGCCTTCTCCTAGATGGATTGCCGGCCAGGGCTAGAGAGCTCCATCAATTTCTTGCAGTCGCAGAGGAACCACCATGAGTTCCATGCCTTCCATGCGCACAGCCAGAATGACCAAGCACCAATACAGGGTTTCGTTGGACGACCACAGATGTGCACAAAGTAACGCGAGGCCAGTCCGACCAATAGGGGGAGTCAGTATTCAATTAAGAAAAAATACATGTTACCAGTAGCAGCAATGAACCTGCAGCCGGACGGGGCTACTTTTAAATATACAGTTGAGAAGGAACTTGCTATCGCAACAACCATTCAATATATTTTTGATTTTATAAACATCATTATCCGGACCATTATGGATAGCTGGACCGACGGACGCAACGGTTTCTGATCAACTCGTACCTAAGTCAACTCGTACCTTAGTCAACTCGTACCCGAGTTTGGTCAACTCGTACCTTAGTCAACTCGTACCTAAGTCAACTCGTACCTTAGTAAAAATAAAATTTGTTTTGGGGTAAGTTTGGCTTAAGTACACATATATACAGGTCAACTTTATGGTATATGCAGACTCCTTATCCTTTTTCCCCGACGACGAAGACGATACATAGTGTGTGCATGACGCCATTACGCACGTGCGCCAAAATGGCGCCTTTCATGTGTATGACCCCCATATCCCTTTAGCCAGACATAATTTATGGGTGGTCGTTAGAACTATCCCTGTGGGGTAGCTCTAACGAGTGCCAACAATCTATGCTCCAGAGGGATGTGATTGGTACATAACACCATGCTTAACATAAGACGAACTTCATATGTAAATATGTAAATGAAAATAACGAGAAAAATATAATTGTAGAACTTACATTTCATGCTCATTTGAAAATAAAATGTAGTTATACAATTATAATTTGTTCTCATATATGCTCAAAATATAAAGGTTGCATATTCCTTATTACTGTTACTTTACGATAACACACCCGTGCAATATAGTGCGTCTTTCACATCTCCAAAATGGCAACTTTTCTAATTACGAAAATCCGTTTGTTTTTTTTTCTTATTTATACTTCAAACATAGGCTGTGATCTTTAGTTGGAACGACTTCGTTGTATGTATTGGAGCATAAATAAAGAAAGATAATGTATACCCCCGTAAACCCGAGTTTCTCTATATAAAGTGAGGTTTAGGCGTGTACCCATTGCACGGACAAAACGGGTTACATGTCGGCGAGTATAAACACAGCGGGATGTACAGGTAGCACAATACAAATAAATTCAGTTATTTATATAATTTTATTGCTTAAATTATAAACATTTGTTATACCGTTTAACTAACAAACTCTTAAATAAAAACAATCATCACGAATGCAGCAAGCCTATTTGAATTTGTCCCTCTTAATTATGTTCTATAAAAGGGATATCCTTTGGAAGCAAGGAATACACCGCAGAAATGAAAAATATGGAGTGTACATGTTAAAACCAACTTTTATATATAAATAGTAAAACTGGGATTTACAGGGGTATACATTATTATTTTTTTTATATCCGCTCAAAAACATAGGTTGTGGGTACTCGTTAGAACCGCCTCGTCGAGGGTTTTCGAAGGATGTGTTCGAGCAGATTGTGCGTAATTCTAAGAAAACTCTCGACCAGGATGTGCTAACAGTACCCAAAATCTATGTATGAGCAGATACAGTAGAACTTCGATGGCTAGAACACCGATGGCTCGTTTACCATGGATGTGTCGAACTCATTCTTGAGCCCCTAGAGAAATCCTCTACATAAGAAATAGTGGGGGATAATTAAGGAGATTTTAGTCTTTTATCTTGATGAGGCGATTCTAATGAGTACACACAGCATACATTTTCATTATAGAACGCCGACAAGATGCCTAAAAGTATCTCGTTATGCCTCCTGGCAGTAACCATCAGTGGCTCGAACTACCCCTGTCTCGAACAGGTTTACGTGGTCCCAAAGGTATTCGAGCCATTGAAGTTTGGCTGTATATGAAATTATCATTTATGGTGGTAAAATTTTCATTATATTTGAATAGGCTTGTTTTCGTAATGGGAATACTGGTATTGGAAAATCAAACTTCAAAAAATCAAAGCACCACAATAAAATATGTCCAAACTGATTACGATATGTAATCACGATGTATCTCCGTTCAAACGTTTCATTTAAACAGCAGGCTTGTACTTTGTACTCAGCTGTTTCAGCAGACATGTAGCGGAGATTTCCCCTCTTGCATAATGTCGCCACAGCTGAAACACTTTCTGCATCGTCCGATATTGGCGTCGCTGGTATCTGGAGAGCTGCATCTCTGTGACTAGCTGGACATTTCGCACAAAAAATAACTAGAGCAGGTTGATGGCGCGCGATCGCATATCCCCGAGTTCTGCGGCGTCGGATCTGGGCCTGCAGTGTTTGACAAGGTACCCCTTTGTGGGTTTCTGGTACTGTGTGTGTGTGTGTGAATTCGGGTTTAACGTCGCTTTCAACAATTTTTCAGTCATATCACGACGGTGTCTGGTTGCGACAGGGAGCTCAATGCTCACGTTTATAGTGCTGCCTCACTGAAGTATCATGTCCCAGACACATTACATGATACCACACCCAGTCACATTATCCTGACACTGGATCGACCAGTCCTAGCTCTACCCCGTAAATCTGAGTGCCAAGCGAGGAGCAGCTAGTACCATTTTTAACGATTTTGGTATGTCGCGGCCCGGGATCGAACCCGAGACATCCCGTTCCCCGGAGCGGACACTCTACCAACTGAGCTTTCGGGGCCGGTAGGGTTTCTGGTACTGAATGGGTTAAAAGTGAATAATAATAATAATAAAAATAATAATAATAATAATAATAATAATTACAATAATAAAAATATTAATAACTAGAGCAGGTTGATGGCGCGCCATCGCATAGCCCCGCGCTGTGAAACCATGTTACAATAAAAGGACCAAAGTACTTCTTTCTCGCCTCCGGTGAACTCAAGACATGTCTCGGGGCAAGTTATGACCCATTTCAACTATTGTTCGGAAAAAAAAGAGAACCCCAACTACCCCTGGAGTACGAGTTGACCAAAATAGGTACGAATTGACTAGGGGGTACGAGTTGACCAAAGAACGGGAACGAGTTGACCAAAAACAGGTACGAGTTGACTTAGGTACGAGTTGACCAGTTACCGACGCATCACAACGACTCTGTAAAATTGGATAATTGTCAAGAATGGTTTACTTGCTAAATTTTCGCGTCTTTAATTATGATAACTAAACTGTTAATTTGCCACACAATAGGACGACCATTTTCAAAGCCTTTTTTTAATTTGGCGGTCGGATGGATGGATGGATGAATGGAGGGCGATCGATGCATGGATCTTAGGCATGGGCGAGTACAGAGAAGGAAAGACCACATCACAGCTTCTGTAGTCTTGTTCAATGGTGTACGCTCAGACAAACTCAAAAGGGGATGTTGTCGAGTAGTTGTTTTCATGTTTAGCATGTCGACTCCATGTGATGAACACATGTAAAACTCACTTAATGTTAACCTCACTTAACATACGGAAAAGTGGAATTTCCATGTTTTACTGATTGCGGTCAAAAAATATGTTGTGGGAACTCTTTGGTATAGTCTCCAACGAGGACTCAGAACCTATGTCTGTGTTAAGGTCAAAACCAAGTGTGTGGAAACTCTATGGAATAGTTTCAAACGGTACTCAAAACCTCACATACTCGCACTGGCATACACTATAGTTGTTTGTATTGCAGTTTGTATTGGAGTTTAACATTATTTTAGGCCATTTTGAGCCAGTCAATTTATCTATCCACACATTGCCTGGGCAGGTTTATACGCAAGCAGTGCACATTCTTTCGCCAGAAACTGACAACTACCCTTCTTGAATCAACGGCCGTAGAAAAGATTTCACGATCAATCTCCACGAAAGAATGTTTCCGACCCCGGCAGGTATCGAACCCGCGTCCTCCTGATCACCAGTCAGACACGCATCCGACTGAGCTACCGAGGCCAGCTGTAACCCCGGCGACTTATGTAAAATATACTGTATGGGATCGTGCAATCTGTTTGTATTGTTAAACGGTGTCAGTACGTTCAATATTATGTTATAGCTATAAATGATAATTTGTTAAAATGAAAAATAATTGAAACAAATATCTTCTTTTAAACTAGAGCCATTCTTACTCTGAACCAAGCCATTACGCACCAAAGTTACCCGATTCATGTAAAATCAGCTTTAAAACAATTCAACACACAAAAGTCAATTCGTACCTATTTTTGAAGAACTGTGTACGAAATGACCAAAATCGATTCCCAGAAAAAAAATAAAAGTGGGTACGAAATGACCAAAGTGGGTACGAAATGACCAAAATGGGTACGAAATGACCATAATGAAAACTAAAACGGGTACGAAACGACCAAAATGGTTCGAAATGACTTTGGTACGAAATGACTAGGGTACGAAATGACTGGAAACCGATCCTCTCACCGGTTTACCAGTACTCGTGTGCGGTCGGTTTCAGCTCTGCGATGGAGCATCATGCAGCCCATCTATTTCTTACAGCCCCAATGGGCGAGGGCCACTTAAACATTGATACTTCAATTTACATTCATAAGTTGACAGTTTTTCTTCATACTAGTTTAATATTTATATAGCCTGTTTGGTAACGTAGTTCACATTTGAATCGATATCTTGTTTCTGTTCTATATATACTTCAAGAAAACATCACGAAATAACACAGCAGTTTAAATACAGTAAGGTACTGAGAGACTAAGATTTCTTTACTTACTACAGTAGTAGCAGATAAAATTGACTAGGCGGAGCTATTCAGTTGTTGTCACTGGCCATATTCGACTGGGAAGTTTCGTGAAATTTCCGTGAAATTCCACGCAGGAGTGTGGTGTCTTTCTGTAATAGCCGGTTACAAGGACCAATCAAATATGGGCTATTTTTCAAATACATAAGCGATCGTGGAGCACGATTCTATTCGGAGGAAAAGTCGAACCTTTCGTGCACCACGGTCGCTTATGAGATATACACAAACAAAATATTTGATTGGACCATGTGACCAGCTATTACATCTAGGCACCACACTCCTACGTGGAATTTCACGGAAATTTCACGAAACCTACCAGTCGAATACCGTCACTATATGTCAAATTCGCTGAGTCCACCAGAAGATTCGGTAGAATGCCTTTCGCACGCTTTCTACAAGCGGACGAAATGGTCATATACGCCACATCTATGCTTGTGTTACAGTTGAATTCACACAATCGGGTGACTTGGTTATCTTTTTGTTAATGCAATATTCCTAGGGCAGGTACAAACGAGAGCTCCGCCTAGTCAATCTTATCTGCGACTACTATACATACATGCAACCTTGGAACATAGGTCACATGTATTTTGAAGACATCAGACATTCACCAAATGTCTGTCCCTCAAAAACTGGCATGAAGGGCATTATCATCGACCTTAAAACAACTGGTCAGTGGTGAAATGATGTTTCAAACTCGAAAGTTCGTGCCCCTAGCTGAAGACGGGCTATCATTGTTGTGAACTTTATTAAGGTAACAAACCAACTAAATTTCATTGTGATTTGGTTGATTCATGTTGTAATTGTCCCAAATACAAATCACAGATTTAATCAGCTCTTCAGCGAACCTGTAAAATGATGCCGCTAAATATAACAAGAAAAGATATGACATTTTTTTTAATTACATTGTGTAAACCTAGCTGTAAAACTGTTAACCAAGATATACATTACAGTATAGTAATGTTTAAATAGAACTTACTTTTCTTGCACGCCAGATAAAGAATTCCGTGGTTTTAGCCTGGGATAGAATATAAGAATCTGATATGGGGTTCTGCTGTAGATTGGCGTTTCCAACCCGAGGGATGACCGTGCTGAGCGGAACCAAGGCTATGCCTAGGTTCCGCTCAGCACGGTCATCCCGAAGGTTGGAAACGCCCATCGACAACAGAACCCCATATTGGATTCTTTTTCTTGCACAACACCTCTTAAACATTTCCTTTTTATTTTGTAGCAAATAGCAGAACTACAGACAGTATTTCTTTTCTTGTTTTAAAGATTTCATACAAAACTCCTGTAGTCAGTGTCCTTTAACAATAAATGAGTCAAATAATTATCATTCTTATTGATTTTTTTATTTCTTTTCTTTTTCTATTTTGGCCGGTTAAGTTTGACAGCTCGCACATGTATATTGTTTACAAAATAAAAGTAGTGCGGAGGTAGTTCCGGCAGTTGAATAGAATTGAAACGCATTTATGTTAGTTGCCTGGGTCGGAACACCAGGGTCAGAACATAAATTTCTATCCAAGGGTAAAATCACGGATTTCCTTGTCTGATGTGCAAGAAATTCTCTTCTTATTTCTTCTTATTCTAGTGTTCTTACCCAAGCAAACTACATAAGCATAGTGCGTGAAACAGAAAGCGTTAAATAAAGTCAAATGAACATTTTCGGTGGTGTTGTGCAAACAAAAAGAATCTAATATGGGGTTCGGTTGTAGATGGGCGTTTACAACCCTCGAGATGACCGTGCTGAGCGGAACCTCGGCATAGCCTCGGTTCCGCTCAGCAAGGGTTGGAATCGCATTCCTTATAGTCGAACTTCAATGGCTCGAACCCTTTATGACTATAAAGATTTGTTCTAGAGAACGGGAGTTCTAGATACCGAGGATCTTGTTTGTGGCGTAGTTTTTCTTTGAGCTTACATCTCTCCCACACCTACGGTCATGTGGTTGTGGAGGTTCAGTTTTAGAGACTCATCGAAAAGACCTCAGAAGCTTGGAATCGAACCCACGATCCCTTGTTTCTGTGGCGAGTAGCTTATCCACTACTCCACGGAGGCTTCTCCAATGCGGACCTATCTCAACGCTATTGAAGAAAGCCTAATAGGGGTGATACATACATTACGCAAACACGCATATTCAAATATATTGAAAATTTTAGCACCTAAAAAAAAAAAAAAAGATTTTTTCTTTCAGATCCTGATATTTTTCAAATTTCTGCTTAAGCATACATTGTGGGTACTAGTAAGAACCGCCTCGCGCTGAGGCGGTTCTAACGAGTACCCACAATCTATGTTTTTGTACAGAAAAAAGAAAAATAATGTATACCCCTGTAAACCCCATTTTACTATATAAAACTGGGGTTTAAGAGAATCAAACTTACCTAGGCGTTTTTGCGTGATGAGAAGATCTCTTTTCGTATGGAAAATTGCCACCTTTCAGTCATCATACACTGCATAGAAAATGGTAATTTAAAGAAAGAAAGAAAGAAAGAAAGAAAGAAAGAAAGAAAGAAAGAAAGAAAGAAAGAAAGAAAAAGCTTCGACATCAACATACAAACCTCTTGGATACACGATCCCCTGTTGCGGAACATAACTACATAAAATGACGTACGTCTCCGTGTACGCGTCCTCTTCGTCACTCGAATCATCCGTTGAGTTCGCCGGTTCATGACTGCTCAAGGTCAACAATACTAGGACTCCCTGTGATAGACAGTAACGTTAAACATCACGTGAACAAGTCCGTAAAATAAAGACCCCCTAAACCCCACTTTTTATAGAGGGGTTTACGGGGGTAAACATTATTTTAATTATTTCTGCTCCAAGACATAGATTGTGGATACTCGTTAGAACCGTCTCAATGAGGCGGTTCTAACGAGCACCCAAAACCTATGTGTGGAGTAAAAATAAGAAAAATGTCAAAATTTTTCATCAGAATTTTTTTTTTTCAGATATGAAAAAATGCACTATATCAAATGGTTGTGTTATCGTAATGGGCCTAGGCATTATGAAACCCGCGACATGTTACGAGCCTCCGGGTCCAAGTGGGTAAGAGAATCTTTGAATCATTAGGTCCCTCACCGCTCTAAGTTCGAATCTCGCCAAGGTCACATATGAGTCACCAAGTTCTGCAGCGAAAGTTCAGGTGGGGTTATCCCTGGACATTCCGGTTTTCGCCCACCTCTGATAAACGACTTGCTCGACATAAATGAAATAATCCTGAAAGCGACCTAAAACGGAAATAAAAAAATGAAACACCCGTGGAAAGCGAAAATTTACCTTCGAATAAATGCGATAAGTGACAAGTCAGGTCATTGTAATTTCGTTTGAATTGAAGTTTTACGTCCCCGATAACTTTAGTTAGGTCTTTTTGGGGACGTTTTCTCCAATTTTGTAGGACTTTTACCCGACATTGAGATGAAATGACATCTCAAGCCATACTGCACATACAAACCAATAGGGTTTATATGCAGAGTCGGTCCGTCTCGCATGACTTTGTCTGTACAGGCTTAGACCGTCTATGCGGGTTACCAGAGCCCATGTGCGGTCATTTTCAGCTCTGCGTGGAAGCACCATCCTTCCCGATCTATTTCTCTTAGACCCAATGGGCGGGGGACCAGCATCAGATCAACCTCCGTATCCATTCAGTGTCAACACACTCTTCCCTGTGGGAAGAAGCCATCCATATAAAGAACAACAAAGACTCCGATCAAACTGCGGGGGCACCTATCTTATCTGCTTAAGCAGGTGCTAGAGGGCGTGGCCGGTATTGTACATTTCAGTACTGGTTATGAACATAATCAATAAAACCGAGTCTGCTATTTTCGTTTATTTGGTGTTCAGAACTTATTTATATAATAGATATGTTAGCCTTTTCTTTGCTGTTTCCAATGTTTGGCTTCGAACACGTCAAATCATATCATTAGGGTGGCACACAGTGTAGATCCTGATGACATGACTCATTAAGAGCCGTTTCATCTGGAACTACACTGGTTGCGTTAGTATCTATACCGATCTCCTGTGTTGAAAGGGTTAATTTCACACAGGCTGAATGGCTTAAGACAGCAGGTATTTCACTAGTGGCATGCGTATAATGTAACGTAGTTACATAGGCGTGTGATCTTAATGATCCAAATAGTGTTGACGTATTGTAAATGCACTTTTGTTACACAAGCATGTTATATGAATGGTTGAAACAACGTTGATGAGTAGTGAGAACTTTATATGACAAATATGCTGTTGAATGGGTAATAAATGTATTTGGGGTTATGTTGATGGGTATATGAAACATTTTAAGCTTTTACAGATAGAAAAATTGAAACGTTTTTACCTTGCATCTATTTTTAATCCAGTTTTTCGATATTATCTAAAATGCACTATACATTGAGGTGCAAAACTTACTGACATTTACTTTGACATTTCCAATCATGTATTACGCAAGTAACATGTGCTGTTATTCAAATAAAATCGGGAGAAAAAGCAAGTGCAGCTTACATAAAACCTGAAATGTATCTACAAAACGTCAATCATAGGGGTGCATGCTTCTGTTTACGCCAATCATGTGAGCATTCTATGAGTGCATAGTACCCTGCAGGCGTGTGCTCACGTGGTCAGCAGATGTTGAGATACTTTTAACATTTGCTTAATGATGGACGTTTGGTTTAAACAGAAGCTGTGTTAACGTGAGAACAAAAGCCTATGGAATGCCCCGAAACGTATAAAACCTCCAGTTTGATCATGCCAAATCAGTCAGGTTTACAACTATGTAGCAGTCAGGTTTTCAGTTATGTAAGAGACGTGTTCAGTATATTGGGCTAGATATAGTCCTGGACACTACCTGTCTCAGAAGCTTTCGATTTTTGATATGTTTTAATAATATAACATTGAAATTGTAAAAGAGACCATTTTACTTTGTCAGAAAATAAAACAGAAAAACAGAAACTTTCTAACTTTAATTATTTGCGAAGTACTAACACTTGATTAATGTAAAAGTATACGATCATGGTTAAACCCCACTTTATGACTAGTGTTACGTCATAGGGTGATTTTGGTTGCCTAGTGACCTGGATATACTTTGTTGTGCGCTGACCAGTAAAAAAAATCAATAAAGGCAAATGGACGGATCACAGGAAAACACAGTACCAAGCCAGTCATCAACAACACATATAGATGCCATGTCAGTAATGAGGGAGTTCTATGAACAAACGAGAAGATCTCCTCCTGTTCAAGTATACCTGATAGTAAACCAGTATACCCAACGTTCGTTGCATGATGGCAGCTTATTGGTACCAAAGAATAGAATTCCTATGATTCCCATACCACGGAAACCAACACACAACGAGGAAAGTGCTAAACAGTGAACAATAAACTCTATAAATTTGGTTTAATTGTTTTCTTAAGTTATTAATATATCTTAAATAGTAACTGTTGTAAAATGGACTGAGGGCTTAAAGCTTCAGAAAACATTCACCTCATGGAAGTGAATAAACTTTTAAGCTATGGGACTAAATGATATTAGATATTGTTTTTAAATGATTTTAACATGTTGATTTCAGGATAAGTTAACTTGTTTGCTAACTATGAATAGTACCATTGATAGTTATTTTAAATATTCATTCATTAATTACTTCATATAGGATGGTTGCATCTTATGCATGTTTATCCTATATGGGTTCGATCCCCGGCCGCGACATATCAAAGTCGTTAAAAATGGTACTAGCTGCTCCTCGCTTGGCACTCAGATTTACGGGGTAGAGCTAGGACTGGTTGACCCAGTGTCAGGATAATGTGACTGGGTGTGGTATCATGTAATGTGTCTGGGACAGGATACTTCAGTGAGGCAGCACTATAAAAGTGAGCAATGAGCTCCCTGTCGCAACCAGACACCGTCGTGATATGACTGAAAAATTGTTGAAAGCGACATGAAACCCGAATTCACACACACATTATCCTATATGGTCATATAAGATTAATTCAACTTATGCAGAATTGTCTTGTATGATAAACTAACTTCTTAAAAATTGTTAAGGAAGACATGATCAACTGGACACATGTATATTAATGTATTTTTAAATTAATTTTATTGAGAAAATTAATTTTATAAAAATGGGAGGTGTGTAACGTAGTTACATAGGCGTGTGATCTTAATGACCCAAATAGTGTTGACGTATTGTAAATGCACTTTTGTTACACAAGCATGTTACATGAATGGTTGAAACAACGTTGATGAGTAGTGACAATTTTATATGACAAATATGCTGTTGAATGGGTAATAAATGTATTTGG
This sequence comes from Lucinisca nassula, assembly GCA_963580285.1. NCBI lineage: Eukaryota > Metazoa > Mollusca > Bivalvia > Lucinida > Lucinidae > Lucinisca > Lucinisca nassula. The sequence goes on from OY757014.1 coordinate 47,359,498, forward strand.
GGTTATGTTGATGGGTATATGAAACATTTTAAGCTTTTACAGATAGAAAATTGAAACGTTTTTACCTAGCATATATTTTTAATCCAGTCTTTCAATATTATCTAAAATGCACTATACATTGAGGGGCAAAACTTACTGACATTTACTTTGACATTTCCAATTATGTATTACGCAAGTAACATGTGCTGTTATTCAAATATTTTTGTAGGAGAAAAAGCCAGTGCAGCTTACATAAAACCTGAAATGTATCTACAAAATCTACAATCATAGGGGTGCATGCTTCTGTTTACGTCAATCATGTGAGCATTCTATGATTGCATAGTACCCTGCATGTGTGTGCTTGCGTGGTCAGAAGATACTTTTAACATTTGCTTAATGATGGACGTTTGGTTTAAACAGAAGCTGTGTCAAAGTGAGAACAAAAGCCTATGGAATGCTCTGAAACGTATAAAACCTCCAGTTTGATCATGTCAAATCAGTCAGGTTTACAACTATGTAGCAGTCAGGTTTTCAGTTATGTAAGAGACGTGTTCAGTATATTGGGCTAGATCTAGTCCTGGACACTACCTGTCTCAGAAGCTTTCGATTTTCGATATGTTATAATAATGTAACATTGAAATTGTAAAAGAGACCATTTTACTTGGTCAGAAAATGAAACAGAAAAACAGAAACTTTCTAACTTTAATTATTTGCGACGAACTAGCACTTTTTAATGTAAAATTATACGATCATGGTTAAACCCCACTTTATGGCGTGTTTTACGTCATAATAAGGCTCGAACCTGCAGCGAAAATGTCAAGTGATTAAGAACCGGCGCTCCATAAGGGCACGGAGGTCGATTTAGTTTGGAAAGTTCCTTTTTTCAAACAGTATTATAAATATGTTGAGGACCCCTTAACCCATATATGCCTAGCGTCTCTTTTCTGAGACATTAGCAAACAGTACAGAGCCAGATCAGACGCCCCGATCTTGGTCTACACCGTTGGCCTAAAGAACATTCATTTGTGTACATTTTGCCACAAGCAAAAACAAACCTGACACCCTTTTATTTGGAAATGGACCACTCCAAACTTACCAGGTGGAAGATTCCATTGTCATATATGGGTTACGCAAGCGTATATTGCAAATGGTGCATGCAGTTTATCCTTTTTTCAGGGAGCTAATGGCTCATTAAAGCCGGTCCCGACGTTAACAAAAATGTGCTCAGCTTCAGTGAGCATATATTTTACCATTTCCGTAAACAATAAAATGCCAATAATCGTTGGGATATTAATATTTATGAGATTTCTCTGCCGAATCAAAGCACTGACAGTACTAATGGGTCGCTTGTCTCTAAGTGTAGGCTGGAAAATAGTTATAGACCTGGACTACCCTTAACCCTTTTTGTACCAAATGGAATCTTCCTCCTTATATATAGCAGAAGTCCATTTCAAAATCTAGGGGTGTCGGGTTGTGTTTTCATCAAACTTTATTTGGAAAATGACAGAACTTCTAGCAAACAGTGGAGGCCCTGATCAGACGCCGCGTTCTGCGGCGTCTGATCTGGGCCTGTACTGTTTGCCAATTACCCTTTTGGGGTTTCTGGTACTCAATGGGCTAATTCCATATACGTTAGGCAAACAGTGTAACTGTAACGGAAGGTCATGCGGTTTTACTCAGGGTACCCCGGTTTTCGCCCACCTCTGATTAACGATCGACTCGATATGAGTAAAATACTTCAAAGTGCCGTAAAACCAAAACCAAAAAAAAAAAAAAAAAAAAAAATAGATAAATAAAAAAAAAATGCAGCCCTGGTAAGACACAGCATTCTGTGGCATCTGGTCTGACTCTACACTGTTGTCAATGTCCCATTTTGGGACCCATTTTCACCACGAAAGCACGCCCAGATAATTTTTGACTCCCACTTATATTTAGTGAACTGGGATTTACAAGGGTGAACATTATTCGTTTTCTTATTTCTGCTATAAACACAGATTGTGAGTACTCGTACGAAACACCTCGCCGATCAGTTCCCACAACAGTCTATTCTTTGTGCAGAAATATGAAAAAATTCAGAACTTTTTCATCCTAAAATTTTCACCTTTTTTCGGCGAAATCTTTATACGCGTGCCAAGTTTTCGTTTGTTTGTTTGTTTGATTTGAGGTTTAACGTCCCCGTCAACACTGTAAAGGTCATTTTGGAGACGTTGCTTCCAATTTTGTGGGACTTATACCCGACATTGAGATGAAATGACTTCTCAAGCCCTGTCGCTCAATGAAACCAATAGGGTTTATTAGCATGGACGGACCGCCTCGCACCGCGGTTCCTGGACAGGCTTAGATCCTCTAAGCGGTTTACCAGTACTAGTGTGCGTGCCGGATTCAGCTCTGCGTGGAAGCATCATGCAGCCCATATATTACTTCAAGCCCCTATGGGCGGGGGATTCCCAAGTTTTCGTATTTAATAAATAAATGAAAAACACTTTCCGGTATTTGCGGGTCTTTTATATCCATTGCGGGCTATTTATTTTTTTACCCCCGGCATACGAATTGTCAGGGGGTATATAGTTTTCGTCTTTCCGTCCGTTCGTTCTTTCGTTCGTTACTTCGTTCGTTCGCTCGTTTCTTTGTTCGTACTTCCGTCCGTTCGTCAACTTTTACGTCAAAGCTTTGCGTTAAACCCTTTGATTGCTCATATCTCCTTAACCACATGTTAGATTCTCTTCATATTTGGTAACGATATCTCTATAGCATTACCTTTCATAAGGAATATCTAAGCTCCTGAGTCAAGCCCCTGGGTGGGCTGTCCGTCCGTCTGTCCGTTCATCAACGTTTACGTCAAAGTTTTGCGTTAAACCTTTTCCATTGCTCATATCCCTGTCACCACTCGTTAGATTCTCTTCATATTTTGTAAAGAATATCTCTATAGCATTACATTTCATATGAAATATCTAAGCCCCTGGGTCAAGCCCACCCAGAAGCTCCTGGGTGTGCTGTCCGTCCGTTTGTCAACTTTTACGTCAAAGTTTTGGTTTAAACATTTTTGATTGCTCGGTAACCACATGTTGGATTCTCTTCATATTTGGTACAGGATATCTCTATAGCATTACCTTTTATTTGGTATATCTAAGCTTCTGGGTCAAGCACCTGTTAGGGTGACAATGGGCCAAAAAGCCGCTATTTCTGGTAGTAACCCATACCCCCCCCCCCCCCCCCCCCCGCATAACAAAATATGTCATATGCCAAAATGTTCGTCAGCATCGGTAGTAGCTGAAACTGCCGGCATAAATTGGCATAAATGATGGCGAGCTGAGAAATCAAAGATGGCGTCCAAGATGGCCGCCATAGCTGTAAATTCCAGTTTTTCGTAAAATATGAATATAGATACCACAAATCATCGTACAAACTTATTTTATTTTATTTTTCTGGTGTAGAAAGAAGATTTTTGCTAGAATAAAGATAAAATTTTAAGGTTTGACTTGAAAACCGGTGAAAAAAATGATATTTTATTGTTTTTATGTCTAGTTTCCAAGGTGGTACATAAAAGCAATTCCGATGTTTCAAAATTTAAACAGTTTTTATTTAGCTATTGTTTTATTTTAACTAAGACACTATTCTAAAATACATTTAACACTATTCCCAAGTATATTTATGGTTTGTTATGACTTTTTACCATCAATTTAGCCCAGGGCCCCACCCACTCAGTTTACCAGTACAATTCATTCACATTATACTCACACTCAAGGGATTTGCAGGCGAGGATTTCATTTTAGACAACAAGTAGAAGAGAGCATTGAAACTAATGCTTAGTTCTGTTTTCATACTATATTATATGATCAGCCATTAGGATACACCACCTCTTTATAACACTGTTTTCGGGATCTGAGCAATAACCGTCTTAATTAAGCAGTGCTACAGCAAAAGAAAATGGCAAAATAGTGTTTATCAAATTGACATAAAATGACTTTTATTGTCATTTTTGCTGTGTAACTGGCTAGGTTTTGGGGCTTACAAAGTGCTAAATCCAAAACTGTGTTATAAAAACGTGTTATAAAGAGGATATGCTACACAATTAGGTTATATTCTGTTTGATTTTAGGTACAACATCCCAACACTGTATCAGTCATTTTATATTTTGGAGACATTGCTTCCAATTTTTTGTGGGACTTTCCCCGACATTGAGATGAAATGACATCTCAAGCGCCGCCACACATTTAAACCAAAAGGTTTAATATGCAAGGATGGTCCAGCTCGCACCACTTTTCCTGGGCATGCTTAGAATCTATCTCTAAGCCGTTTACTCTGTATACCCAAGGTCTACTGGGCTAGGCAAATTAACCTTAGATTTTATAGCTCCCCATCAAATAGGTAGCTGATATGCACACCAGCTCCTGTGCACTAAAAAGAAATTGCTGCTGCTTTAACTAGCCCTGAGACATTTGACTCAGTCCCAAGATCTGAAATATCTTGAAGCTGGAAGTCTGGTTTAGGCAGAACATGAATTGCCTGTACTATGTAAAGAAGGGCGGGTATCACCACCCATAAGGCAATACAGACAGCATAATTGCACTTTCATCTGGCTCTAGCTTCCTGAAAACAGTGTGAACTGGAATATACCTGGTGCAGTCAGCATGAATACCTTTTCTACCTGTCATCAACATAAAGCAGGTTAAAGTGATGCACAAGTAGAAAGAAAACTTTGGTATCAGAACTGACAACAAGGGCTGTGTTAACTCCAAGAGAACCTGCAACTGCTAGTTGCAAATCATTTTACTATCAGCTTCTTCACGGTTGGAATAATGAACAGAAACAACACCAGCGGAAACTTCAGAGCCTTGTTCTTAAGTCAACCTGCACCAATAATAGCAGCATTCTTCTTAAGAAGCTCATGGCAGTTTTCGTATAGATACCTAGTGTAAAGTATTGTCAGTTCGTTCTTGCTTTTACTGCAGAAGCCTCCGTGGTGCAGTGGTTACGCTACTCGCCTTGTAAACCAGGGGTCGCAGGATCGATCCCGGGCTTCTCCAGACTTTCGGATGAGTCTTTAAACCGAGGTCCCGTCTCCATATGACCTTAGCTGTTGGTTGTACATAAAACTCAAACACTCACTCTTGCTTTTACTGCTTGAAAGTATCTATCAGTCACCAGTTACTATATTTTCCTCGTAGACACAGGCGTGGGTGAAGAAACATTCTTTCCACACTTTTGTTGGGTCTGTGATTTGATACTGTTTGCCTCATTCCTGTCAAAACCGAAGTGAATGGTAGCTACCCAAATAATGGTAAGAAGACTGTAAGACCAAAACATAGCAGTCATCTGTTGATATGTCAGTTTGAGACATGATGCTTGAAGTACAAACATCCCGTCAAATACTATACAACCAGCAAGTCTTTCTAGTTTTTCAAGGATATCCAACTTGTTGGTAGACATCATACATTCTTCATCTCTAAACAAACTCGCGTGATCATGCGCATTTTTGAAAGACAAGACCTTGAATGAATAGATTGATGTATAGAAAGCATATATCTCTTCAACGGTGGCAGTCAGTTCCTCAGACTGGTTTCCCCAGACACCTGTGTCATTGACCTGATATCACTCATAGTCAGTTTTGACCCAGACAAAGGCTCATAAGATTGTTTTTGGACTGCCTTACAAGCTATGGGTATGAGCCTTTCCTGCATGAATGACTCAAATGGCGACCCATTTTATGGCAACTTATCAAACTTCTCTATCTCTTGAGGAACTTCATCTCCAATAGCTATATTTTCCAAATGTCTTCGGCCCCGCCCATTGGGCTTGAAGAAACAGATGGGCTGCATGATGCTTCCACGCAGAGCTGAAACCGACCGCACATGAGTATTGGTAAACTTCTTAGAGGATCTAAGCCTGTCCAGGCAAAGCGGTGCGAGTCGGACCACCATTGCTTATAAGCTGTATTGGTTTCACTGGGCGACAGGGCTTGAGATGTCATTTCATCTCAATGTCGGGTAAAAGTCCCACAAAATTGAAAGCAACGTTTCCAAAATTCAAATAAAACAACAAACAAACAAAATTGTCTAAATGTCAGGTAAAATGGTTCAATTAAGGCGTAACTATACCTAATTTAGTGACACAGAGGCCTTTCTGATATTTAATCTTCATCAGTGTGTCTCAACCCCAAAGTTTTGAAACCGAAACGGATGATGGACAAGACCCGGCAAACACAGCACATCCCCCTCCGAGCACACACCGACCGACGTAGCCTATGAGACAGGTCAGCTGGAGGCATCAGGCAAGAGAGCCTACCCGCGGACTTATAGGGTCCCCACCGAGCCAACATCAGCAAACATGAGCCACACTCCACGGAAGTCCCGGGCATCAGGAAGGAGATGTCCAAAGAAGCGAGACTTGCAAAATTTAAAATATAACAAAAAGTGTAAACCAAATCCGCTAAGATACATGTCTCACCTGACAAGTCAGTCTTAGTTTTAGAACAATTAGAATTTTATGCTGCAAAAATTAAAGATATAATATAGTTATTTAAATCAGTACTTGAGCACTGACGTCAACACCGCAGAATCAACCTCAGCACTAAGGAACTGATACTGAGCTGATGATACCCTCGGGGACGAACGAATCATCCACCAGCAGAGATATCAATAAATTTTAACTTGTCATTGTGAAATAAATCCAGCATCTTGTTAATAGGCTTATTATAAGCCTGTGTATTGGTATGGTGTTTAGTAGAGCTTGCAACTATGCATGGCATACTTAGCAGTAATGGGTCATGATAAAAACCATCTTATAAGGGCTTGTTCATAACTTCATTGTGGGTGATTCGTATAATATAACTGGATAGCCAGTTTGCCATTTTGTGGGACAGTAACTGTCCTTTTGGCCTTCCTCTGTTGTTGTTTCCATTAAGTTCTAGTTACTTCATGTTTGTGATTCTTTCCCTTTAGAGTCATTGATGGGAGGTGTAAATCAATTCTATGGATTCTTGATCATTGCTTTACTTCTATTTTGAGAACAAATCTCTGAAAGTATGCAGTGAGGCTGTTGCTGCTCAGCATTAACTCGCTTACAACTATGAAGAAGCCGATAGTAGAATGATTTTGCACCTGCAGTTTGCAGGTTCTCTGGGAGATAACACAGCTGTTCTGGTCAGTCCATATACCCATGTTTTTGTTCTACTTCTGCTTCACTTTAGCCAGCTTAATGTTGATAACATATTCTTCAAGACAGACAGAAAGTGTATTCATGCTGACTGCACCATGTATTCCAGTTCACAATGTTTTCAGGAAGCTAGAGCCAGATGAAAAGGGCAATTATGCTGTCTGTATTGCCTTACAGGTTGTGATACCTGCTCTTCCTTACATAGTATAGGCAAGAAGAATGCCTAAGTTAGACTTCAAGCTTCAAGATATTTCAGATCTTGGTATTGAGTCAAATGTCTCAGGGCAAGTTAAGGCAGCAGCATTTTTTCTGTAGGTTTGCTGTTCAGACAAACACATTAGACAACAATTGTGCTCCAAAAATCCAGAGTTAGACCTAGTTATCTACCACCAACTAATAGTTTGTTTTTTTTGCTCTATTTGTACAGGTGTACATATCAGCTACTGATTTGATGGGGAGCTATAAAATCTTAGATTAATTTGTCTATCCCTATAGACCTAGGGCATATGGTTGATCCTGACACTGGGTTATTTATTCCACAGGTCATTAGACAGACACAAGCAGTCCCCAGCTATTAACTGATATGGTTGTAAATAGCCTGTTCAGTGTACTGATGACTGCATTTGCTCAAAGAAAATACAACAATGTACTCTTTAAACCTTATTGGTTTCATTGGGCGACATGGCTTGAGATGTCATTTCGTTTCAATATCGGGTAAAAGTCCCACAAAATTGGAAGCAACGTCTCCAAAATGACCTATACAGTGTTGACGGGGAATTTAAACCTCAAATCAAACAAACAAAGCAATACTAGCTCAGGTTTATACCGAGAACTATGACAGTTTTAAAACGTGTACTTGTCGTCTCATTTGGCCTTTTAGTACAGCACAATCATTTTATAACATATTTTCATATAACACTGTTCAAAGCCCAAACCCTTAACTAATTGCATAGAAAAAAATGACAAAAAAAAAAACATGTAAAGGAAGTTATTTTACGCTAATCTACCTTTTTATTTGGATATAACACTATGTAACTAAAAGGTTTATGCTTGGATTAAGAACAAAGTATTATAACGAGGTGGTGTTTCCAAATGGCTAAATACATAATATAACATTACGAAAACACGCATCATTCAAATCCAATGGAAGATTTTACTAACGTCACCCCATCCCCCCCCCAAAAAAAAACAAAAAAAACACACACACACACACACAAATTCAGATAAAAATGATATTTTTTATAACTCTTAAAAACAACATAGATGGCGGGGACTCGTTAGAACCCTCTCAACTAGGCGATGCTGTCTAACACCCACAAGCTATGTCCTTAAGCACTGGTTGGGAGCGTACAGTACACTTAACCCGGATGTTCCGATCTGTATAGTGGACAGATCCTTGTCTTTTGTTATAACCTTGAAGGTGTATGTGCGTGGTCTGTCTTCTATATTTGTATATTTATTTTTTTGGACATAAATAACTTGGTAAGTGTGTTTTATTCATTTTGTTTTCCATGCTGATCATCTTTGGGCTCGGCAAGATGTCGTTTTCTATCTTCTAAATCTATTTTTCAGCTGCAAATCACTAGTGTTTGTAGGAATCACACCTCACCTGTGACCACAAATCGATCAATTGGGAGCTTTGGTCAAAAGAAAAATATCTTTTAAGACAGTTGTAAGATATAGTAATAATCTATAATGAGTTATACTAAAAATAAGTGCCTCTAGAATTCCATACGAAATCACACGAAGAGCAAGACTGACCATGCCAAAAAATTTCTGACTGTATGTTATGTCTCATATTTACTGTATAGCTTGTCTTAAGATACTTTGTTTTGACTGTATGGGATGTCGCTATTAATGTGTGTAAGTTATTCTAAGGTACATTGCAATATTTGTCTATACAATAAGATGATACGAGGGTAGGCTGAAAAGTTCTGAGCCTGACCAAGATCCAATGGTTTGTCCATGCTGAAAGTGCCTTATTTTTCAACATAGTCTCCCTTCCTGTCCACATACTTTCTCCAACGATGCTGTAATCCTTGGATTCCAGTGGTATAGAAGGTCCCATCTTCGTCCCTGAAAAACTCCTCCACAGCAGCTATCACCTCCTCGTCTGACCGATAATGCTGCCCAGCCAAGTGCTTTTTCATGTTTGGGAACAGGAAATAATCTGATGGAACTAGATCAGGTGAATACGGAGGGTGATCGGCAAGTGTGAAGCCACAGTCATGCACAGCAGCCACTGCGACAACCTGACGGAACAAGACCCCTTTTGTCAATTTTCCGGGTCGTTTAGCCTTAATTGCTTTTCGAAATTGTTTTAGCAGATCTGCATAATACTCCCCATTAATTGTTCTGCCCTTTTGAAGGTAATCTATGAATATTATACCCTTGGCATCCCAGAACACTGATGGCATCACCTTCCCTGCGGAGGAGACGACCTTTGCCTTCTTTGGAGGGGGTGAACCAGGGTGCTTTCATTGCATGAATTGTCTTTTGGTGCCTGTCTCAAAGTGATGAACCCAACACTCATCCTGAGTGACAAAACGGTCAAGAAAACCATCTTGGTCTGCTTCAAAAATAGCCAAGTTGACTTGTGACAGGAACAGTCTGGTCAACTTTGGTCAGGTGTCAAAAGCCGTGGTACCCATCTGGCGGATGCCTTTGACATTCCTAATTCCCTGTGTAGAATGTTCTCTACTCGTTCACGGGAGATGCCAACAGTGTTAGCTAAATGATTCACAGTTAAACGCCTGTCATCCACCACGGCCCTGTGCACTTGGCTGATGGTTTCCTCAGTTGTTGCCGTTGTGGGTCGTCCACACCGGTCATCATCTTCAAGGCTGTCCTTGCCCATCTTAACATTTGCTGCCCACCTTTTCACGGTTATATATGAAGGAGCATCATCCCTAATGTAGCAGCCATATCGGCATGAATGTCCTAAGGAGCTAACCCCTTTTTATGGAGGTACTTGAGGACACCACGATGCCAGATTGTGTCCATTTTCTCAAAAACGTGCTAGTATCAATTTTCAAAGTCTAGAAATTCTACGTTATTGCAGGTAAACTTGAACTCATTTGAGTCAAATCAAGTAATAAAGGTTTGAATTTAATGAATACAAAATTTCATGGCTGTTCGATGTCTGCTTCTTGTTCAGGCTCAGAACTTTTCAGCCTACCCTCGTAATGCTTCAACAATAGCAAAGCTACGTAAAAAATATTAATTACCTTAAATACCCGAAATCTTGGAGAAATTGCATGTGCTGTGTTTATTCATTGAACCTTTAGAGCACTACGGACTAGAGGTCTTTACCACTTGGCCAGGGAGCCAGCCTTCGAGGACTGTTTTCAGGTACGAAATATTAAACAAAATGAGTCGCATCGTCACTCGTCTCCCTTCACCCACAGAACGCATAGCAAATACTCTGACCAGACTGCACAGAAATGCAAAACGACCTGAGTGTTATGATTAGTTACGGGTTATTTGTTCAATATATATACATTTATACAAAGAAATGAAGAGCTGTGGACCAGTCTGTGAAAGATAGTATCCTTTTCATCCCTCGACCGAATAGATTCGGGGGATATAGCGATCGGCTTGGCGTCGGGTCGTCCGTCCCGGCGTAGACGCAATCTTGTGATGGCCATAACTCCAATGTGATGATACTTGGCACAATGGTAAACAATTTTGAGAAGGCGTGTCTTGCGCAAGAACCACAACTCTGGGTACCATGTTATTTGAGTTATCTCCCCTTCCAATAAAATAGAATGACTATCTTGTGATCTCTATAACTCCAATACCCTTCAAGATGTATTGATGATACTTAAAAAAATTGTATACAAGGTTGATACGGCATGTAATGGGCAATAACAACAACCCTTGGCGCCATGGTTTTTGAGTTATTTCCCCTTCGAAAAAAAAATAGAATAACTATCTTATGATCGCCATAACTCCAATACCCTTCGAGATATAATGATTAAACTTGGCACAATTTTTCACAAGGTTAAAGCTGCATGTCATGCACAAGAAAGACAACTCTTGGTGCCATGCCATTTGAATAATCTTCTCTTCCAATAAAATAGAATGGCTATCTTGTTATCGCCATTACTCATATATTCGTCGAGATATATTGATGAAACTTGGCACAATTGTGAACAAGGTTGAAGCAGCATGTCATGCGCAAGAACCACAACTCTTGGTGCAATGGCATTTGAATTATCTCTCCTTCCAATAAAATAGAATGACTATCTTGTGATCGCCATATCTGCCATACCCTTAGAGACATCTTGATAGTACTTGGTACTGGTGTGCATGAGGTTAAGCAGGCGTGTCATGTGCAAGAACCACAGCTCTTGGTGCCGTGGCATTTCAATTATCTCCTTTCCAATAAAAATAGGATGACTATCTTTTAAGCGCCACATCTCCAATATTCTTCTAGACATGTTGATAGTACTTGGTACAGTTGAACATGAGGTTAAGCAGACGTGCCACGTGCAAGTCCGCGACTCTTGGTGTACCGGTTTTTGAGTTACCTTCCCTGACAAAATAACATTGTGATGGCCATAACTCCAAAACCCTTTGAGGTATATTGATGATACTTGGCGTAATTGTTCACAAGGTTGAGACGGCATGTCTTTTACAAGAACCACAACTCTGGGTGTCATGGATATTAATGTAGTTGAGTTATCTACCCTTCTAATAAAGTTGTATGACTATCTTATATCGCCATATCTTCAACAGTCTTCGAGACATGTTGATTTTTAAGTTAAGCAAGCCTGTCACGGGCAAGAACCACGACCCTGGGTGCACTGGTTTTTGAGTAACCTCCCCTGACAAAATAATCTTGTGATGGCCATAGCTCAGAAACCCTTTGACATATACGGATAAAACTTGGCAAAGTTGAGACATGGTTGCCATGCGCAGGAACCACAACACTGGGTGCGATTGTATTTGAGTTATATCCCCTTCTAATAAAATCGTATGACTATCTTGTGATCGCCATATCTTCGATAGTCTTTGAGACATAATGATGGGACTTGGTACAGTTATATGTGAGGCTAAGCAGGTGTGTCATGTGTGAAAATCATAACTCTGGGAGTCTGGGTGCACTGTTTGTTTTTAGTTATTTCCCCAAACAATATAATCTTGTGATGACCATAACTTGGATACCCTGTGAGATATATTGATGGTATTTGGCACAGTTTTTGACAAGGTTGAAGCAGTGCACCGTGCCAAAGAACCCACCAATCGGGTCCACCACGAACGACTAATTCATCACGTCTGAAATTAGTGAAAGAAACAAAATGGGACTATTTACGAAACAAAAACTGATCTATGCGCCCAGCAAAGACTAAGCTCAGTCTGAGCATCTGCCCAGTCTGATCAGTGTCTTCATTGCCCGTGTGAAAAAAACTAGAGTAGTAAGCTACCCATCAAGCGCACAGCGAAGAATCTGATCAGACTGGGTGGATGCGCAAGCTGATCTGAATCTTCGTTCGGCGCAGTCATTTTGTCATGTTTTGTGTTTCATCTGAAACAGTATGAAGAACTCGATGAAAAAACTGTGTATATGCCAAGTTTCCACATTTCAGAAACAAAATAGCTAACGTATTTAAATGTTATCCTACGAAAATATCGAAATCGCTCTATAGTGTTATCAGGACACACAATATAGAAAAATCGGAACACGACATACAGTTCTGAGAGATCAGTTTTGCGACATGCGATACACACCAGTTTTTGACCCCTCTATCCTTTTCTTTGAAAATTATTGCCCTTACATGGCAGGGTGTTGAATAATATTAATAAAAGCTGACCCGAAATACATCATAAAATATTTGAAATGCAAATACAGTCGTTTCATGTAAGGTTGGTGGCAACGTTTGATTAAATTGTACCGCTGCAGCGTTTGAAATCGAAAGTAGGATAATGATTTTCTGAAAACAAATGTGAAAATAAACGAAATCATAGCAATAAACAGAAAATCAAGATAGCATGTCGAAAAGACTTTTAGTTATGCTTCCCGAACTACTGCTATGAAGTTGAAATTCTCATGATTAATACTATCAAAACACAAAATTAAACATTCTGAAACATACCCGATATATCGGAACAAGGATCTGTCCACTATACAGATCGGAACATCCGGGTTAAGTGTGCTGTACGCTCCCAACCGGTGTTAAGCATAAATTAGAAAAATAATGCTTACTCCTGAAAACCCTAGTTTTTCTATATAAAAGTGAGGTTCAAGGGGGTCAAAAACATATGGGCATGTTTTCGCGACAACATGATAACAGAACTAAGCATTATTGTGAATGTCCTCTACTACTTAATTGTCTAAAATGAAGCAGACGCCTACAAATCCCTTGTGTGTCAGTTTTTATGTGAATGAATTTTACAGGTAAACTGAGTGGGTGGGGTAATCCTGGGGCTAAATTGATGGTAAAAAAGTCATAACCAACCATAAATGTATTTTAGAATAGTGTTAAATGTATTTTAGAATAGTGTCTTAGTTAAAATAAAACAATATATATGTAAAAACTATTTAAATTTTGAAACATCAGAATTGCTTTTATGTATCACCTATGAAACTAGACACAAAAACAATAATATATCATTTTTTCACCGGTTTTCAAGTCAAACCTAAAATTCTATATTCTAGCACAACTCTTCTTTCTACACCAGAAAAATAAATTAAAATAAGTTTGTAAGATGATTTGTGGTATTTATATTCATATTTTACGAAAAGCTGGAATTTACAGCTATGGCGGCCATCTTGGACGCCATCTTGGATTTCTCAGCTCGCCATAATTTATGCCAATTTATGCCGGCAGTTACAGACACTACTGATCCTGAAAAACATTTTGGTATATGACTTGTCTTGTTATACGGGGTGGGGGGTATGGGTTCCCTTTTTATTTTTGTACCAGATTGTCACCCTACCAACCTGTGTGGGCTGTCTGTTCGTCTGTCCATTCATCAACTAATACGTCAAAGTTTTGTGTTAAACCTATTTCATCGCTCATATCTCTGTAACCACATGTTAGATTCTCTTCATATTTGGTAACGAATATCTCTATAGCATTATCTTTCATATGGAATATCTAAGCCCCTGGGTCAAGCCCATGAATGGGCTGGGCTGTTCGTCCGTTTGTCAACTTTTACGTCAAAGTTTTTGTGTTAATTATGATTCCTTTTATCTCTGTAACCACATATTGGATTCTCATATTTGGTACAGGATATCTCTATCGCAATACCTTATATTTGGAATATCTAAGCTCCGGGGTCAAGCCCCTGGGTGGGCTGTCCATCCATCCGTCCGTCTGTCCATCAACTTATACGTCAAAGTTTTGCGTTAAACCTATTTCATTGCTCATATCTCTGTAACCACATGTTGCATTATCTTCATATTTGGTACAGGATATCTCTATCGCAATACCTTATATTTGGAATATCTAAGCTCCGGGGTCAAGCCCCTGGGTGGGCTGTCCATCCGTCTGTCTGTCCATCAACTTATACGTCAAAGTTTTGCGTTAAACCTATTTCATTGCTCATATCTCTGTAACCACATGTTGCATTATCTTCATATTTTGTAACGGATATCTCTATAGCATTATCTTTCATATGGAATATCTAAGCCCCTGGGTCAAGCCCATGGGTGGGCTGGGCTGTTCGTCCGTTTGTCAACTTTTACGTCAAAGTTTTTGTGTTAAACCTTTTTATCCCTTATATCTCTGTAACCACATGTTGGATTCTCTTCATATTTGGTACAGGATATCTCTATCGCAATACCTTATATTTGGTATATCTAAGCTCCGGGGTCAAGCCCCTGGGTGGGCTGTCCATCCGTCCGTCTGTCCATCAACGTTTACGTCAAAGTTTTGCGTTAAACCCATTTGATTGCTCATATTTCTGTAACCACATATTAGATTCTCTTCATATTTGGTAAAGGATACCTCTATAGCATTATCATTCATATGGATTATCTAAGCTCCTGGGTCAAGCCCTTTGGTGGGCTGTCCATCCGTTCATCAACTTTTACGTCAAAGTTTTGTGTTAAACCTTTTTCATTGCTGTGATCTCTGTGCCATGTTAGATTATCTTCGTATTTGGTACATGATATCTCTATAGCAATACCTTTTATATGCAAAGAAGCTTTTGACATTGCCATTTTCAGCCGAGCCGATGTCACTGGTCGGGGGTATATGTGCCCTACTGGGCACTTTGTCTAGTTAAGTTGTGCGCGAGTAAACTTCATTGGCCAGTGGCAATCAAGTGGACATCTACATTATAAGAGCTTTTATATAAATACTGTATAGTTTAATACTCATATGTATGTATGTATATATAACTTTGGGTCGAATGGAAACAATCGACCTAAAAATAATGATGTATTGTATTTTGATACAGGTACATATTTACCGAAAGAAATCTATGTTCAGCTGGATTGACCAAAACGCCCAATACCTTTGGGAGAAGACTGCACGGATTTGTTTTGTTTATTGAGCCACGGCGAGGAAAAATTTGTCTTCGAGCATGGAGCGAAGGTTCAGATCAGCCATCTTAACGATTGGCACATAGAGAACACAGTCTTCCTAGTAACCATGAAGAAGATTTCAACTGAGCCCCGCCAAGCGAATTTGTGTCTTCGAGCATTCCGTCATGACAAATTTTAACTGCGCACGCCCAGTCATTCAGAGGGGCCAGGGATATGGCTTTCTGTCTGAAGGTTCCTCTTGATTCACTGCTTGTTTGAGCGAGCAGCGAAGGTTCTGGCGAGACTGCGCGGATGCGCAGGCTCGCCTGAACCTTCGCTGCTCGCATAGGCGATAAGTACCAATATCGCTTGACGGGGCCCAATTGATTGCCATCCATAGCCCACAGCGAAGTCGCGGATAAGCCTGCGCGACTCTACTGATCCGAGTATTGCTGGGCGTCACATTCTGAAAACATATTTCACGAAAACACGCCTATACGATTTCAACCCAACCCCCTTTAGTCCGTCTTTTTTATAGTAAAACCCCTTTTAGTCCCACTTTTATATAAAAAAAAAATCTATGTTTTGAGCAGAAATGCGTCAAAAAATACCAGACATTTTTATTTCTTGGTGGAAAAAAAAATCAATATATATTTGACATTGCGATAACACACCCGTGCGACATAGTGCATTTTTCACATCTCCAAAATGGCTACATATCTACGGTGGTATATTTAGGACATTCAGTAATATTTTTTCAGCAATATTATATCGAGCGCTCGACATAATATCTCGAGAGCTCGACATAATATCTCGAGCGCTCGATATAATATCTCGAGCGCTCGACATAATATCTCGAGCGCTCGACATAATATCTTGAGCTCTCAATATAATATCTCGAGCGCTCAACATAGTATATCGAGAGCTCAACATATTATTTTGAGCACTCATGATATTATGTCGAGCGCTCAAGAAAATATGTTGAGCACTCGAGATATTATGTCGAGCGCTTGAGATATTATGTCGTGCGCTCGAGATATTATATTGAGAGCTCGCGATATTATGTTGAGTGCTCAAGATTTTATGTCGAGCGCTCGAGATATTATGTCATGCACTCGAGATATTATATTGAGAGCTCGCAATATTATGTTGAGTGCTCAAGATATTATGTCGAGCGCTCGAGATATTATGTCGTGCGCTCGACATAATATCATGAGTGCTCAACATAATATCTCGAGCGCACGAAATAATATGTTGAAAGCTCGAGATGATATGTTGAGCACTCGAGATATTATGTCGTTCACTCGAGATACTATGCCGAGCACTCGATATATTTTGTTGATCGCTCAAGATATTATGTCCTAGAACTGGGACCCGCCAGGGGGGTGGGGCGGGCCCAATCACATCTGCCCCAAAAAGTTGTGCCAGAACCTACATTGTGTATACTACTAGCCGGTAGCTGGACACTTAGTACTGGTGAGCGGCTAGGAAGTTGTGGTTAGGGGCACCGACCATGTTCAAAATGACCAAAAATGTGTTGACGGGTACCTTAAATCTAAACAACAACAACAACAACAAAAATGAATGTCATTCATTTACGCATAGCGTCCTTTTAGTGGAACAAGGGCAAGCGACGCAGACGCAGATGAGACTGCCCTTATTTACGTATGATTTTGTTTAATTGCTTGAAAGATACTCGGGTGCAGCAGTGGGTTTTGAAATAATGGAACATCTGGTGTGAAGCAGGCCCATGTAAATTTGGGAGTGGCTGGTTGGGCGAGAAAACTACACTGAATGGTCCTGAATACATGAGGCTACATCAAGTAATGGGCCTTTTTCTCCTTATAATATACTGTCTTTATCTCCACGCATTTATACATTCAATTATATTTAAATATTCATCTCAAGTGCTCAACATAACATTTCGAGTGCTCAACATAATATGTCGAGCGCTCGACATAATATCTTGAGCACTCAACATTATATATATTGAGCTCTCAATATAATATCTAATATAATCAAGACATAAAATCTCGAGCGCTCGACATAATATCTTGAGCGCTCGACATAATATCTTGAGCTCTCAATATAATATCTCGAGTGCACGACATAATATCTTGAGCGCTCGACATAATATCTCGAGCGCTCGATATAATATCTCGAGCGCTCGACATAATATCTTGACCTCTCAATATAATATCTCGAGCGCACGACATAATATCTTGAGCGCTCAACATAAAATCTCGAGCGCTCGACATAATATCGCGAGCTCTCAATATATGATCTGGAGTGCACGACATAATATCTCGAGCGCTCGACATAATATCTTGAGCACTCAACATAATATCGCAAGCTCTCAATATAATATCTCGAGCGCACGCCAAAATATCTCGAGCGCTCGACATAATATCTTGAGCGCTCGACATAATATCTGAAGCGATCAACAAAATATATCGAGTGCTCGACATAATATCTCGAGTGAACGACATAATATCTCGAGTGCTCAACATATCATCTCGAGCTTTCAACATATTATGTCGTGCGCTCGAGATATTATGTTGAGCACTCATGATATTATCTCGAGCGCTCGACATAATATCTCGAGCTCTCAATATAATATCTCGAGCGCACAACATAATATCTTGAGCGCTCAACATAGTATCGCGAGCTCTCAATATAATATCTCGAGTGCTCAACATATTATCTCGGGCGCTCGACATAATATCTCGAGTGCTTGACATAATATGTTGAGCACTCGAGATATTATGTCGAGCGCTCGAGATATTATATTGGGCGCTCGAGATATTATGTTGAGCGCTCAAGATATTATGTCGTGCGCTCGAGATATTATATTGAGAGCTCAAGATATTATGTCGAGCGCTCGAGATATTATGTCGAGCGCTCGAGATATTATGTCGAGCGCTCGAGATATTATGTCGAGCGCTCGAGATATTATGTCGAGCGCTCGATATAATATTGTTGAAAAAATATTACTGAATGTCCTAAATATACCACCGTACATATCTGATGAAAATTCGTAATATTTTTCTTATAAATGCTCAAAACATAGGTTATAGGTGCTCGTTAGAACCGCCTAAATGAGGCGGTTCTAACGCGTACCCACAACCTATGTCTTGTAACAGAAATAAGAAAAATAATGTTACCCCCGTAAACCCCAGTTTTCTCTATATAAAGTGGGGTTTAGGGGGTTCTTCATTTCACGGACTTGTTCACGTGATGACAGGCGTGTGTTCGTTGTGCGGTTTATATTTACCAAACGACATTCTGAAATGGTGATATTGGCCAGGTCGTCGGTCATAGCTACAACACATATAGTTTCATTGTTGACCGCCGACGCCGATTTGAAAACAGTTGTATCGGGATTGTTAACCACCAGGGTCATGTTCGTTACACAGTCTGAAAAAGAAAACTATGTTTTTGTAGCCTTAGAAGGGAGAATCTGCTTTGGCGGTGGGGAGTGGGGGGGGGGGGGGGGGGGGGGTCGGGCGCAATTTTTTTCCTTCAACACCTAAAACGTCCGTGAAATCATTTACCCGGCTTTAAAACGGAAAAAGTGAGGTTTACAACGGTTAATATTATTATCCTTATTTCTTCAGGGTCTGGCTTCATCACGTGAACAAATCCATGAAATGAAGACCCCCCTATACCCCACTTTATATAGAGAAAACGTGGGTTTACAGGGGTATACATTATTATTCTTATTTTTACTCCAAGACACAGATTGTGGGTGCTCATTAGAACCGCCTAAATGAGGCGGTTCTAACGAGCACCAAAGACCTATGTTTGCAGTATTTATAAGAACAGGAAAAGTATAACATGCTTTCTAACATGTTATAATGGGCGGTATCTTGAATGAAGTGGAATTTGAAAGAAATAAGAACACTATGTTAAGTCGCACTTATTGAATGCATATAATGTATATGTTTTGTAACGTGCAGTTTGAAATAAATTTAAGAAATGACTTTTTTTCGCTGTTCATGAAAGTATGAACGCTCTGGGCCGCTGCAAAGTAAATGAACCCCGAAGGGGTTCATGTAAACTTTGCTAGCGATTCGGTGTCGTTCTACTTTAATGAAAAGTAGAACAATTAAGTATATTTTCTATATTTACATTCTTTGCCCATCATCACTGGGCGAAAAAAATGCTTATAGGGCAAACTCTTAAAGCTGAAAAACATTTACCCCGCTGTATTTTTTCTACAAAGAGCGGAACAGCGTTGACCTCACCAACGCCCGAAGGGAAATCATGGTTTAGAATGACGTCACTTGGCGTCACTGAAAATCACGTAACTCGATGTGTTCATGGAAGTATGAACTACATTGTTTTCTATTGGTTTACTTTAGACTTTACACTGGAAATGTAAATATTCTGTATTATGTGATCTAAGCAAACAGTATAGACCCTCATCAGACGCCGCGTTCTGTGGCATCTCATCTGGACCTACACTGTTTGCCAAACCGCACACATACATGATTCAAGCCCAGATTGTACAACTAACTCTTTTACGCAACACGCTGACCTCACATGAGTGATAGCCATGTGGACTTTAGCGCTGAAAAATATTTTGTGGCTTGGTAACATGGTCGACTGCCCCCGCCCATGGGGTCTTGAAGAAATAGTTTGGGCTGCATGATGCTTCCGTGCAGAGCTAAAACCGACTGCACACGAGTAGGCCTACTAGTAAACTGCATAAAGGTTCTAAGCCTACCCAGGAAAAGTGGTGCGAGTCGGACCATCCATGCATACAAACCCTAAATTGTTTTAATTTGGCGGCATGGCTTGAGATGTCATTTCATCTTAATGTCGGGTAAATTCCCATAATATTGGAAACAACGACTCAAAAATGACCGTTAAGGTGCTGACGGGGACGTTAAACCTAAAATAAAAAAAAAATTGGGTTGACAATCCACCTTAAACATTATTGATAAGAATGTGAATGAAAAACTTTACTAAAGCTTTTACTTGTCAGCTATTATGTCTAAGGGAAGACACTCATATTGTAACCTAATTATTGGCTATGTAGCAAATTATCAGATTGCTTTTTACTTAATGATACAGTAACATAAATTTTATATAATTATATTCGAATTCAACTATTAGTAACATAGTTTTAATCCAACATTTACTCTTAAAACCACTAGGAAATATGAGTATTCTAAACCACGCCCACTTTTCAACAGAAAAGTAACCATTTTGGAGGAAATATGGTAGCAAACCACTATTCAAAGCTGTCGGCGAGACTCGGACACGCAGCGGACGAAGTTTTTTGAGCCGTAACAAATAGTACACTTGGCAACCCTTCTCTTTTGTGTTATCACTGCATTGTGACTTGCCACAGAATAATTTGAAGCTGGTTTCTATAGCTTGTACACTGTACAGCCAATGTAGTGGCTATGTAAACAAATCCTACCCCACCCACTTCTGCTGCTTTTTTTTTTTACGATTTTCTGCTGTTTTCAAGGAAGCCCTGGCAGCACACTGCATTTGCAAGGACAATTGTCAGCATTCAGAAATTAAATGTACCCTTCAAAATAAGCTTTTTATTGCAGAATTAGTCCTAATTTTAGGTGGTCTTAATAGCGGAATTTCACTGTATTGCCGTTTTAGAGAAATGAAATGAAAGAGTGCTCTATGACACACGGATGTGTCATCGTAATGACCAAGTTTATGATTAAGTTGAGACTGATACGAGTCTTCGCTGAGCGCAAATGTTCAAAGTTTCGTTTCTGTTTGGCGCAGCTCATACAATGGGATAATACATCAATGCAATACAATGCTGTTATTCGTGGCCTTAGGAGTACCGGTCAGCAGCCATCTTAGTGATTGAATTTGCATTCACTGAGTTTGGAAAGCATGATGCGAACACAGATTTGCCAGCAGTAAAAGGTGTTAAAACCTCTCCCAAACCCTCCCCTCCATTGTGGGAGCTTGTGTTGCCGACCGTTCTAAGGCCGTGTTTAAGCTGCTGCTTCGTTGTATTTACAAAAGAGTGGTCTGCGTTTTGTTCTTATTTTGTTGTGCTTTGTTGTAAGGAGCTTTCTACTGGGACTGATTGTTCCGCGTGTTGCCAAGGGTGGGCTACGTCTTGTGATTGCAGCTCTTATCACTTTTAGCTCACCAGAGCCGACGGCTCCAGGGAGCTTATAGTATAGGCAGTGCTCCGCCGTCGTCGTCTGCGACAATATTCTCAAACGACATCTCCTCTGAAACCCCGCAGCCAATTGAAACCAAATTACACGTGGAGCCTCTATACTAAAGTTTGTTCGTAAGGACTGTGTCACATGACCAATATGGTCGCCATGCCCATATATGGTAAAAACATTTAAAAATCTTCTTCTCAGGAACCGAATGGTCGATGAACTAGAAACTTGGTATGCAGCATCGGGGACCCAATCCCTACAAAGTTTGCGCAAATGATGACCTTTGACTGACTCTGACCTGTTTTACGTCAAGGTCAAATTCTGTCACTTAGACATTTGTATGGAAAAAGACGTAACTATATTTTTCTGATTCCCTTGTAACATAAGGCATCAGAATCGATATTTGCAATAAGCTGAATGGAAGTTTATCAATTCCAAAAGTCAAGGTCATTTCCTGGCCTTTGTCGTGGATGGCTCAGATTCAGTATTTTTATCTTCTTCTCCACTTAAACTGCTGGGTTGATTGAACCCAAATTACATGCTGAACCTCTATGGGATGAGCCAATGAAAATTTATTGGTGAAATTGGAGTCACATGACAAAGATCGCCGTCATGCCCATATATGTTATCACAGGAACCAAATGGCATTACCTTCAGACTCAGTATACAGCATTAGGGACTTCGGCCCTACCAAATTCGTTCAAATGATGACCTTTGGTTGACCTTGACCTGTTTTACGTCAAGGTCAAATTTGGTCGCTTAGACATTTGTATGGAAAAAAGGCAAAACTGGATTTTTCTGATTCTATTGTAGCCTGTGACATGAGTATTGATATTTGCAATCAGTAAATGGGAGTTTATCAATTCCAAAGGTCAAGGTTTTTTACTGACTTTCGTCTTGGATGGCTCAGATTCAGTATATTTATCTTCTCCACTAGAACTGCTAGAAAAGATGCAAGTCCCAGGAGCTAGTTTCTGTCAGTATCAATGTATATTGTATTAAAACATAACACAGAAAGCCCTTCAGTGCTGATGTCCACGTGACTGTCAATTCATACGCGATAATATTGTACTCTGGAGGCTATATGCGAGGTAATAATTACTTTGATAATTGCCGCCTTACCGTTCCTTTGAAGAGTTAGTGGTAATGCCAAAAATACTCACAGTAATTAAACTCGCTGCTGAGCTG
Source organism: Lucinisca nassula (assembly GCA_963580285.1). Classification (NCBI taxonomy): domain Eukaryota; kingdom Metazoa; phylum Mollusca; class Bivalvia; order Lucinida; family Lucinidae; genus Lucinisca; species Lucinisca nassula. Next base: position 47,382,457 of record OY757014.1, read on the forward strand.
GCTGGCACAGAGTCCCGCTACCAGAGTAAACATCACACCAATTGTAAAATATCTGAAACGTGTAAAACAAATGCTAGTGCTTATTTTCACGGAACTCGACTCGTGTTGAATAACGTCAAAAATCTTACAAAGGTTGTCACACGCTATTCGCAAGTTTCAGAAATGTCATTTACTAAACAAGATATAACCATGTTAGTTCCAGGTAATGGGTTGTTGAGTTCTACCTGATGAGTTAGAACGAACCCAAGAATAGCTGTTTTCAACACATTTATAAAGTTAAAGAGTTTTCAACAAAATATCGTGGTCAACAAGATCAAACGTCTTGCGAAAATAAACTACAGTCAAAATCGCCGAATCGGCCACCTTTATAAGAGCGTCTCCTGTGTAAAATCGCCGGTATGAAACATTCCCGATGATTTTCACTATATAATTTAACTGCATAAAAGCGCCACCTCTTTAAATGCGCCATCGGCCAGTAAATCAATTCCCAAAACGCTAATTGTTCTTCAAAAGACGGCCACCCCATACCTGTTGAATTCGATAATCCAATTATCTAGTCGGATAATTGCTTGGTGTTGACAATTGAATCCAATTATGTCAACAAAATGTGTGAAAGTTGGATACAGGTAGATATGCCTTCAGGGAAAACGGTCTGCAGTTAACTCACTCTCGCGAACTCGCGTTATTTCTCGCATAGTCACGTGTGATTTGAAAGGAAATTTTACCTGTGTTTACTCATTCTCGCGAATTGCACTCATAGTTTATTGCTTTTATACAGGATTCAATAATTAATATAAAAAACAGAAGTGGAGGCAATGATCAGGAATCGATATAATGATTTCCAGACACTTCGGCCCCACTACCACCTCGGCCCCTAGACAGGTCGGCCCAAAATCAAGTCGGCCCTAGACACCTCGGCCCTAGTCACCTCGGCTCTAGACACCTCGGCCCCACTGTCACCTCGGCCCCTAGACATCTCGGCCCCAAAGACACCTCGGCCCCACTTTTGATATCTGCTAGGGTATGAGCATTTATATCATATTAAAATCGGCCCCGCCAATCGGGACTTCAAGAAACCGACAGCCTGTGGCATTAGTACTGGTAAACGCTTAGAGGTTCTAAGCCTGGCCAGGAAAAGCGGTGCGAGTCGGACCGTTCATACTTATAAACCCTATTGGTTTCATTGGGCTGCAGGGCTTGAGATGTCATTTCATCTCAATGCCGGGTAAAATTTCCACAAAATTGGAGAAAACGTCTCCAAAATGACCGATGCAGTGTTGATTGGAGCGTCAAACGTCAAACCTAACAAACAAAACATCATGTTAACAAACCCGTGTAATGAAGACCCGCTAAACCCCAGTTTATACGGGGAAAACTGGGGCTCATAGGGGCATACATTATTTACATCACGAAGACTCGCTTTTACAATTTTGAGCCCCTTGAACCCCACTTTTATATAGTAAAATTGGGGTTTACAGGGGTAAACCTTATTTTTCTTTTTTGAGCAGAAATAATAAAAATACCACAATTCTTCCTCTTATAATGTTCTTTTTTTTTCGGCGCTAAAGTTTACAATGCATTTGTATAGGCATGTTTTCGTAATTCTTGTTTCTGCTCCAAGATACAGGTTGTGTGTTATTATCCCCCGCCGAAGGCGGAGGGATATAGTTTTGGCGTTGTCCGTCCGTCCGTCCATCCTTCCGTCCTTCCGTCCGTCCATCCTTCCGTCCATCCGTCCTTCCGTCCTTCCGTCCATCCGTCCATCCGTCCTTCCGTCCTTCCGTCCGTCCGTCACACTTTTTTGTCCGGAACCGTTTCTCAGCAACTATTGCATGGAATTAAATGAAACTTGAAATAAATATGTATTATTATGCTGTGGTGATGCACGCGCAATTTTTTTTCGGATTGACTTTTTACATCCAGAGTTATGGCCCCTTGAATGATTGAAATTCTGGATTTTTCGTCGTCTCACTTTGTCCGGAACCGTTTCTCAGCAACTATTGCATGGAATTAAATGAAAATTGAAATAAATATGTATTATTATGCTGCAGTGATGCACGCGCAATTTTTTTTCGGATTGACTTTTTACATCCAGAGTTATGGCCCCTTAAATGATTGAAATTCTGGATTTTTTCGTCATCTCACTTTGTCCGGAACTGTTTCTCAGCAACTATTGCATGGAATTTAATGAAACGTGAAATAAATATGTATTATTATGCTGCGGTGATGCACGCGCAATTTTTTTCTGGATTGACTTTTTACATCCAGAGTTATGGCCCCTTAAATGATCGAAATTCTGGATTTTTCGTCGTCTCACTTTGTCCGGAACTGTTTCTCAGCAACTATTGCATGGAATTAAATGAAACTTGAAATAAATATGTATTATTATGCTGTGGTGATGCACGCGCATTTTTTTTCCGGATTTACTTTTTACATCCAGAGTTATGGCCCCTTAAATGATTGTAATCCTTGATTTTTCGTCGTCTCACTTTTTTGTCGGGAACTGTTTCTCAGCAACTATTGCATGGAATTATATGAAACTTGAAATAAATATGTATTATTATGCTGTGGTGATGCACGCACAAATTTTTTTTGGATTGACTTTTTACACCCAGAGTTATGGCCCCTTAAATGATTAAAATTCTGGATTTTTCGTCGTCTCACTTTGTCTGGAACCGCTTCTCAGCAACTATTGCATGGAATAAAATGAAACTTGAAATAAATATGTATTATTATGCTGCCGTGATGCACGCACAATTTTTTTTCGGATTTACCTGGATTGACTTTTTTATCCAGAGTTATTTCCCCTTAAATGATTGAAATTGAGGAATTTTGTCTATTCGGTGATTATATCGGGTTTTTTTAATATTCGCAAATTTTATTTTGGTATCCTTGAAACCACATAACAGGTAAATAAACCTCAACTTTGACAGACAAGTTAATCTCTACTGATAATTAGGTCAGTAGGTCAGGGTACAGCCTCTCATCCAGGGAGTAGATGTTCAGCGGGGCCCTTCCTCATTGTTTCTAGTTTGCTTCTTAGAACCATCCTCAATTTTGGCCAGATATATTTTCTTGCCATTCTACACGAAAAACCCATTCGGCGGGGGATATCAATTCAACGAATTTGCTTGTATAATTTTGGTTTTACGGAATCTTCTATTAAGTTGTTAGGAAACAAGATCAAATTATTTTATTGCTATTTTTATTTCATATAAAAATAACAAATAACCAATGAGACGTTTATAATAAATATAACAACGCATACCCGACATTTTCGGGTTAACTTGGACTACACTCTTAAGGACAGCTAATCCCCCGCCGCCTTCAACCGTGACGTTGACCTTGAGTCAGCATCACGAAAAGTGGGGTTAAGCGGGTTGTTCTAATTGTGAATATTTGATACTGATAGTCAATGAGCCTTTTCTACAAGAATATCATGAAGACTTTGCACTCGGTGCACATCCAGATCCATCTGATCTGGATCTACACTGTCATTCAATTTGCGAATTTTAAATGAATACAATATATATGTATCAAGTAATTTGAGGGTCTGATAGTCAGAAATGTGACTAATAAATAAATTAATTAATTAAAAATAAAAAAATATGCAGTATACTTGTTACTGTCGGTCTTTAAATATGAGCTGAAATGACAATCAAATAGGAAAATGTGTGAAAATTGATAACAATGGAAACATACTGAGCAATATCTACAAAAATACGAGCAGTGAAGACTTTGCACACAGTGCACATCCAGATCTACACTGTTTGCCACTAATATATACATATAGTACACATGTATCAAGTAATTTGAGTAGCTGATAGTCAGAAATGTGACTAATAAATAAATAAATAAATAAATAAAGTATACAATATACTCGTTACTGTCTTTAATAAGAGCTTGAAAGACAATCAAATTTGTGAAAATTGATAACAATGATCTGTTAGTCATCAAGGATCTCTTTATTGGTGTAAAGGGATTACTAACGCCTGGTTGTTTATTGAGCTTCACACTTTACTAATTTAAGTCAATAATTAATTGTTCTTGTAAAACTTTTTGCTTAATAGTGTACTAACCTCAAATTCATTAATCCTTACCCCGCTGAACACGATAATCCTTATCTTTGCAAACAGTGTAGATCCTGATCAGAGTGCGTCTGCCCTCTGAACCGGATCTGCCCCGTTCTTCATGCAGTTTTTGAATTGCATGCATACATTATATTAATTGGTTTGCTTACGAGGATAATTCTACTTCAGCGAACCTGAACACTGATAATTACCTAATACGGCCCAGTCAACACTATTTTAGTTCATTTTCGAGCCGGTCAGTTTACCTATCCACACTTGAGCCGCGCCAAGCGAATTTGGGTCTTCGAGCATTCCGTCATGACAAATTTTAACTGCGCATGCTCAGCCATTCAGAGAGGCCAGGGATATGGCTTTATGTCTGAAGATTCCTCTTGATTCACTGCTTGTATGAGCAAGCAGCGAAGGTTCTGGCGAGACTGCGCGGATGCGCAGGCTCGCCTGAACCTTCGCTGCCCGCATAGGCGATAAGTACCAAAATCGCTTGACGGGGCCCACTTAACCTGGGCCGGCTTATACGTAAGCGGTTAATCATTACAGTGCACATTTTTTTCGCCAGAAACTGACAACTGCCCTTCTTGAAGCAGCGGAAGGGAGAGAATGACCGAAGAAAAGATTTCATAATCAATCTCCACGAAAGAAAGTTGCCGACCCGGGTAGGTATCGAAGCCGCGTCCTCCTGATCACCAGTCATACGCGCATCCGACTTAGCTACCGAGGCCGGATAAATAAATTAATAAATAAATGTATAAATATGTTAACAAATATAAGTTTATCCCCCATCATCACCATGGTTGACGAAACCGAGGAATGATTTTTTTTTTTTTTTGGTTTTTACGGCCCCATCCATCGATCCGTCTAGATATCCATCCAATTAGTAAGGATAACTTATTGAAATTAATTTAAAAAGTATTCTAGCGGTTTGGAATTATTTCGGATAATAAAAAGCCTAAAAATGATTAAAAGAGCAGAGAAGTAGAAAAAAGAGCCTGCTCTAAAGCATGCCGCAATGCAATTAGAATTATACAATGAAATAAAACAGGGGAATTTTCAAATGTATCTTCCATTCTTCTTAAATTAAAATATAGATTTTCTATTTAGTAACGTTACATCAAAAATATATATATTATAGGTTCAAATATTCGTGGCTCCCTATCAAAATAATCAAATCAGCAAATAATAAAAAAAAAAAAAAAAAAAAAAAAAAAAAAAACATCGGGCATCCAATCCGATCTCTTATTTAAGTGGAAGCCCCGTGAAAAGCAAAGTGGGGCCGAAATGTCTAGGTATATGGGGCCGACGTGTCTAGGGGCCGAGGTGTCCAGGGACCGACCCGTCTAGGGTTTCAATTTTATGTGGGGCCGAGGTGTCTAGGGGCCGAAGTGTCTAGGGGCCGAGGTGGTTTTGGGGCCGAAGTGTCCTGTTACCGATACAATTAACAAACAGCTCCCATCAAAGACACCAAAGGGAAGGAAGCACAATCATGAAACAATATATCCTAATAGGGCATCAATAGCGGAAAGCCAAAAGGAAAGTTACTTTCCAGCAAAATGGCCAATAGGCTATCCAAAATAAAATAATGTAAGCGACACAAACACCCAGACAAACCACAACAAAAATAAACCGCGACAGAAGAACCCCCCTGGAACGGTCAGCGGAAACGAATTCCACTGGGGGCTTAAATCGATCCTACGTGGCCACAATCCTCGCCCCTACCAGGTAGTAAGCTGATTTAGTTGAATGCCCTGCTCTGAAACCACTTTGCTTTGTGTGAAGTAATTTGTATTCATTAAGATAAATTATTTGTTTTGTATGTACCCATTTTTCGACAATTTTAGAAAAAAAGTGTGTAGCACGGAAATAGGTCTGTAATTATTTACATCATCTGTCGATCGAGACTTATAGATCGGATTAAACTTTTGCATTTTTCTATTCTGTCCGAAAAGTACATTGGTCTAAATTATTATGTATGATGGTTGTGAGACTTTGCGTATATTATATTATGGGACATTTTCAGAACTCTTAGTACAATTCAATCTAGCTTTAAAAACATCAAAATTAGACATGAATTTTCTAAGAAATCATCAAAATTATACTTCTTAGAAAACACATTACTAATTTTTATGTTTTAAAGGTACATGGTTAGATTGCATTGTACAAAGACTTCTAAAAATGTCGAAATTTCGGAATGTTCATTGATGTATGTCAACCTTTGAGTCATCAAACTCTTTAACTTTTTGATAGATACTGTAGATGGTTCTTTTAACTTTGTGGCGACATTCGCACAATAACCATTGATAATAAATTCGTCGTTTGAATTTAAACCAATATATTTTCTCTAGGGTAAGAGGACACTTCGGCCCCCAAACCACCTCGGCCCCTAGACACTTCGGCCCTTAGACACCTCGGCCCCAAAACCACTTCGGCCCCACATAAAAATGAAACCCTAGACGGGTCGGCCCCTGGACACCTCGACCCCTAGACATGTCGGCCCCAAATACCTAGACACTTTGGCCCCACTTTGCTTTTCACGGGGCTTCCACTTAAATAGGAGATCGGGTAGGATGCCCGATGAGGTTTTTTCATTTTAATTTGCTAATTTGATTATTGTGCTAGGGAGCCACGAATATTTGAACCTTTAATATATACATGTATATATTTATTATATATTGTAACGTTACTAAATAGAAAATCTCTATGTCCATTTCAGAAGAATGGAAGATTAATTTGAAAATTCCCCTTTTTTATTTCAATGTATAATTCTAATTGCATTGTGGCTCTTTTTTTTTTTTTTTTTTTTTACTTTTCTGCTCTTTTGATTATCTATGGGTGGTTTTTCTCCGTGTACTCCGGCTTTCGCCCACCTCTGCCTCTGATTAACGATCGGTTCGATATGAGTGAAATAATTTTGATAGGGCCGTAAAACCAACAAAAAATCATTCCTCGGTTTCGTCAATCATGGTGATGATGGGGGATAATCTTATATTTGTTTACATATTTATTTATTAATTTATTTACCCGTTCTCGGTATCTAAGTCGGATGCGTGTCTGACCGGTGATCAGGAGGACGCTCGATACCTACCGGGGTCGGCAACATGCTATCATGGAGATTGATTATGAAATCTTTTCTACGGTCGTCCTCTCCCTTCCGCTGATTCAAGAAGGGCAGTTGTCACTTTCTGGCGAAAAATGTGCACTGTACTGGTTAACCGCTTACGTATAAGCATGTCCAGGTTAAGTGTGGATAGGTAAACTGACCGGCTGGAAAATGACCTAAAATAGTGTTGACTAGGCCGTTAAACTCCAATACAAACAAATAAACAAAGTTTTATTTATTTATTATGTAAATATCAGTGTTCAGGTTCACTGATCTAGACTTATCCTCGTAATTAAACCAATAATATAATGTATGTATGCAATTCAAAAACTGCATGAAAGACGGTGTAGATCCGGTTCAAAGGACAGAGGTAATCTGATCAGGATCTACACTATTTGCCAAGATAATGATTATCATGTTCAATGGGATAAGGATTAATGAATTTCAGGTTATTACACGATGAGTGGTCGGAAGGCTATATCATACCATTGCATAAGAAAGGAAGCTTAAGTGATATCGAAAATTATAGAGGCATAACGCTGCTCAGTACTCTGGGAAAACTTTTTTCTAGAGTAATGAATAATAGATTGTCAGAATGGGCAGAAAAATATTCGGTATTGATAGAAGCACAAGCAGGATTTAGGGCAAATATGAGTACTATAGATGATTTACTACATGGTTTAATTTCTCATATTCTGAACTATGGCACGAAATTGTATTGTACTTTTATTGATTTTACAAAAGCTTTTGATTACGTTGTGCGGGAAAATTTATGGTACAAGATGCTTAAAATAGGAATAAGGGGGAAAATTCTAAATATTATTAAGGCAACGTATTCTTCTGTTAAATCGACAGTCAAATACTGCAATAGGCTTGGGAGTGAATTTGATTGTAAACTTGGTGTTAGGCAGGGGGAGTGTTTGTCACCGCTATTATTTTCATTATTTTTGAATGATATAGAGGAACAATTTATTATTTCTGGGATGGAAGGATTAGATGTGATTTTTTAAAAAATATTTCTATTGTTATATGCTGATGATATTGTATTGTTTGCTAGTAGTGCTGAAGAATTACAGGATGGTTTAGATGTTCTATCGGATTATTGTAAGAGATGGAAATTACAAATAAATTTTTCTAAAACTAAAGTCATGATATTTAGAAAGGGTGGTATGTTGCCCAGACAATTGATATTTTATTTTGATGGAGAACCTTTAGAAATAGTAACAAAATTCAAATCTCTTGGAATTGTATTTACAAATAGTGGATCTTTCTCTGAAGCACAAAATACTCTTGCTGGTCAAGCTCAGAAAGCAATTTTTAAAACGAATCAATATATATATAAATTCACTTTCCTGACACCTAGACATAGGTTAGAATTGTTCGACAAATTAATTTTAAATTAAATTATGGGTGTCAGGTTTGGGGTTTCTCGCAAGCTAATGCCATTGAAAGAGTCCATTTACAGTTTTGCAAACAACTTTTAGGAGTGAAGAAAACAACGCAGAATGATTTTGTATACAGTGAGCTCAGTAGGACAAAATGTTTAACAAATCGTTACTTATTAATCGTAAAATTCTGGTTTAAGATTCTGTTTTCAGAAGAAACTAAGTATATTAAATCAGTTTATCATCTAATGCTTGCAGATATTGAATCAGTACCCAACATTGTAAACTGGGCTTCCTTAGCATTTTAAGACTAGTGAATAAACGCATTTCTTTCTATTCTCAAAATACTAACTTATTACCTCCTAAGCCCAAGACGTCTTTACGTCATCTTAAACTAGGTATTCAAGAATTTCATAAGAAGTTTGTTTTGGCCCCTGCAGACAAGGCCGCTAACAACGTCGTTGTTGTGTGACGGCTCCACTATGTTAACACGCTTAAGCAGGAGCTTGGTGGTACTAAGGCCTATGAACTTCAGCCTTTGGCTGAAGAGGGAGCTTTAGTAGATAAACACGTTTGTCTTTCAGCCACCAAGTTTGCTGTGTGTGTTAACGAAGGCCAAGACAAGCTTCCTACGCTATACTGGTTACCAAAACTTCATAAAAAACCTTACAAAGCACGGTTTATTGCAAATTCTAGTTCTTGCACTACCACTGAACTTTCTAAATTATTAACTTCCTGTCTTACTGCTATTAAAAGGCATGTAATTAAATATTGTGATAAAGTCTTTGAAAGATCAGGAAGAAATCTGTTTTGGTCTATAAAAAATTCGAATGAGGTTTTAAATAAATTGAAATCTAGACAGTTTCGTGCTTCTAGTCTGTCTACCTACGATTTTTCCACTCTTTACACTACACTTCCTCATAATCTTATAAAAGAAAAGCTTAATGATTTAATTGAATGGGCTTTTCACAGAGAAGATTCTCTCTATCTTGCATGTAATGTCAGAAATGCATTTTTCACTTCTAAAGAGCATAAGAATTATACACTTTGGTCATGTCAGAAAGTGTGTGATGCCCTCACCTTTCTACTTGACAATATTTATATTAGATTCGGTACTAAGTTATTTAGACAAATTGTGGGTATTCCGATGGGTACTAATTGCGCACCTATTGTGGCTGATCTGTTCTTGTATTGTTATGAAAGAGACTTCATTTTGTCGCTTTCCATTGATAAACAATCTGAAATTATTGAAGCTTTTAGCTCTACTTCTAGATATTTAGATGATTTATTAAATATTGATAATACCTATTTTGATGGTTTGATCAGTCAGATTTACCCCCTAGAACTTCAGTTAAATAAAGCAAATTCTTCTGATACCGAGGCCCCGTTTTTGGATTTACATCTATCTATTGTAGATGGATTTGTTTCGTGCAAAATTTATGATAAACGCGATGACTTTGATTTTGAGATTGTAAATTTTCCTTTTTTGGATGGTGATGTTCCTCGTGCGCCATCCTATGGCGTTTATATTTCGCAATTAATTCGATTTGCTAGAGTGTGTAGTCATGTAACTGACTTCAACACTCGTAATAAATTATTAACGGCTAAACTCCTTAATCAGGGTTATCGGTACCATAAACTACGCAAAGCCTTTTCAAAATTTATAGACGCCATTCTGATTTAATTTCAAAATTCAATATTGGACTTAAATCTCTTCTGCAACAAGGTCTATCGGAACCCGAATTTTATGGTGACTTAGTATATAAATTCAGAAAAATATATAACCGCAATGACTTCAGCACCCAATTTCGTAAAATCATTCTTCGATATAAAAAGATTGGGTACAACATGGATATTATACGACAGACTGCATTCATGGTAGTTAACCCAATCACGGTTGGCAACTTTGCTTCCCTCTTTAATTGCACGCCGGTGGGTCAGGCCTCAGATTCTATGACGGCTCCAACGTAAAGGCTTATTGAAAATTAAAGAGATAATGTTGGTTGGTGCCTGATGCTCTGTCTCTGGTCGGGCTCATCGGAGTCTAACTGTTGGTTTTCTTTTTTTGCTCCAGCATTTCAGTGGTTTCTTGCTGTCGAGTCCTCACCGTTGTCTCACCTCTGTGGTTCTTTGATTTCTGTGTTCACGGAGATGTTGCACTGATGAGTTAGGAGGCCTTCATGCGGACTGAACAAAATTTTTTGTCTAAATCGCGACGGAAGTAAGGGCGAGGATTGTGGCCACGTAAAATCGATTTAAGCCCCCTAGTGGAAATCTTCCACTGACCGTTCCAAGGCGGCTCTTCTGTGGCGATTTATTTATGTTGTTGTTTGTTACTTACTGTGTATATCACTTGTGTCTTTTAATTTTGGATGGCCATATTGCCATTTTGTGGGAAAGTAACTGTCCATATGGCCTTCCTTTGTTTAGGTTTCCATTATGGTCTGGTCGCTTAATGTTTGTATTTCTTTCCCTTTGGTGTCTTTTATGGATGGAGTAAGTTAATTGTATCAATTCCTGATCTTTGTTTTACTTCTACTTTCCTTAATACACCATCTTTTATTGTCCATGGGTTTTTACGAGGTTTGGATTCAGCAAGGGGTAGGTGATTATAACAGCTTTATGTCCATATTTAAACAACGCTTAACGGACTCTTTTATACAAAACTGGAGGGCTAGACTAGAAGAATCGTCCCGAGCTAATTTTTACAAGACATCTGCCATTTTCAAACTACAACCATATTTTGATAAAATTAATATAAGTAAATTTAGCCATGCATTCAGCCGAATAAGGATGTCTTCCCACCTCCCACCGACTAGAGGTCGAATCTAGAAGATGGGCAAAACCACACGCGATCCTTTTAAGTGAAAGGAAATGTAAAACCTGTCTTGTAATAGAAGAAGAGTACCATTTTGTTTTAGAATGCCCCTGTATTTAGAATTAAGGAAAATGTATATCTCTAAATATTATTGGAAACGACCCAGCATGTTTAAGTGTATTGATTTAATAAATTCTTCGAATGCTAGCTGCGTACGTAGGTTGTCTTGTTTTATTTTCCATGCTTTCAAACTTCGTTCAGATTTGTTGTATAAGGATCGCAAATAATATGATGAGTAAATTTGGTAAATCGCATGTGCTCAAGGGAACTGGGGGTCTTTAACTACACGGCTGCTCTTTAAAGTATACTTGTTTTTTGTTGTTCTTTTTTATATATGTCTTATATGTATGTGATCTGATTTTAATTATATTTGCTATGTTTCTGTGCTCATGTAACCTGGACGCCGGTTTGTGTTTCGTTGCGGGAACGCGGGGCACTGGGAACATTAGCGCGTGTATTGGTACATGTATATACGACAGGACTCGTGCCAGTGTATGATCTTGTACAGGTGATAAGATTATTCCTGGCACAGGTTTCAAAGCTAAAACACAAAACATGATGCACGATTTATCGTTTAGCATCTGCATACATATTTATATGTGTCAAATTGTCATCAGATATGAAAACAAGTTTTTTTTTTAATCTTCGCTCCTTTTTTTGGGGGGACATTTACCCTGGCACCGAGATGAAATGACATCTCAGGCCCTGTCTTTCAAGGAAACAAATAGGGCTTATATGCATGGACGGTCCGACTCGCACCTCTTTTCCTGGGCTTAGAACACTTTTCCTGGGTTTAGCAGTACTCAAGTGGGTAATCATTACATGTACATTTACCAACCAGTGGGCTATAATGAAGTCTAACTCATCTCTAGAATTAGCATATATATATATATATATATATATATATATATATATATATATATATATATATATATATATATATATATATATATATATATATATATATATATATATATATATATATATATGTGTGTGTGTGTGTGTGTGTGTGTGTGTGTGTGTGTGTGTGTGTGTGTGTGTGTGTGTGTGTGTGTGTGTTAGAACAAACTCAGTAAGGGGGTTCTGACGGGCAGCAGCAGTCCGTGTTTGTTGGGCGGAAGTGGGGATATATAATGAATACTCCGGCAGATTTCCACTTTTCTCTTTAGACCGTGGGGTTCGGAAGGGTCTTCATTATATGGACTTGCTGAATTGACGGTAATCGATTTCGTTTGGCTGTTATAAGGAATCAATTAGTAGACAAAACTAGTGATGTGATTTTACAAAGTCTGTTACATACACCTTCTCAGTGGTAGTTGCTATATGTATAATACATATGTACCTTTATTATATATGTCATGTTATATTCATGTTATATGTATTGCCATTGCAATCACACATGTTTGTAATATGTCCTTTTGGGCGTTATAACCTTTGGAAGTATGAAATAATGATATCCTATCCTATTCACTATTTAGCAAAACGTTTTACAAGAACAATTAATTATTGACTTAAACCAGTGCTTCAGCTGAAGTGCACCACCCGCCGGATGCTTTTAGCTTTATGAGTGTTACCATATATGGGTATGGCGGCCATTTTGGTCATGTGACCTGGACCTAAAACGGTTCCCCATATAAATGCGCCTTATCGTAAGGAGCAAAAATATATCTTATACTTTAGTACTGTATTCTGAATCGTTTGCAGAATAAAATGCATTCTTACTGTTCCAATACAAAAGCATATGTGTCAAAGTTTGACCTAGGCACAAAGAATGTTAAGGTCAACCCAGGGTCACCATTTTAGTACTTTATCATGGGCCTACGTCCCAGATGCTATTTATCAAGTTTCGTGGAAATCTGCCCAGTGGTTCTGGAGAAGACTATTTTTGAAGGGTTTTTACCATATATGGCTTGGCGGCCATTTTGGTCATGTGACCTGGACCCCATGAGCAAATTATTGTTTTACCCATCCCATAGAGGCTCCATATGAAATTGACTTCAATCGGCCCAACGGTTTCCGAGGAGAAGCAGTTCGAAAATTTTCACATTTTTCGTTTCGGCGAGGCTATACTAAATGGAATGTAATATTTGGCAAGTTCATTGGTTAGATCTCTTTATATCTATCAGTATGCCAAAAATTGTTTAAATATTCCAATCGGTTAAGTCACTATCATAACATAACATAATTTATTCAGCACTAAACATCATGACAATGTTTTTAGCCTACATACAAGCAATGTAGTGAGAACATGCACATATACAAATAGAACAATTTCAACAGAGGAGCAAAATTAAATAACATTTTCGGAACAATGCGGATCCGCATCAGAAATATTCAATACAAAGCTAACGTAGTATTTCTTTTCTTAGCTGTGTCGCATGATAAATAAATTTCGATATTTTAAGCATTGAAGGTTTAGAAGTGGTCATTAACAGATTGTTAAATTTGTTTATGCTGGGCCAATGACAGAAATATGGCTTTAAGAATTTTCTTCTTAGGTCCGTGTAGCGTGGGCAAACAAGCAGGAAGTGGTATTCGGTTTCGACTGCGTTCATGTTGCATACGTTACAGATTCTTTCATCACGTGGTTTGCCTTCGTATCTGCCGCGTTCAATATTCAAATCATGAGACGATAATCTAAATCTACAAAGAGCCGTGCGATATTTTCGTTCTACAATGAAGTCTAAGAAAGTTTCAAACCCGAACTCATGCTTAAATCCGGCATATGAGAGCAATCTATTAGAATTGTTAATGTTCGAATACCAGGATTGGTAATATGAGTCAAATAATCGTTTTTTAATGAGGCTTAGGGGAACATCAATTTCTGCTTGTTGGCACCACACATACGAAAGTCCCATGTCGTCTAATATAGACCTTATTTGGTAAGCCCAGTTCGAGCCGTTATAAGATACATTGATATCTGCGTCACGCTTGAGCATGTGATAAACCTTTTTAGTTATTGAATTTTCATCAGACTTTAATAATTTCGACCAGTATTTTAACATGTGAAATTTTCTGTATATAATCATGGGGACTCTTCCAAGCTCTCCATAAAGTCCGCTGAGATTCGTAGATTTTTTAACATTTAAAACCCATCTGCAGAACTTTGTATGGACAATTTCAACGTCCTTTGCCTCGTATGTACCCCAGACTTTCGAGCTATAATTGAGGATAGACCCAACTAAAGCATCGAAAAGCTTACATTTATCACTAATTGGCAGTTCAGTTTGTTTGAATAAAGAAAACAGGTTATGCAGTGCGTAATTAGCATGCTGAGCAAGTCGCTTTTGCATTCGTAACCGATGCCCATTTTTAAAGAAATGAACACCCAAATATTTGAATGAATTTACAACCTCAAGCTTTACATTATTTAGGTACAAATCGCATACTGTCTGGCGGCCCTTCTCAAATATCATGACCTTTGTCTTTGAGGTATTGTTTTTAAGCCCCATGTTCCACAGTACAGTTCAATATCATGAAGCATAGATTGTAAAGATTCAGGCGATGTACTAAAGACTACAGCATCGTCTGCATAGAGGAGCATGAATAATTGCATGTCCTGTAAAGAGAAAATGTTTTCAAGATTTGTGTTAATATTATCAATTATGTCATTTATGAACATCATGAACATGAGAGGAGAGCTCGGATCCCCTTGTTTTAACCAATTTTGTGAATTGATAAAGCATGAGAGTGACGAATTATAACGTATACATGATTTTACCACATTGTACATGGACTTAATGGCACGAACAAACTTACTGCTGACATTTTCGTAAATGAGTTTGTGCCAAAGAAGTGACCGATCAACTCTGTCGAATGCTTTTTCATAATCTATGAAACTGCAGTAAAGTTTCTCGCCATTATTCAAAACTTTTGAAATGACAGAAAAGAATATAAAAATACAATCAACGGTCGATTTCCCCTTCTGAAACCCGAATTGGTTTTTTGATATTTTTTCATATTTTTCTGTCCACTTTGAAATTCGGTTTAACAGAATTTGAGAATAGACTGACAGACTGACAGAATGACAGAATGACACGGTGATTTTAGGGCCCTCTTAGAAAATCAACCGACTTCAGTCGGTCGCTTTTTCTGCGGGTCGTGCAATTAAAGATGATTAACTTTGCAAAGAGCACGTGTTTTCACACCTCAGCATTAATCGCATTAATTGCGTGATTATTGAGTCAAACCGGATGCTTTTAGCTTTGACTGTTTCCATATATGGGTATGGCGGCTATTTTGGTCATGTGACCTGGACCTAAAACGGACCCCCAATAAATGCGCCTTATTGTAAGGAGCAAAAATATATCTTTTACTTAGTGTATTCTGAATCGTTTGCAGGATAAAATGCATTCTCACTTTTTCAATACAAAAGCATATTTGTCAAAGTTTGACCTAGGCACAAAGAAGGTCAAGGTCAACCCAGGGTCACCATTTTAGCAATTTATGATGGGCCTACGTCCCAGATGCTATTTATCAAGTTTCGTGGAAATCTGCCCATTGGTTTTGGAGAAGACTATTTTTGAAGGGTTTTTACCATATATGGCTTAGCGGCCACTTTGGTCATGTGACCTGGACCCCATGAGCAAATTTTGGTTTCCCTCATCCCGTAGAGGCTCCATATGAAATTTGACTTCAATTGACCCAACGGTTTCCGAGGAGAAGCAGTTCGAAAATTTTCACATTTTTGGCCTCGGCGAGGCTATACTAAATGGAATGTAATATTTCGTAAGTTCATTGGTTAGATCTCCTTGATATCTATCAGTATGCCAAAAATTGTTTAAATATTCCAACAAAAGCATATGTGTCAAAGTTAAACCTAGGCTGAAAGAAGGTCAAGGTCAACCCAGGGTCATCATTTTAACAATTTATGATGGGCCTACGTCCCAGATGCTATTTATCAAGTTTCGTGGAAATCTGCCCAGTGGTTCAGGAGAAGACTATTTTTTTAGGGTTTTTACCATATATGGCTTGGAAGCCATTTTGGTCATGTGACCTGGACCCCGTGAGCAAATTTTGGTTTCCCCCATCCCATAGAGGCTCCAAATGAAATTTGACTTCAATCGGCCCAACGGTTTCCGAGGAGAAGCAGTTCGAAAAATTCCACATTTTTCGCCTCGGCGAGGCTATACTAAATGGAATGTAATATTTCGCAAGTTCATTGGTTAGATCTCATTGATATCTATCAGTAAGCCAAAAATTGTTTAAATATTCCGATCGGTTAAGTCACTATCACCAATTTTCACAAACGGGTTACGGATGGACAGACAGACTGACAGACTGACAGAATGACACGGTGATTTTTGGGCACTCTTAGAAAATCAACCGACTTCAGTCGGTCGCTTTTTCTGTGGGTCGTGCAATCCAGACGTTACTAATCCCTTTTCCTCAATTAAGCTAGTACCATTTTTAACGACTTTGGTATGTCGCGGCCCGGGATCGAACCCGTGACCTCCCGTTCCCCGGAGCGGACACTCTACCAACTGAGCTATCGGGGCCGGTACTTGATACATGTATACTATATGTATATATTAGTGACAAACAGTGTAGATCTGGATGTGCACTGTGTGCAAAGTCTTCACTCACGGCTCGTATTATTGTTGAAATTACTCAGTATTTTGTTTGATTTGAGGTTTAACGTCCCCGTCAACACTGTAAAGGTCATTTTGGAGACGTTGCTTCCAATTTTGTGGGACTTTTACCCGACATTGAGATGAAATGACATCTCAAGCCCTGTCGCCCAATGAAACCAATAGGGTTTATTAGCATGGACGGTCCACCTCGCACCGCGGTTCCTGAACAGGCTTAGATTCTCTAAGCGGTTTACCAGTAATAGTGTGCGGGCCGGATTCAGCTCTGCGTGGGAAGCATCATGCAGCCAATATATTTCTTCACGCACTCAGTATGTTTCAATTGTTATCAATTTTCACACATTTAGAAATTCCTATTTGATTGTCATTTCAGCTCATATTGCACGACCCGCAGAAAAAGCGACCGACTGAAGTCGGTTGATTTTCTAAGAGTGCCCTAAAATCACCGTGTCATTCTGTCATTCGGTCAGTCTGTCTGTCCGTCCGTAACCCGTTTGTGATAGTGACATAACCGCTTGGAATATTTAAACAATTTTTGGCATACTGATAGATATCAATGAGATCTAACCAATGAACTTGCGAAATATTACATTCCATTTAGTATAGCCTCGCCGAGGCGAAAAATGTGAAAATTTTCGAACTGCTTCTCCTCGGAAACGGTTGGGCCGATTGAAGTCAAATTTCATATGGAGCCTCTATGGGATGGGGGAAACCAAAATTTGCTCATGGGGTCCAGGTCACATGACCAAAATGGCCGCCAAGTCATATATGGTCTGTCTGTCTGTCCGTCCGTAACCCGTTTGTGAAAATTGGTGATAGTGACTTAACCGCTTGGAATATTTAAACAATTTTTGGCATACAGATAGATTTCAATGAGATCTAACCAATGAACTTGCGAAATATTACATTCCATTTAGTATAGCCTCCCCGAGGCGAAAAATGTGAACATTTTCGAACTGCTTCTCCTCGGAAACCGTTGGGCCGATTGAAGTCAAATTTCATATGGAGCCTCTATGGGATGGGGGAAACCAAAATTTTCTCATGGGGTCCAGGTCACATGACCAAAATGGCCGCCAAGCCATAGATGGCAAAAACCCTTCAAAAATAGTCTTCTCCAGAACCACTGGGCAGATTTCCACGAAACTTGATAAATAGCATCTGGGACGTAGGCCCATCAAAAATTGCTAAAATGGTGACCCTGGGTTGACCTTGACCTTCTATGTGCCTAGGTCAAACTTTGACACATATGCTTTTGTATTGGAAAAGTGAGAATGCATTTTATCCTGCAAACGATTCAGAATACAGTACTAAAGTATAAGATATATTTTGCTCCTTACGATAAGGCGCATTTACTGGGGGAACCGTTTTAGGTCCAGGTCAAATGACCAAAATGGCCGCCATACCCATATATGGTAACACTCATAAAGCTAAAAGCATCCGGCTGGTCGTGCACTTCAGCTGAAGCACTGGTTTTAAGGTATATTTTATTTATTTATTTATTTATTTATTTATTTATTAGTCACATTTCTGACTATCAGACCCTCAAATTACTTGATAAAACTATATTGTATTCATTTAAAATTCGCAAACGGAATGACAGTGTACATCAAGATCAGATGGATCTGGATGTGCACTGAGTGCAAAGTCTTCATGGCCCTATATATTTTTGCAGAAAAGGCTCATTGACTATCAGTATCAAAACCCCACTTTTCTTGATGCTGACTCAAGGTCATCGTCACGGTTGAAGGCGGCAGGGGATTAGCTGTCCTTCAGAGTGTCTTCTTGTTGCATTAGTTCCAGTTAACCTGAAAAGGTCGTGTATGTTGTTATATTTATTATAAACGTCTTATTGGTTATTTGTCTTTTATATGAAATAAAAAGAACAATACAATAATTTTATCTTATTTCCTAACAACTTAATAAAAGATTCCATAAAACCAAAATTATATAACGAAAAGATGATAAAAAAATATATTTCTTACTTCTGCTCGAAAAAATAGATCTTTGAAACTGGTTCAATCGTTCTCAAGGAGCTACCTGTTAACTTATATGAAAGGGATCTAAGAAATGACTCAGATTTATTGCTCGACCCGCAGAAAAAGCGACCGACTGAAGTCGGTTGATTTCCTAAGAGTGCCCTAAAATCACCGTGTCATTCTGTCATTCGGTCATTCTGTCAGTCTGTCAGTCTGTCTGTCCGTCCGTAACCCGTTTGTGAAAATCGGTGATAGTGACTTAACCGCTTGGAATATTTAAACAATTTTTGGCATACTGATAGATATCAATGAGATCTAGCCAATGAACTTGCGAAATATTTCATTCCATTTAGTATAGCCTCGCCGAGGCGAAAAATGTGAAAATTATTGAACTGCTTCTCCTCGGAAACGGTTGGGCCGATTGAAGTCAAATTTCATATGGAGCCTCTATGGGATGGGGAAAACCAAAATTTGCTCATGGGGTCCAGGTCATATGACCAAAATGGCCGCCAAGCCATATATGGTAATAACCCTTCAAAAATAGTCTTCTCGAGAACCACTGGGCAGATTTCCACGAAACTTGATAAATAGCATCTGGGACGTAGGCCCATCATAAATTGCTAAAATGGTGACCCTGGGTTGACCTTGACCTTCTTTGTGCCTAGGTCAATCTTTGACACATTTGCTTTTGTATTGGAAAAGTGAGAATGCATTTTATCCCGCAAACGATTCAGAATACAGTACTAAAGTACAAGATATATTTTTGCTCCTTACGATAAGGCGCATTTATTAGGGGAACCGTTTTAGGTCCAGGTCACATGACCAAAATGGCCGCCATACCCATATATGGTAAAACTCATAAAGCTAAAAGCATCCGGCGGGTCGTGCACTTCAGCTGAAGCACTGGTATTAAACTACTTATGATTAAAGGTTGTTACAGACGCATTCTGATCAGTCCTCCCATTGAGACGGTTCTAACCAGTACACGCAGCCTGTATCTTGGAGCAGAAATCAGAATTACGAAAACACGCCTATACAAATGCATTGTAAACTTTACCGCCGAAAAAAAAACGAACATTATAAGAGGAAAAATTGCGATATTTTTATTATTACTGCTGAAATAAGAAAAATAAGGGTTATCCCTGTAAACCCCAGTTTTATTATATAAAAGTGGGGTTCAAGGGGGTCAAAATTATATAGGCGTGTCGTCGTGATGTAAATAATGTATGCCCCTATGAGCCCCAGTTTTCCCCATATAAACTAGGGTTCAGCGGGGTGTTCAATACACGGGCTTGTTAACATGATGTTTTGTTTGTTAGATTTGACGTTTAACGTCCCAATCAACACTGTATCAGTCATTATGGAGACGTTGCCTCCAATTTTGTGGGATGAAATGACATCTCAAGCCCTGCAGCCCAATGAAACCAATATGGTTTATAACTATGAACGGTCCGACTCGCACCGCTTTTCCTGGCCATGCTTAGAACCTCTAAGCGGTTTACCAGTTCTCATGACACAGGCTGTCGGTTTCTTGAAGTCCCGATGTGCGGGACCGATTTTAACATGATATAAATGCCCATACCCTAACAGATATCAAAAGTGGGGCCGAGGTGTCTATGGGGTCGAGATGTCTAGGGCCGAGGTGTCTAGGGTCAAGGTGACTAGGGCCGAGGGGTCTAGGGTCGACTTAGTTTTGGGCCGACCTGTCTAGGGGCCGGGATGGTAGTGGGGCCGAAGTGTCTGGAAATCTTCTCTAGTACCTAACTTTCCTCCTGCTCCGAACTCTCGAAATAACTTCTAATGGACCTAAGGTATTCGTTATCTTCATCTAGTTTTACCTTATACATTTCCGGTTTTGCTGTTTTTACGGCGTAGCCGTTATGGTTTTGCTTTTGTCCTACATTTTTCGTTACTCCATTGGTCAATAAAACCACATGTCCAAGGAGATGGCCATTTCATTGGTCAATGATTTGCATAAATAAATCTACTCAAAAAATACGACAGTTTACCGAAGTTTTAACCTAGGAGATGTTTCATTTTTTATGTGAGACATGAATGAAAATATATACAGTTTCGGCTTGCTCACCGTCTTGTCCTTTGATGACCATACGTCATATGTATAATTGGGATTCTAGTGAATTCTGTAACTGCTGCGGTGAATAGCTATTTTTACCTAATTTCACGTGGTTGGTCTATATAGCGAAAGGAACCATTACGCGAAAGGAAGGTTCCTTTCGCGAAAGGAAGAATTTTCTTCGAAAGGAATTGTTTGTTTGATTTGAGGTATAACGTCCCCATCAACACTGTGTAGGTCATTTTGGAGCCGTTGCTTCCAAGTTTGTGGGACTTTTACCCGACATTGAGATGAAAGACACCTCAAGCCCTGTGGCCCAATGAAACCAATAAAGAGATATAGCATGACAAAAACATGTAATAACCGCATTACAAATTGACAGATGTTTAATTTACAATATATGCTAAATAAAAGTTGCAGTGTATCATTTGTCTTCAGCATACTTTATCTCCTCCATTTTAACACAAAATGGACATTTTCGAATATCATTAATGTTATATAATTTCTGAAAAGGAATAAGTGTAATTTGAGTTTTAGTTAGGTGCACATAAGATCAAGTTTCCGTCCGTTTGTCTGCTCGTCCGTTTGTTCGTCCGTCTATGCGTTTACGTTCACCATAGCGACAACCCTAAATGTTAACCCTAGAATTTGTGTTCAAAAACAGTGAATGATAACGTTTTCTTATTTGTTGTGCATATACTTGAGATCATATGCTCTTGAAATGAGGTCATGTTTTTAACCTTGACCTTTTACATTGACCTTAGCTCAAACAGGCGGGATACCGCCCTCTGCAAAGCTATTTTTCCTCGCGTGACATCTGAATTGTTTGAATACAGTAAACCATTTCATAGCTAGACAATTGTTGCTGTCACTATTGTAGCTCATATTGCACGACCCGCAGAAAAAGCGACCGACTGAAGTCGGTTGATTTTCTAAGAGTGCCCTAAAATCACCGTGTCATTCTGTCAGTCTGTCTGTCCGTCCGTCCGTAACCCGTTTGTGAAAATTGGTGATAGTGACTTAACCGCTTGGAATATTTAAACAATTTTTGGCATACTGATAGATATCAATGAAATCTAACCAATGAACTTGCGAAATATTACATTCCATTTAGTATAGCCTCGCCGAGGCGAAAAATGTGAAAATTTTCGAACTGCTTCTCCTCGGAAACCGTTGGGCCAATTGAAGTCAAATTTCATATGGAGGCTCTATGGGATGGGGGAAACCAAAATTTGCTCATGGGGTCCAGGTCACATGACCAAAATGGCCACAAAGCCATATACGGTCTGTCTGTCTGTCCGTCCGTAACCCGTTTGTGAAAATTGGTGATAGTGACTTAACCGCTTGGAATATTTAAACAATTTTTGGCATACTGATAGATATCAATGAGATCTAACCAATGAACTTGCGAAATATGACATTCCATTTAGTATAGCCTCGCCGAGGCGAAAAATGTGAAAAATTCTCGAACTGCTTCTCCTCGGAAACCGTTGGGCCGATTAAGGTCAAATTTCATATGGAGCCTCTATGGGATGGGGGAAACCAAAATTTGCTCATGGGGTCCAGGTCACATGACCAAAATGGCCGCCAAGCCATATACAGTAAAAACCCTTCAAAATAGTCTTCTCCAGAACCACTGGGCAGATTTCCACGAAACTTGATAAATAGCATCTGGGACGTAGGCCCGTCATAAATTGCTAAAATGGTGACCCTTGGTTGTTCTTGACCTTCTTTGTGCCTAGGTCAAACTTTGACACATATGCTTTTGTATTCGAAAAGTGAGAATTCATTTTTTTCTGCAAACGATTCAGAAAACAGTACTAAAGTATAAGATATATTTTCGCTCCTTACGATAAGGCGCATTTATTGGGGGAACCGTTTTAGTTCCAGGTCACATGACCAAAATGGCCACCATACCCATATATGGTAACACTCATAAAGCTAAAAGCATCCGGCGGGTCGTGCACTTCAGCTGAAGCACTGGTTTCTAAACAACCTTCCAATTAAATCTACGCCGCATATCTTTTTTAAAGATATTTCTTGTTATCATTTAAGTTACTGTATTTCTTAAAATTTTATATTGCTCTATAAGACCATTAATCTTACTTCTATTGCATCGATTATTCCCGGAGTGAGCCAGCAATCTGGCGACTTTTCTTTACTCTGCGTTGTTTTATAGGCGCATGTTTATGGACAATCTCAAAGAACATCGAATTCCAGACTGAAAGCATTTCATGAACATAGTCAAAATTTACAACTTCCCAAAAGGACTTGATTTCATTGAGGCGGTCCTTACGAGCACCCACAATCTATGTTTGAAGCAGACACAAGGAAAATAACTAACAAGAAATTATCTGGAAAATGCTGGTTCTACAGATATGAAAGACTTATAGCACATGGTTGTATATACAGCCAGACGTCGCATAGTTGCTTTCGAAAATGTATTCGAATACACTTACACATATACAAAATGATAAATTAGAATGATAGAATTGTAATTTTATTAGAATTGTCATTTCGAGAGAGCAAATCGTCAGAATATAACATGTCCATATAATGAACATCCCGTTAAACCCCACTTCGGGGGTGTTCATTATTTTTCTTATTTATGTTCCTAGTCATAGGTTGTGGGTACTTGTGAGAACCGCCTCACGAGCATCTCCTGTAAGGGTGAGCCCCCTGCCTGCATGTTGCTTTCTTATCACAGTTCTAAATAATGCCGACTTTTGACACTTTTCTCCGTCTTCTTGAGCCCTGGCTGTCGGTGCTGGCGTGTCTGTGACCCTGCCTGAACGTGGCTTAACTGACTGGGTCTCAAATCGCCTTCCTTGCAGGAATGTCTACTTCGAGCGCCAGTCTGGGTGGCTGACAAAGTTAAACTACATTTGTTAGCATATGAAGTCATTTTTTCATTATAAATATATTGATTGATTGTATTGGAGTTTAACGGTCCAGTCAACACTATTAAGGTCATTTTTTGAGCCGGTCAGTTCACCTATTCACACTTTCCTGGGCAGGCTTATACGTAAGCGGTTAACCAGTACAGTGCACATTCTTTCGCCAGAACTTTACAACTGCCCTTCTTGAATCAGCGGAAGGGAGAGAATGACCATTGAAAAGATTTCATGATCAATCTCCCAGCCAGACGCGCATCCGACTGAGCTACTGAGGCCGGTCCATTATAAATATATGCCAAAATCTACTAAAGCTTACTCAGTTAGCTGGAGAACCTTGTAGTTTACATCGGTCCTTCGGTATCGAGGTACGTCACCATGATTGAATGCATAATTCTGCCGTTTCTTTCTCGCATTTGCTGTGCCGAGGTAAGAAGCCACCATCTTTAACTCATTTCAGACCGGAAACCCCAAAACGGGTACCCTGGCAAACAGTGCAGGCCCAGATCAGACGTTTGATCAGGGCCTCCACTGTTTACTAAAAGGTCAGTCATTTTCCAAAACAAATTTCATGAAAACACAACCTGACAGCCCTAAATTTTGAAATTGACTCCTGCTATATATAAGGAGGAAGATTCCATTTGGTACAAAAAGGGTTAATATAGACATCAGGTGATCGGTGTAATAGTAATGTTAACTTGGTTAATCTAAAAATAGGTTTTTCAGTGTCTGTTCCGCCAAAAATCAATAACAAACAAACTTCAGTCAACTTTCTCCAGCAATTTTATGAAATTTAAAACTTCCTGGTTTTCAGTTCAGCTGTATTATATGGTATGTTTTTGGTGATTTTTGGATCAAGTGCTGTCTTAAGATTCTACCCTTTCCGGCTACAGGGGAGATGAGGAAACCTTCTTTTCAGGAACTTAGGGGATATTTAAATCTCCTCCAGAATTTGGATCTAGGAGCCTCACCAAAGAATCCTATTGAGAGTAGACCTATCTTAATCAAATGGACCAATTGGAATCTTCCTCTTTATAGATAGCAGGAATCCATTTCAAAATTCTTCATTTTTTGTTTTAGAAAATGGCTGAACGTTTTGCAAGCATTGTGGGCCCTGATCAGATGCCGCGTTCTGCGGCATCTGATCGGGGCCTGCACTCTTTTCCAACTACCCCTTTTGGGGTTTCTGGTACAAATAATTTAGGTGCTCCTGAAATTTTCTTGATATTTTTTTAATATTTATTTATGTTTACGAATTTACCTCAAGAAAACTGGATATATTTTTGTAGACTAATTTGTGGGGATTTTATTTTTGTATCAATTCTTTCCAAAAAGAGGAACCGTTATAGTTCTTTTTTTATTTATAATTTTGTTTTTGTTGTTGTTGCTGTTGTTTTTTTGTTTTTGTTTTTTTAGGTGTTTTGTCCTTGATACAACGATCAAATGCTGTTTTCATTGTCATTGTATATGCAGCTCAAAGTATCAAGTATTCATTGTCATAATGGTTTAGTCCAGTCATAATTTGAAAGTTAATTTATTCCTATTAAGTTATATACCACTGACCACTAGTTAATAATACGACAGCAAACTTCAATGCGGTTTCCACGTGATTACCAGTAACCTTTTTGTAGCATTTTCTAGGCCCCGGCAATACAAACCACAGCCTTTTTACCAAGCAGTTTATGAATACAAAATATCGTTACGATAACACATCCGTGTGGCATAGTGCATTTTTTCACAGTCCAAAATTTTTCACATCTTTTCTAATGAAAATCCTTGATATTTTGCATATATATAGTGCTAACATAGGTTATGGGTTCTCGTTAGAACCGCCTCATTGAGGCGGTTCTAACGAGTACCCACAATCTATGTATAGGAATAAAAATAAGAAAAATAAAGTATGACCCCTTAAACCCCATTTCCTCTCAAGTTGTGTTTGGGGATGTCTTCATTTCACGGACTTGTTCACGTGATGTTATATCTGTATAGTACACTAAAACATGTTTTGTTATCCAATACATAAAAATATACTACTCGTATCTCAAAGTAACAAAAATACATTCTGTTTTATCAAATTGCACAAAACCACACCGTCTTCTGAAATCTGATCTGTGTATAGTAGTCGCAGATAAGATTGACTACGCGGAGCTATCATTTGCACTTGCCTTCGGAATGTTCTATTCACAAAAAGGTAAACCAAGTCACCAGATTCTGTGAAATCAACTGTAACACTGGCGTATATGGCTATTCGCTTGCAGAAAGCATGCGAAAGGCACTCTACCGAATCTTCTGGTGGACTCAGCGAATTTGACATATATTGGCAACACCTGAATAGCTCTGCCTAGTCAATCTTATCTGCGACTACTTTTTGGTCGATCGGTTTACGATCGACCCAAATTTACTAAATGGCCAAACGGAATTAATGCAGTTGTCCACGTGACCATCACTGATTTGGGAAAACCAATATTATATGTTTTATTAATAGAACTTGAAACGTTGCGCTATTTTTATCGATGCAACAAAAGCTATCTATAGAGTCTTGACAGGAATTGTGTGCTGGATACTACCCAGATCAGACGCCGCGTCTGATCAGCAGGTTGCACAGGAACTTCACTGTTTGCTTAAATAGTGGCATTTGAGGGAAATAGTATAAGAATGCCAGGTTGCTCACGTAATGAAAGAAAAACAATATCTTAATCCAGGTCACGATGTCACGTAACGTCTTTCCGGAACATTCTATTTATAAAACTGTTACACAAAGGTATGCCAAGTCGAGTAAAAATAGACTTTTCGCACTCCTGCTAAGAACTTAATTTTAGAACCCTGAAATGTTTAAGTGCAAAAAATGAGTAGCCAAGACTTGATAGGTGGTACCGTTGTTAGACATATAGCGTAGACCAAGATCGGATATAGAGTACATTGCTTCTGATCAGGTCGGCACTGTTCGACATATGTATGCAACAACAGTTTTGAACATGATTCAGGGCCGTGTATACGCAGACTCTGAAAAGGGGCGGGTTGAGGGTGCGAGTTTCAGGTATTTTGCAGAGGGTGAAAAACTGTATGAATCTGAAATAATTTCGGAGGGCCGCGTTTGCTCCCTCCCCACTCTGTTGAACAAAATCCAAGTACTACCTTAAGACGTCAAAGCGCAGCGTAAGAAGAAAATTCTGGACTGTGCTCGTTTGTTTGATTTAAGGTTTAACGTCCCCATCAACACTGTATATGTCATTTGGAGACGTTTTCTCCAATTTTACGGGACTTTCAGCTCTGAGTGGAAGCATCATGCAGCCCTTATATTTATTCAAGCCCCGATGGGCGGGGGCGGGTGGACTGTGCTCGTACACTTGGGCATTGGCAAACAGAATCTACATAATCAGACGCCACATAACGCGATGCCTGATCAGCTCTACTGTGCTTGCTTAAAGTTAAACAAACAGTTCGTTTCTCAGCTCAGAACTATTTTCCCAACCTACACTCAGAGACGATCGACCCACCAGTACTCTCAGTGCTTTGATTTAAATAGCAACGTTCATGTACCGTTTTCTACGGAACCCGAGAAGAGACATAGCCGGTTTTATCTTTTAGTTTTCCGAACAAGAAAGTACCGCAGTGTTCGCAAGGCAACAGCTTGCGCTAACAAGACATTATCTTGTTCGGGCAACATAATATCTTGTTCACACAACTGTAGGATGGACTACATCTTACGACAGTGGTCATCTTTAAATGGCATTTACTCCGCTATTATTTGGTGTATTTGCATAATCTTAATCATGAGCAAATTAAAGTTGAGACATTGAAACTGTTATCAAACTTACGAGTATTATACGTTCATTTATTTCAATGCTGTTTTGTTATAAATGTAATTAAAAACGAATTTTAGCCATGATTTACTTTATTGGATTCATCTTTGTTTATTAAACAGCTTGAAAGCGCCCTTTTCCAGAAAACCACCAATAAGATAGCTGCCCTTTAACCGTGCATCAGGGATCTGATAAGAAAGCTATTACTAATTACAATTAATTGGACACTCTGAACAAAAAAATGTTCAAATGAGAAACATTTTCGCTCGTAAACAGAAACCACTCAGCATACATGAAACAAAAATCTGAAAAACATTTTTTCAAGACTAGTCTTATTGAAACCTAAATGTCAAAACTTATACTATTTGGCCAATAAATAAAGGAGAGGAATCACTTTTATAATACCCCAAACTTTCCAGCAAGGCTGAAAATGGGTCTCAACAAACACAAACGTATTTCAAATGACAGGAGGGACCACTCAAGCCTTTACAGGGAACGGTATTCTTTTTTAATTTGCAGTTTTGATGGATTTTAGTAAAACTGAGTTTGAAAAAAAAAATAAGTAAAATATTCAATTCAGCCAATGATTATTTCAGACCTTTCATTCATTTATAGCCCTGTTAGTTGAAGGGTCCCTCATTGCAAGCGGAACATCGGCCCACGTTAAATAAAAGGTCCTCATTAATTGGGCAAGCCAATTCTGATCTTTTTTGTTTAACTGAGATTGCGGTTTGTGACTTTTTTTAACAAGAAACAACTAAATACAGGCGGTAACTGGAAACAATGTATAGCCAACGAAATGCTGTACTGGGAAAACCCTATATTGGCCGTGACTGAATATCATGCTTAAATGGTAGCAAAACATATCCCATCACTGACAGTTAAACTTTTACATTTCTTCAATTTTCTCACTTATTAACATTGGACTGCCAAAACTTCTTTGTAAGATCGGGATGGTTATATTGTCAATGAAAATACACTTTTTGAAAAATTCATACAAAATTACAAATGGTCTAGTCTATTCTTAATATTATTTTGGGACAGCATAATACTTAGTACGCACAACGTGTTTTATTTTATTTATTTGTGTGTGTGTGTGTGTGTGTGTGTGTGTGTGTGTGTGTGTGTGTGTGTGTGTGTGTGTGTGTGTGTGTGTGTGTGTGCCAAACAAAAATAAAAAAAATGAGAAAATAATAATTATCTTGAGAAAACAACATATCTGAACCTCATTAACAATCGACCAATCACGCAAACACACCTATATAGTTTTGACCCCCTTGAACCCCACTTTTATATAGTAAAACTGGGGTTTACAGGGGCAAACCTTATTTTTCTTATTTCTGCTCTAAAACATAGATTGTGGGTATTCGTTAGAACCGCCTCGATGAGGCGATTCTAATGAATACCCACACTCTATATTTTGAGCAGAAATAAGAAAAATATCACAATTTTTCATCTTAACTTTCTTATTTTTACGGCGGTAAAATCTGCAGTGTATTTGTATAGGCGTGTTTTCGAAATGGGACAGATGACTTGAGCCATTACCTCAAGCCTTCTTTGATATCTTATGATATTGATAACTGAGGGACTGTTCATAAACATATATAGAGGATTTTGACTTTTTTGAGATGAATATCAAAAATATTTCATCGAGTGTATTGAAAATTCTGATGTTTTCAACACACGAGATGAAATACTTTTGATATTTTTCGAAAAAAAAAAGAGTAAATTTTCTTTTTTATAATATTTTAGGACACTTACTGTAATTGATCAATCGCTTCTTACGTCGCAATTTTGACTTCGCTATGACGTCACAACTGTCAGTTTCAAAACATAAACAGACCGCCATTTTGAATACAGCATTTTTACAGTACAAAGAGTGCTTTTCACGATTTAATACAGAATTATTTTATAGATAACATACATGTATATGAATTTTGGCGATAAAAGTAGTCCAGGCTGCTACTGTGAAAATATCATTCACACTGTGAAAATATCATTTATATTTTCACAGTGTGAAAATATCTCTTTTATTTGTTTCAGATATGCATTGATTTCACTGCTATGTATAAAATAAAATACATTACATATTTTACGCTGCTACAGATGAATTTTAGGGCACTAAGTACTGGTTAAACGCTGAGAAATATGTTCTAGAAAGGGTTATCCTTTGGAAGCAAGGAATACACCACAGAACTAAAAAACATGGAGTGTACGTTTTCTGGGCCAGACTAGCTACTTTCGGTCAAGAAGGCATCATCAGTGACCATCAATTATTTTCAAAATTCTACACTGTAATCTATGATCCAAAAGGACAAGAAAGTATAAACTACACTATGATGTAGGACAGGGAGACATTTTACGGCCGCCACAAATTTCCCAGACACCAGGGAGAAGTTGCTTAAGGCGAGCGCTACAGAGCGCTTTGTGGCGCTTCGCTATGCAACGGTACGTTTCAAAAAAGCGCTTTGTAGCGCTTCGTAACAGTGTTTGAAGCTGCGTCATTCTACGTTGCATAGCAACCAGGCGAAACAAATTGGCGGTGTAGCGTGAGATTATTGATCCCGTGAGATTCTTCAGTCGCACCGGAAGTGGCTGAAATCCCTCACGGAGGGGTTCGAGGAGGGTGTGAGAGAATTCAGTCGTGAGAATTGTCATACGATAACTCTATAAGAGACTGGGGTATCGAAACTCTCTTAGTATATTAAATGATAAATTATGATGGTACATTAATTAAACTTTAAATTAGAAGCTGTGTTACTAGTGATTTTATTTATTTATTTATTTATTTATTTATTCACCAAGCCCCGATCGACGGGGGCCAATGACAAACAGATACTATAGAATGTAGAAAGATATTATCTTGATTAAAGACAACTCTGTCAAGCTGAACTTATATTGGCGTCCGACTTGACCAAAGCCAAACTGCAACGCCCGATATCACTCAGGGTGACTGGACTTAGGGTCGAAATGGTCCGTATTCATAGTGGTGTTGATTATCAAATTACAAAAAAAAGAAAAAAGAAAAAGTGTAGGGACATTTCTTGTTTGTTTTGTTTGATTTGAGGTTTAACGTCCCCGTCAACAGTGTATAAGGTCATTTTGGAGACGTTGCGGCCAGTTTTTAGATAGTAAAACTGGGGTTTACAGGGATATGTATTATTTGTCTTATTTCTGCTCAAAAACATAGATTGTGGGTACTCGTTAGAACTGACGCGCCAAGGCGGTTCTAACGAGTACCCACAATCTATGTTTTGTGCAGAAATAGGAAAATATATTAAGATTTTTATCTGAAAAAAAATCGTTTTAGGTTGTAAAATTTTGTCAATATATTTGAATAGGCGTGTTTTCGTGATAAACCTACCTACATGCATACCTCCACTCTACCGGCCTGTCGCACCCGCCCATCGGGGCTTCAAGAAATATATTGGCTGCATGATGTCTCCGCGCAGAGCTGACACCGACCGCACACGAGTACTGGTAAACCGCAAAGAGGCTCTAAGACTGTCCAGACAAAGCGGTCGGAGTCGGGCCGTTCATGCTCATAAACCATACAGGTTTCATTGGGCGACAGGGCTTGCGATGTCATTTCATCTCAATGTCGGGCATAAGTCAGACAAAAATGAAAGCAACGTCTCCAAAATGACCTGTACCGTGATGACGGGGACGTTAAACCTCAAATCAAACGAACAAACAAAAACTATCTACCTAACTTCCTACCTACCTACAACGTCGAAGGTTGGCCCCCGCCCATCGGGACTTGAAGAAATAGATGGGCTGCACGATGCTTCCACGCAAAGCTGAAACTGACCGCACACGAGTACTGGAAAACCGCTTAGAGGACCTAAGACTGTCCAGGCAAAGCGGTGCGAGTCGGCCCGTCCATGCTTATACACCATATTGGTTTGATTGGGCAACAGGGCTTGAGATGTCATTTCATCTCAATGTCGGGTAAAAGTCCCACATTGGAAGCAACGTCTTCAAAATGACCTATACAGTGTTGACGGGGAAATTAAACCCCCCAATTCAAACAAAAAACATTCCTACTTAGTTACATTCCTACCTGCCTATACGTCTACATACCTTTCTATCGATATTCATACGTAATACCCACTTACCTACATTCCTGCCTGCCTACCTACCTAACAAAACATACATATCTACGATCATACCTACGACCTTTCTATAGATCTACCTACATACCCATCGCCACTAGCCCAAACCTACCATTCCTACTTCATCACGCAAACACGCCTGCATAATTTTGATCCCCTTAAACCACACTTTTGGATAGTAAAACTGGGGTTTACAGGGATATTTATTATTTGTCTTATTTCTGCTCAAAAACATAGATTGTGGGTACTCGATAGAACCGACGCGCCGAGGCGGTTCTAACGAGTACCCACAATCTATGTTTTGTGCAGAAATAGGAAAATATATTAAGACTTTTATCTGAAAAATTTCGTTTTTTTTGTTTAAAATGTTGTCAATATATTTGAATAGGCGTGTTTTCGTGACAAACCTACCTACATGCATACCTCTACTCTACCTACCTGTCGCACCCGCCCATCGGGGTTCCAAGAAATATATGCGCTGCATGATGTCTCCGCGCAGAGCTAAAACCGACCGCACACGAGTACTGGTAAACCGCACAGAGACTCTAAGACTGTCCAGACAAAGCGGTCGGAGTCGGACCGGTCATGCTTATAAACCATATAGGTTTAATTGGGCGACAGGGCTTGAGGTGTCATTTCATCTCAATGTCGGGCATAAGTTACACAAAAATGAAAGCAACGTCTCCAAAATGACCTGTACCGTGATGACGGGACGTTTAACCTCAAATCAAACAAACAAACATAATCTATCTACCTAACTTCCTACCTACCTACAACGTCGAAGGTTGGCCCCGCCCATCGGGGCTTGGAGAAATAGATTGGCTGCATGATGCCTCCACGCAAAGCTGAAACTGACCGCACACGAGGACTGGTAAACTGCTTAGAGGATCTAAGCCTGTCCAGGCAAAGCGGTGCGAGTCGGCCCGCCCATGCTTATAAACCCTATTGGTTTCATTGGGCGACAGGGATTGAGATGTCATTTCATCTCAATGTCGGGTAAAAGTCCCACATTGGAAGCAACGTCTCCAAAATGACCTATACAGTGTTGACGGTGACGTTAAACCTCAAATCAAACATAACAAACAACGTCGAAGGAAGACGTTAAAAGTAAACCTGCCTACCTACCTGCCCAACAGACCATTCACCCTACCTACATACCTACCTACCTGCCTACCTAGCTATCGTTCGTTCGTTCGTTTAGGTTCAGGCTTTTTATGTCTGCCATGGTCAAGCGGACAGAACTCCATAGCTCCACAACAAGACATATGTTAAGTGCTTCTGGGCTGCAAATCGTGGCAGTTTGTCCAACCTGAGTAAATAATAGCGTTGAGCTGCCGGTGCCCGACCATAGAAAAATGAAGCACTGCCTGTTTTTTTTTTTTAATTTAAAAGGCTGGTCGAAAAATGAGCCGAAAATGTGTAGAAATCAGTGCCAATACGACTGCAAATCGTGATTTCTATACTTTGCTCATGAGCGATAAGTGATTCAATAGTGCTCTTTCTTTTTGCCGCTTGATATTGGCCATTTGACTAAGGCTGCAAATGGAGCATGCCTATGCAGGTTTCCATGCAGGAACACACACGGCTTAAAGTTCAGAGGAAGAAGACTGGTCGCAAGTCTCGCTTTCAACACTGAGACAACATATGATATGAGATAATAATGGTTATGCTAATGATAATAGTAATAGTAAAAGATGACAATCATAATAATAATGATAAAGACATACTATTTACATGCTGAAAAGGATGGTGAAGATTATAATAAGAAAAGACAGGCTTAAAATATGATTATTATAATCAGAATGAAAACCGTACGAGAACATAGTTTTTCATGGAAGTTAACAGTTTTACATGATCAAGTTGATTCTTAACATACTGTTTACATGTTGAAAAGGAAGGTGAAGATAAAACAAAGACAAGACAGGTTTTATGTACAGTGTCAGAGGAGAGATCTGAAGAGAAGATTATATGGAAAGGGAAAGAAGAGACCCTTAATTTGCTATCTTCTTCTTCTTCAAATCCAGCTTTGACGTGTTTTTTTTTCCAAGATTTTTTTTTTTTTTCAGGACATTGCTGAGGGTAAACATTTGTTAATACAATATATACTTAAAAACAAAAGACCAAACATGTGGCAAAAATAGTTTGATGTAATTTTGGAACCAGGGACCAAATTCTTATCAAACAAACTAGCAAACAATATCATTACTCATGTATCAAGGTGTTGTCTTTGGTCAGCTGTAACACTTGATGTGAAAACTGTTGATCCTTTGAAGATTTTTTCTTTTGTATTCAGACTTGTGTGAAGTTAGGCTGATTATACCAATTGTTATGAATATCATCTGTAGACAGATGGTTAATATGTTTGGTTGGACAAAAGATCCTAAATTGTTTTGTAAACATAGCTGACAAACAAGCTGCTTATGCAAGTGGCTGATTAATTAATTTATTGAAATTTTCAAATAATAGATCTTAAAACACAAAGGGATGTATAAAGTAGAAGTAGAACAAAGATCAGGAATTGATACAATTAACTTACTCCATCCATAAAAGACACCAAAGGGAAAGAAACACAAACATTAAGCGACCAGACCATAACGGAAACCCAAACAAAGGAAGGCCATATGGACAGTTACTTTCCCACAAAATGGCCATATGGCCATCCAAAATTAAAAGACACAAGTGATACACACAGTAAGTAACAAACAACAACATAAATAAATCGCCACAGAAGAGCCGCCCCGGAACGGTCAGTGGAAGATTCCCACCGGGGGGCTTAAATCGACTCCACGCGGCCACAATCCTCGCCCTTACTTCCGTCGCGATTTAGACAAATAATTTGTTCAGTCCGCATGAAGGCCTCCTAACTCATCAGTGCAACACCCCCGTGAACACAGAAATCAAAGAACCACAGAGGTGAGACAACGGTGAGGACTCGACAGCAAGAAACCACTGAAATGCTGGAGCAAAAGAAAACCAACAGTTAGACTCCGATGAGCCCGACCAGAGAAAGAGCATCAGGCACCAACCAACATTATCTCTTTAATTTTCAATAAGCCTTTACGTTGGAGCCGTCATAGAATCTGAGGCCTGACCCACCGGCGTGCAATTAAAGAGGGAAGCAAAGTTGCAAACCGTGATTGGGTTAACTACCATGCATGCAGTCTGTCGTATAATATCCATGTTGTACCCAATCTTTTTATATCGAAGAATGATTTTACGAAATTGGGTGCTGAAGTCATTGCGGTTATATATTTTTCTGAATTTATATACTAAGTCACCATAAAATTCGGGTTCCGGGTAGGTAATTATAGAAACATGATTGATTCCCTCTGGTGTGTGTCAGAACTGTTAATAGCTTAATTGCTTTTAATACTCTGCTGCTAAATGGTCCCTGGTTTCCACGAGAAGAAGAGAAATAAACAGAGGGAAAAAAGGCCAAAAAATAAACAAAACAAACACACTCACATACAAAAAAGTTGGAAAGTTTTAGCTTTCACACCAATTAACCCTTGTACTGCTGAATATTTAAACATACCACACCCACTACTGATTATCAGCCAATCAAATTACTTGATGTAATTTATTGCTACAATTTCATAAACTGTATGCCAAACAGTGTAGATCCTGATCAGATGACTTCTTCAGAAGCCATCTGATCTGGATCTACATTGTTTGAAAGACAAGGCATATCCGGTCTCAGCAGGACAAGGGTTAAGCAATCATACTAGCCGCATTGACCATCAAACAGACACATACCGGTATAGAGATTCATTCAATGACATCAAATATGGATGTTTGTGTACATATATACAGCTACTGATTATTTAGAGGATTGGCCTGCAGGTTTTAGTGATTGCCCCTCTCTTCGTTATTTCACCGTACTACAGCTTCATATACCCTTGAATTAAGCAAGTTATATTTTTAATTCCTGAATGCCCTATTCTATTGATTTACTTTCCCATTTTTATGATGAAAGTGGTAACCAATCGAAAGTAGAAAGTTTAGCCCACTAACATCCTTGCATCTAGGTATAGATATAATGAATATAGTAAAATTAAGGTTCCTTTTGATTTGTTTTCCCAATTTTATGATGATAGTGGTACGCGTTTCAAACTCGCCCCGCTTAAAGCGGGGGAGGTCAGTAACCAATCGAAATAAGGAAGTTTTGTCCACTATCATCCCTGCATCTTGGTATTGATATAATGAATATGGTAAAATTAAGGTTTACCACTTTTATGATGATAGAGGTACGCGATTCAAGCTCGCCCCGCTGAAAGCGGGGGAGGTCAGTAACCAATCAAAATTAGTAAGTTTTATCCTCTATCATCCCTGCTTCTTGGTTTAAATAATAGATTGGTAGTTTGTATTTTTAATGTATGTAAAACCTGCTTCCCTTATTTCAAATGAATATTTTTTGTTTGGATTCAGTAGCAGTTTTACACTTAAATTAGTATCTGCTAACCCCTGTATACTGTTGATGGTTTCATAAAGCATTTTCCTGTGTTCATTATGTTGGGAACAGTGGAGAAAATAATGAGCTGTGTCCTCTATATCCCCACAATGAGGACATAGAGGGTCCATCTCATTATGATATTGGTTATTTGCTTTAAGTCCATTGTGCCCTAGCCTTAATCGGGTATATGTTCTATCCATTTGCCTACTATTTGAGTACTGGGTGATCTTCGTATGAAGCGTGCTGTCAAGTTCCCAACGCTGACCATGCCCATATTGTGCCCACTGTGATGCCATTTCTTCCTTACTTTACGTTTAATAATTGAATATACTTCATTTTTGCTGAGCTTTATATCTAGCGGTTTGCCTGTTTTAGACCCTAACTTAGCTGCCTTATCCGCTAATTCATTGCCCTCAATATTGCAATGTGATGGGCACCATTCCAATATAATATTGAGATTTTTATTGATAATTTTATCAATAAGGTATTCAATTTCTAGGAGGATATCTGGTCTAGAATTACATGTTCCAGAAGTAAGAGTCTGTATCGCACTTAAGGAGTCTGTCAGTATTACTGACTTTTGTGGTTGGTTCTCTTCGACCAATTTAAGGGCTTCCCTTATTGCAATTAATTCTGCAGTGAAGACAGTAAGATTCCCATTTAATTTATATTGTTTCGTAATCCTTAACTCTGGTATAGTAAAAGCACATCCTGTGAGAGAATTTTCTTCATCTTTACTTCCACCTGAATAAATTTGCAATACAGAATTGTACTTTTCTCGAATGTGTATTTTAGCCTTGCATTCGACAGCCTTAATATTATCTGTCTTTTTATTAATTTCGCCTGACAGTGTAGCTTTTGGTTTGATTGACCTGAGAGCGAATTTACTTCTATATATTGATTCTTGTATTTGAATATCTGGTATATTGTATTCTTTTTTAAGATCTTCCACAGCAATGACATAAGGTATCTTTTTCTTTACTCGCTTTAATTCAGTTTTG
Organism: Lucinisca nassula; assembly: GCA_963580285.1. Taxonomy (NCBI): domain Eukaryota; kingdom Metazoa; phylum Mollusca; class Bivalvia; order Lucinida; family Lucinidae; genus Lucinisca; species Lucinisca nassula. The sequence continues at coordinate 47,419,812 of OY757014.1, forward strand.
TAGACAGAGTGTCCAAAAAGTTCATTCAGTGGTAATTTATTACCATGTGGAATTGACCTTGCCCAATATTTTAGTATCATCTCTTCTCTTCTGAGATTTAGCGGTAAGACATTACATTCAACTTCTACAGATACATTTGATGTTGATTTGTATACCCCAGTTATGATTCCAAGAGCTGCGGATTGTATTCGGTTTAACCTGTTCAGCTGAGATGAGCTTGCTGTTGTTGCATAGGCTTGACAACCATAGTCTAGTTTGCTTCTGTTTAAGGTTTTGTACAACATCAGTAGAGTTTTTTTATCAGCACCATATTTGGTTGCAGAAATGTACCGCATTAGATTGAGATCTTTTTTGCACCTTTCTAAGAGTTAATCAAAATGAGAATTCCAGTTTAGGTTGCTATCAAAGGTTATCCCTAATAATTTTGCCTGCTTTTTGTATTCAATGTTTTTGTTCCCAATTTTTAATTTAGGGATGTCTTCAGATGGTATTTTTCCATAGTTAAAGACTACACACTCAGTTTTTTCTGCAGATATTTTTATCCCCCATTCCTCTGCCCATGATTCAATCTGATCTAGGATTCTTTGGCACAGAACAGCTAAGTGTCTGAGGCTTTTAGCTGTTCTCCATGCCGCAGAACCATCGACATATTGTATGAGATCTGCATCAAAATCCTTAAGTACATCATATTGAGTGTTCATTAGAACATTGAAAAGAATAGGACTTGGTACGCTACCTTGTGGGGATCCATTCTCTAATTTTCTGATTTCTGAAAGGTTTTGCCCTACCTTTACTTGTATTCGTCAGTCACTTAAGAACTCCTTAATCCATGCTAACATTCTACCTTTAATTTTAAATTTTACTAGTTGGGATAGAACCCCATTAGTCCACATCAAATCGAAGGCCTTTTCAAGATCTAGGAATATGCACATTAGAGCCCTGTCCTGCATTTTAGCTTTTAGTATAGAGGATTGCAGTTTCATGATTTGGTCTAAAGTTGATCGATTTTTTCTGTATCAAGACTGCGTTGGTGCCAAAAGATTATTGTTTTCTAAATGAGAGGTTAGCCTGTTTGTAATCATTGTTTCCATAATTTTGCAAATTGTTGATGTTAGAGAAATAGGTCTGTACGATCCTGCCTCATTTGGTGGTTTATTTGGTTTTAAAATTGGAATAATGGTCCCAAGTTTCCATTCATCCGGAAGTTTACCAACTGTCCACGATTTATTTATAAGACTTAATAACTGCCATTTTGCTTTCTCAGACAAGTTTTTCAGCATATCATAATGTACTGTGTCTGCCCCTGGAGATGTACTCTTTTTCTTGTTTAATGCGGTTTGGAGTTCTTTTATTGAGAACAGTTCATTATAAGCTTCATTGTTGACAGCACCAATGTTTTCTTTCACAGAGTTTATGACTTCTGGTTCGACTCTTAATTTCCTAGCCCTAAAATTTGGGTTTAGTTGTTCATCGCTGCTTATGTTTTGATAGTGGTCAGCCAACTTGTTGGCTTTATCTATATTTTCATGACCTCTGCCATTGGGTTGCTTGAGCACTTCAACTGGTTTGAATGGTTTTCCATTGAATTTCGCTATAACATGCCATATATATTTACTGCTCACCTCATGATTCAATTTAGAAATGTAATCTTGCCATTTTGCTACTCTTGTTCTATCAAGAAAGTTTGTGCTTTTGGCCCTAGCTGTTTTGTAGAGTTCTTTGAGATGAAAAGTACCATATTTCCTCCATTTTTTGTATGCCTTATGTTTAGCCTTAACAACTTGTGTGCATTCCGGGGTCCACCAGGGCAAGTGCCGGTGTTTTTTTCTCTGATTTTGAGCTGTTTTTGGTATTGTTTCATTGCATACAGATAAAAGTTCTGATACAAAATTTTCGTTGGATTCGTTTATTGTTATTTCATCATAGCTTATGTTGATTTTTTTTGTCAGTTCACGAAAAAGAGTCCAGTCAGCTTCAGATAATTTCCAGCGGGGTATTTGATGTTGCGAAATACTCTTGTAGTTCTTATTAAGTATTGTGACAACGGGAAGATGGTCACTGCCTGGAGGGTCATCATGTACATACCACTGATGACCCTGACATATATGTTTAGTAGCTAAAGTAAGATCAAGGGCAGAAGTGTGCCCTGTTGAAACATCAATGTGAGTTGCCTCGCGACTGTTTAGAATTATTAAATTGTTGTTATCGATGAAGTTTAAAATTTCCTTACTTTTGCTGTTTTCAGGACCAGTGAATGCGTCATCCCAGAGGCTTTCCCTTCAGTTGAAATCTCCTACCATTATGAAATTTTGGCTTACATGCCCTATTAGGTACTCGTAATCTTGTTTGGATATGAACTGTTTTCCATTAGTATAGAAATTAATTATATCAAGCAAAGAATTTGTACCAAAAATTCTTACAATTGCTGCCTCTACATTGTCATTTTGTTGCTGGTATTTGATTTCTTCAGAATCTAAGCCCTCCTTCACAAAAATTGCTACCCACCCCCACTTTGATTGTCCTTACGTCTAAAGGAAGTTGGTGCCTTGTACCCATTTAAGAAGAGAAGATTCTGGTTTGATTTATTCCAAGTTTCTTGTATACATATAATTTCTGGGAGCTCTTCAAAAGAAAGAAGGAAATTGTAAAATTCTGCCTTTTTGTGTTGCATGGAAAACCCACAGAGGCTGCGGGCATTCCATTGAACAATGGTTAGTTTCTGACGTAAATTGCCTGAAATCATTAGGGGTTATTTAGTTTATTTTGGACCTAGTTGGAGCGGTTTTACCTAGTGTAGCCCTTACTATTCCTACATTAAGGTCTGAACCATGTCCATTCAGTTTTTTGTTCTCTAAAGTTTTGGCCGATTTTCTTACTCTAATAATCTTTCTTTGAGAATGTGGTGTTAAACCTTTACTGATTTTATTTTCTGTTTTCCGGAGTGTTTTTGCAGCTTTTGACCCCTTGCTGGTTTTCGTAACAGTTACATCTGCATATGATTTTGCCTGGAACTCATTTTTGATTTTTATTTGCCTTCACTGCAGCTGGTGTTGTGCCGTGTGGCGGCCGTAAAACGTCTCCCCGTACATCAACCATAGTGCAGTTTATATTTTACTTTTGGTCCTTTGAGATCAGCGTGAATATTCTGAGAAATCGGAAATAAATTGTTGGTATAGACTCATTTTCTTGACAGGTTTTTAATTATTTTGACCCCATTTTGATTTATATCAGTCTTTGAATCGACTGCCTATTCTAAATTCGCAAAATTGCAGTATGTTTCCTCTGGCTTTATTTGCCGGATCATTACAGGGTCACTGATGAGGCTTTATTAGCCTAAACTACGTAGTATGACCCATCTTCTTTCGTATGAATGTTCTCATTGCTCTTAAAGGAACTCAGTTTTGATTTTTATTAGAGGGAAAACAGAATGTTTGTTGATGGTGTCAACGCTACCTTTGGTTTCTTTTTCATTGCCCTGGCATAAATTAATTTCTTGTTCAGCCTCACTCGATAAATCTTTTGCATCAGGTTTGGGAACTGTTTCTGTTTCCCCTTTGTTCGAATTTTCTTTAAATTGATTAGATTGACTGGTTTGTTCAAACAATTCCGGCTGGTCCACGAGTACATCAATGAAAGCATTGCGTTTATTATCGTTTGATATGTCAGCAATTTTGTTCAGTTTTTTTGGATCAAGTATGACCTTAAGGATAGTTTGCAGTTGCTGTTTCATAACAAGATTGCCATTTGTACCATTTCCCCTAGGAACTCGATTGATTTGAAAATTGCCCATTGATACTTGTTCAGCTTTATCCTTTCTTTCTTTGCACTGGTTTGCTCCTAGCGGCCCTAAATGGCATTTTAAAACTAGTGAATAAACGCATTTCTTTCTTTTCTCAAAATACTAACTTATTACCTCCTAAGCCCAAGACGTCTTTACGTCATCATAAACTAGGTATTCAAGAATTTCATAAGAAGTTTGTTTTGGCCCCTGCAGACAAGGCCGCTAACAACGTCGTCGTTGTGTGACGGCTCCACTATGTTAACACGCTTAAGCAGGAGCTTGGCGGTACTAAGGCCTATGAACTTCAGCCTTTAGCTGAAGAGAGAGCTATAGTAGATAAACATGTTTGTCTTTCAGTCACCAAGTTTGCTGTGTGTGTTAACGAAGGCCAATACAAGCTTCCTACGCTATACTGGTTACCAAAACTTCATAAAAGACCTTACAAAGCACGGTTTATTGCAAATTCTAGCTCTTGCACTACCACTGAACTTTCTAAATTATTAACTTCCTGTCTTACTGCTATTAAAACGCATGTAATTAAATATTGTGATAAAGTCTTTGAAAGATCAGGAAGAAATCTGTTTTGGTCTATAAAAAATTCGAATGAGGTTTTAAATAAATTGAAATCCAGACATTTTCGTGCTTCTAGTCTATCTACTTACGATTTTTTCACTCTTTACACTACACGTCCTCATAATCTTATAAAAGAAAAGCGTAATGATTTAATTGAATGGGCTTTTCATAGAGAAGATTCTCTCTATCTTGCATGTAATGTCAGAAATGCATTTTTCACTTCTAAAGAGCATAAGAATTATACACTTTGGTCATGTCAGAAAGTGTGTGATGCCCTCACCTTTCTACTTGACAATATTTATATTAGATTCGGTACTAAGTTATTTAGACAAATTGTGGGTATTCCGATGGGTACTAATTGCGCACCTCTTGTGGCTGATCTGTTCTTGTATTGTTATGAAAGAGACTTCATTTTGTCGCTTTCCATTGATAACCAATCTGAAAGTATTGAAGCTTTTAGCTCCACTTCTAGATATTTAGATGATTTATTAAATATTGATAATACCTATTTTGATGGTTTGATCAGTCAGATTTACCCCCCAGAACTTCAGTTAAATAAAGTAAATTCTTCTGATACCGAGGCCCCATTTTTGGATTTACATCTATCTATTGTAGATGGATTTGTTTCGTGCAAAATTTATGATAAACGCGATGACTTTGATTTTGAGATTGTAAATTTTCCTTTTTTGGATGGTGATGTTCCTCGTGCGCCATCCTATGGCGTTTATATTTCGCAATTAATTCGATTTGCTAGAGTGTGTAGTCATGTAACTGACTTCAACACTCGTAATAAATTATTAACGGCTAAACTCCTTAATCAGGGTTATCGGTACCATAAACTACGCAAAGCCTTTTCAAAATTTTATAGACGCCATTCTGATTTAATTTCAAAATTCAATATTGGACTTAAATCTCTCTTGCAACAAGGTCTATCGGAACCCGACTTTTATGGTGACTTAGTATATAAATTCAGAAAAATATATAACCGCAATGACTTCAGCACCCAATTTCGTAAAATCATTCTTAGATATAAAAAGATTGGGTACAACATATATATTATACGACAGACTGCATGCATGGTAGTTAACCCAATCACGGTTGGCAACTTTGCTTCCCTCTTTAATTGCACGCCGGTGGGTCAGGCCTCAGATTCTATGACGGCTCCAACGTAAAGGCTTATTGAGAATTAGAGAGATCTAATTCAAGGTAATGTTGGTTGGTGCCTGATGCTCTGTCTCTGGTCGGGCCCATCGGAGTCTAACTGCTGGTTTTCTTTTGCTCCAGCAGTTCAATGGTTTCTTGCTTTCGAGTCCTCACCGTTGTCCCACCTCTGTGGTTCTTTGATTTTTGTGTTCACGGAGATGTTGCACTGATGAGTTAGGAGGCCTTCATGCGGACTGAACAAATTATTTGTCTAAATCGCGATGGAAGTAAGGGCGAGGATTGTGGCCACTTAAAATCGATTTAAGCCCCCCAGTGGAAATCTTCCACTGACCGTTCCAAGGCGGCTCTTCTGTGGCGATTTATTTATGTTGTTGTTTGTTACTTACTGTGTGTATCACTTTTGTCTTTTTATTTTGGATGGCCATATGGCCATTTTGTGGGAGAGTAACTGTCCTTGTGGCCTTCCTTTGTTTAGGTTTCCATTATGGTCTTGTCGATTAATGTTTGTATTTCTTTCCCTTTGGTGTCTTTTATGGGGGGAGTAAGTTAATTGTATCAATTCCTGATCTTTGTTTTACTTCTACTGTTCATTCAATTTCTGTTTGTTTGCTTCATTAAGACCATTATCTGACATATTTTGGTTAACTTCTGCTTGATGAGTAGTTTTCATTCTTCTCTGTTCCCAGTCATGCTTTATGACCTTATTTTTGTCCTCAATATTAGTTTTATATTTCAAATATACTGGGCAAAACCTGTAGTCTGCGGAGTGGCTTCCATTACAGTTGGCGCAATTTCTCGCAGCAGGAATGTGTCTTACTTTACAATCAGTAACACTGTGGTACCAGCCTCCACAATGTATACAGGCAATGAAATTAGACCTACAGATACTGGCATAGTGTCGAAATTTTTGGCAAAAAGAACATCTGATTATGTTATATAAAACTGGATTTACTGATAAATTAGGAGTGCCACAGTTAATCTCTAACGGAGCAAGTTCTGTATTAAAATGTAATATTGCTTTTCCTGTTGCCTTACCAAACCTGTTGAACAGTTTTTTAATTCCTACTATTTTATTGGAGCCTGCATGGAGCCAAGTTTTCAGTTGATCTAGATTAAGGTCCAAAGGTATTGAGACAATTCCCTTGCTTGTTTTAGTTGTGGGGTTTGCCTGGCATTGGTTTCCATTGCTTTGATTTAGTCTGTTTTTCTGTGCCGTTTTGGTCCGGTTGCGTTTTTGTAGCCTAGGTGACAGATTATTAATCTTCATGTCCATTGCAGGTAGTTTTAAGCTCTCAAAGTTAAAAGATTTGGCTTTATTGGCCAGTCCTATTCTTATCTTGAAGGAAAGTTTGTTGGTCAGGTCCATTGTGAAGTGTTCCCCAATGTGTTGCCGAAAGCTAGCTGCTAGTGTACGGGCATAGTCAGCTCTGAAGAGCTGATTTGATAATAAGGTAAATACCACATAGACATAACCGTTGCTGGTGGTTGGCGGACTCAGTGGTTTGGAAAAATTGTCGGCAAATGCTGGTTTCCGGGACCTGACTGACTCCCAATCCATGCTACCCTGATCATCAATATACTCAAAATCATTGATTTGATTTTTGTTTTGACCCTGCTCAAAAGTGTCGCCTAGAGACTTTCTGGCTTCCTTAAATTTCTTGGTTTGGGGTTCATTATTATCTTCACTTAGCGGACTGTACTTATTGCTTATTTCAATACCAAAATGTCTCTTACAAGACCCTGTGATTGGATTTAAGATTTCCCCATTCCCTGCTTTTGTGAACTTGGTTGAATTTGCCTTAAATAAGGTTTTAGCGGCTGTTTCAGTCATTTCAATTGTTTTTGCAGCTAATGGTTTTGCCAATTTTGAAGTAGTATGTGTGATTTCCTTATACACCTGAGTGTCTAAAACCTTACTACTGTCTTCCTCTGTTTGAGATGGTTCAGACTGGTTATTGTTGACAGTGAGTGACTGAGGAGTATTTTCCTCTGAAACACTACCTAATGAGGAGGATGTCTGCGAGATCCCAGTGACATTTGGACTTTGAATGTTTGTCACTGATTCTTCCTCATTTTCAATGTCAGCCTTTGGAATCGGCATGCTTGCACCTATAAGCTGTGCCTGGGTCATGTTTGGAAGGCTATTAGCTATCAGACAGTGCTATTAAATGAGATTTTAATAAAATGGAGAGATCCTACCTTGTTCACAAAGCAGCTATCGAAACACACAGAACATTCAGTCATACACTTAGTTATCCTTACACACAGAGAATACTGGAACTATCCTAGTATACTTTCAAAACATTAAGATATATTTCATAAAAACATAACTTCCATGAAAACAGTGAAAATGAGAATTTAATCTTATATAGCAATATTTTAGAACTTTCCAATAATGGTTAAGATGCCACACAAAATAAAAATTATTTTTAAATTTAAAACATATATTCACTTAATTATTATGCACATTCACAGGTGAACAGATTGAAGAAAATATTATGGTAATTATCCTATATCCTATTATTCTAGATTAACACGTCCAGTCAACTGAAGTGCTAAAGCTGGAATGGCATATAACGCCTACCTAGCTATCATGCAGCCCATCTGTTTCTTCAAGCCCCACCAGCCGGGGCTTGAAGAAACAGATGGGCCTACCTAGCTATCATGCAGCCCATCTGTTTCTTCAAGCCCCGGCTGGTGGGGTCGATTTTGATTGGTTGAAAGTAAGCAGTGAGTTCAGTAATTACTTCTGTTTATTATTATCATTATTATTATTATTATTATTATTATTAATTTTTATTGAAAGGGTTAAGAGAAAACCTGTTTGGTTGTACCCAATATAAGCAGAAAGGTGTGAAAATTAGTCAGTGTGTTTTGATAAGCATGGGGACAACAGGAAATGTCAAACCATAAATTACACATGTTAATCACCTTGGTGTATACCTAAAAATCAAATTCCATGAAAGGTTCAATATCGTTTGGAAGCTAGGAATACACAGTAGAACTGAAAAGGTAAGAGTGTACATGTTTTCTCTAAGCCTCGAATTATGATTAATATTTTCATTATTATTTATTATAATTGTTATTATTCCTGTTATATTATTATTATTATTATTATTATTATTATTATTATTATTATTATTGTAAAAAAGGCACTTATATTGAGATAGATCAGGCTTATGCTACAGTGTTCCAATCCATTTAGGCAGAATAATAATTTTAAAATTTCCACAGAACTTGTTTTTTAAAAGTATTAATTGCGAGAACACGCCTATTAAAAATATATTGAAATTTTACCGTCAAACTTTTAGATAAAATATTCTGATGTATTTCATTTTTTCCGCTGGAAAACATAGATTGTAGGTACTCTTTAGAATCGCCTCGCCGAGACGGTTCTAACCAGTACGTACAATCTATGTTTTCCAGCGGAAATATGAAAATAATATACACCGCCACAAACCCCAGTTTTACTGTATAAAAGTGGAGTTTAATGGGGTTCGTAATAATTTCAAGAAAATACATGTACCCGCATATATTTTGTTCTTTTTGAACACATGGAAACCTATTTATGGCATATTTTATACGCGCATCTTTCGAATAGATAAATAGATAAACAAATAAATAAAAATAAAGAAATAAAGCCTGTAATAAAAATGTTCTATTTAAAGTTCGTAATATAAGCAGATTTCTTTAGACATTTTAAACAAAGGAGCAGTGGCTAACAGGAAGAGGATGACATTTCTCGCGGCCTTCTTGCGCATGCGCAGATATACTTTGGTATTAAGGTTCTCGCGGGTTTAAAGATCTCACGCTACAGCGGCGCTCGACGTCGCGACGTATTGAGTGTCCGTTTTGAGCCATGTATTATTTTTTTTTCTTCTCAATTTTAGCAAAAATGACAACAGAAAACAAAAACAATCACTGAAGCAAGCACCGTATCTTTTTACGGGAAATTTTCGGGTTTGAAAATCGTTCTATTTTGGCAGACATTTTAGAAAGCGCCTCTATTGAGCGGAGCGTTGCCTGGAACGGACAAAGCGCTATAATAAAGCGCTTGCCTTATGCAACTCTCCCCAGCTGTAGTGACGTTAAATATGTTCTAGAAAGGGTTACCCTTTGGAAGCCTGAGGAAGCCTGCTCCGGAACAGTGTGAACAATTTATTGATTGAGCCATAAAACCACAATCAAACAAATGTTAAAAAAGAAGTGTCCAATAGGCAATTAAAACTTTATCCAAAATTTATCGAACTGTATATGTGACTCATCACGTGAACAAGTCCGTGAATTAAAGACCCCCCTAAACCCCACTTTAAATAGAGAAAACTGGTATAACATAGTCATGTTATGCACATGATATTTTGCATAGGCATGTTATCATGTGTATGACTGGAATATTGTTGAAGGTGTGTAAGAGTGGTGATATGACTGAATGAGTGTTGAAAAGGCAGTAAGCTTCTGTCTCAGTACTATCATGAAAATATTAAGCTTCAATTCTTATTATGAAACAGCTTCATTTTAAAACTCTGAAACATCAATTATATAACTTTGCATAAAATACAGAGATGCACCTGAATTACACATACATGTACCTGGCAGCCATTCAAATCATAATTTCGTAATATCATATGACTCTGACATTTCCTTTTAAAGGTTATTTAAGCAGGTGTTGTTGTGAAGTACTTTAGAAACCTGATGAAACTGCATTTTAAAGATCATTGCGCTGCGTACCAACGCAGCGCCATTTGTAATGAGTTTGAGACACGGACTATGTAATCATGAAACTTGACTTTTCAATGATGTAAGCGAATTGTCAGTTACAGGAGTTCGCGTTATTGATAAAATTAAAACACTTTTTTAACAATTTTAATTTGCTACTACATTCAATTATACATTTAAAATCTAAATTTTTGCCATTCGAATTCTATTTTTGATACATTCTTGATTTTTAATAACGAACTATGTTTTTTGTTTTAATCATCGAAAGGGTATTCGGTTTTGATTATTATTTTATTTTCGTTCAGTACAGTCCTGAATATACTCCTGATATTTCATTGTTGAATTATCCCAAAATTAAAATTCATTGTTTGAAATGGATGACAGAAGTCTATGTGTGTTTAAAATTGATGACAGTGCTTCTACACAGAATGGTACAATCTACGGTTTAAACGTATCCCTTTCGATTCCAATGATTGTTTACTGCGCAATATTTAAGCCTGCTACTACAGCAAAGGCTAACCCTTTCAACCCTGAAGCCCGGCACAGATACTAATGCAAACGTGTAAATCCTGATGAGATAGCGCATAATGAGCCACCTTATAAGGATATATAACTTGTTATCCTGATGACTCTTTTAAGCTAGATACTATATTAAGTAGAATGGACGTGCCCAAAGTCAGTGATGGTAGAGCCCACGCCGATAACTCAGGGGTGGAAGGGTTGAAGGGGTAAATAAATCAAAGCACTGGCAGCACTGATAGGTCGAGTATCTCTTAGTGTAGATTGAAAAAATGGCCCTGAAGGGGAACTTGAACTGTGTCATTTAACCCTTTACCCTAAGCAAACAGTGTAGACCCTAGAACAGACACCGCGTTCTGATATGGGTCTACACTGTTTGCAAAACCCAACACATGATTGCAGTCCAGATTCTACAGATAATTCTCTAAGATGTAAATAACGCGGCTTTTTTTTTTTTTTAGGTTTAACGTCCCCGTCAACACGGTAAAGGTCATTTTGGAGACGTTGCTTCCAATTTTGTGGGATGTGTACCCGACACTGAGATGTAATAACATCTCAAGCCATGTCGACCAATGAAACCAATAGGGTTTATAAGCATGGACTGTCCGACTTGCACTGCTTTACATGGGCAGGCTTAGTTCCTCTAAGTGGTTTACCAGTGCTCGTGTGGGGTCGGATTTCAGCTCTGCGTGGTAGCATCATGCAGCCCATCTATTTCTTCAAGCCCCGATGGACCTGGGCCGCCCGACATTGAGATAAAAAGACAACGCAAGCCCTGCCGCCCAATTAAACCAATAGGGTTTATAAGCATGGACGGGCCGACTCGCACCGCCTTGCCTGGGTAGGCTTATATCCTCTTAGCGGTTTACCAGAACTCGTGTGCTGGTCGGTTTCAGCTCTGCGTGGAAGCGTCTGGCCGCCCATCTATTTCTTCAAGCCCCGATGGGCGGGGGCGTTTTTTTTTTTTTTTTTGTAAATGATCCCTACCTTGATTTCCTAAAAAAACACGCCTATATAATTTTGACCCCCTTAAACCCCACTTTTATATAGTGAAACTGGAGTTAACGGTGACACCCATTATTTTTTCTTATTTCTGATTAAAAATAGCTTGTAGATGCCCGTTAGAACCGCCTGTCCGAGGCAGTTATAACGAGTAATCACAATCTATATTTTGAACAGAAATATGATAAATATCAGATTTTCTTCTGAAAATTTATCATTTTTTTTTTGACGGTAAAATTTTCAATGTATTTGAATAGGTGTTCTTTAGTAAAGAGTGATAGTCACGTGAGCGCAACGTTGAAAGTGTTGTGTTTAGGAACTTTGGTCGATTGGCAAACAATCGACCCAAAAAGTGTTTCTGGGTGGGTCTGGGAGGGGTGGAATTAACAGTGATTTCCGACATTGTTGGTTACTTCCCATCAGGCACATGACGTAATTTTGACGTCACATCAACGTCGTTGCAACGTCATGACTTTAATGCAACGTCACATCTACGTCCGTGCAACGTCGTGCCATTGCACCGACGTTGAGTTGACGTTGCCCTTGCGACGTGTGCCTGCTGGGTTATTGATATTCTCATACTGATTTTAAACAGCAGTATTTAAAACATTCATTATGCAATGAAAAATGGGACTGAAAATTTAAGTAGAACAATTATTTTTCTTTCATCCAATGTTAAATTTGAGAAAATCAAATAAAAACAAATTGGTCATTTTGAGGTTGTTTTAATTTTTTCGGGATTTTCGGAGCAGGAAAAATGCCAGTACAGGTAATGTCCCTTGATTTGACATGAGGCATGATGATCCCAATTGTCCCGTATGTACAAAGAATCTTTCTTCCGTCGGACCATTAGAGAGTGGAATGCTCTTTCCGATTCGATCATTTCCACAGTTGAAGGTGCTGATAATACTGAAACTAATTTTGCCTCTTTCGTGAGAGCAAGGGACTAACTTCACAGGTCCTGATCTTTGAATGGCATTTGACGTATCCTCAGTAATAATTCCGAATGCTGATTCTGGTATGTGACTTTACCGAAGGAGAAGAATCAGCATTTCCTAGGGTCATCCCAGAAGGCAAATATAGAGTCACCCTCCTCAGAGTGCATAGGACACTTCAGTGTTTTTCACACGGTGCATCGTGACATTGACATTTGACCCTTGACCTCGAAAATCTATAGTGTTCATCATCGCTCAACGGGAAACATTTGTGGAATGTTTGATACTTCAATGATGATAGCTTCGTCTTTTATCCTGTTCACAATGTTTTCAATGTCAAGTCCATTGTTAACTTGGCATTTGACCCTTGACATTGAAAATCAATAGGATTTATTCTCTCTTCATGTGGAGCATTTATGGAAGGCATGATGCTTCTCCGATGATGGCGTTGTCTTTAATCCTGTTCACAAGTTTCCGGACACACGGACACCCACACAAACAACCACACACGGACGTATGTTATCCATCGCAACTTTGTTGCGAGGGGATAATAACGAACAATCATGTAATGTGTCATTGCTGGTGACAGATAGATCTCAAAGCTATAATTCTGAAGTCATTCAAAATTCCTAAAGTATTATGTTGCTTATTTGCGGCGAAATGCTCTTTATGACCTGCTCGCGATGTTTCATACTCTTGTTCCACCTTCTCTGTTTATGATTTGTACTGCCCGCAATTGGGAATGGCCTTAGAAAACCTTTCCTATAATGAATCGGTAAGAAAAGGCTCATTCTCATGTGTTAAGTCCAACCCTTTAAAGACATGCACAATTATGAAATCTTTTAATGAAATTAAAGGTAAACTAGATCGCGCAGTCGATGGTATACCATCGCAAATACCCGCTTTTTCTATGAAAAACACTAATGACTATGTATTAGCTAGCCAAAACTACATATATGTTAAAAAAGTTGCAAAGAACATTCTAACTGATAAGCAAAGTTTCAGGAGTGTAACTCTTATAGTTTAGAAGATATGGCAAAGTCATACTTTTTTACCTTTGACCTTGGGATCATGTTGAGGTCCACCAAAATTATCCCAATTTATTCTATATTCCAACGGCCATCCAATATCCAAGTTTCAGAAGTGTAACACCAATAGTTTAGAAGATATGGCAAAGTCATACTTTTTGACTTTGATCTTGGGGTCATGTTAAGGTCGAGGCCACACCAAAAGAATCCCAATTTGTTCTATATCCAAAGGGCCATCCAATAACCAACGTTTCAGAAGTGTAACTCCAATAGTTTAGAAGATATTGCATAATCAAACTTTTTGACCTTTGATCTTGGGGTCATGTTGAGAACGAGGTCACACCAAAAGTAGCCCAATATATTTTATATTCCAAGGGCCGTCCAATAACCAAAGTTTCAGAAGTGTAACTCAGATAGTTTAGAAGATATGACAAAGTCATACTTTTTTTACCTTTGACCTTGGGGTCATGTTGAGGCCAAGGTCACACCAAAAGGAGCCCAATTTATTCTATATTCCAAGGGTCATCCAATAACCAAAGTTCCACAAGTGTAACTCCAATAGTTTAGAAGATATGGCAAAATAATACTTTTTGACCTTTGACCTTGGGGCCATGTTGAGGTCAAGGTCACGCCAAAAGTAGCCCAGTGCCATCTACATTCCATGTATTATCCACAGGCAAAGTTTGAAAAAATGTATCTTAACCGGTTTCAGAGGAGATCCATACCATAGAAACTCGACGGACGTATGAACACACACATACTTACATACAAAAATACATACATACAGACCCCCGGACTGATAGACACTCGACTCTGACACGAAAACAATATACCCGATTTTTTTTTTTTTCGAAAAAGCGGGTATAAAAAAGTTGTTTTCCGCAGCGCTTCCTCCTTTGCTCCAACATGGAGCAATTTTTTACTTGTATTATTAGTGCAGTCATCAAAATCATGACAGATAGCTTATAGTTAGAAGAGATTTTGGCAAGAGTTGTGATAACAAGCATGATGCAATGAGAGAGGGATATTGCGCGAGATTTTTGAAGTGATTATAAATACTGGGGTTTTCTGACCAAGATTTCAGATGTCTACTTGATCAGCTTGCAGACCGTTAGTCTGGTTTAGGAGTTGTGCACTCGTATGAGGTGCCTGCCTAATAAATCTGCTGAAACTCTCAATATGACTTTAGTTATATTTTATAATTAAGAAACACTATACGATCACAGTCAAAGGTGTATAGCTACGCTATATATCTTGCTTTGTTGCCGTGACCAGGATTAAAATAAAAAAAAGGAACCTTACGACAGAAACAGAAAAATGGACACCAAGGTAGGTGACGTTTACTTTTACTTTTTCTGGTTATGTTTGTTATTTGTTCTGTCACCAATTATCATTCAAAATTATGGAAGGAAATTGATCTAAAACGAAAGCTAAAATGTAGGTCAAAATTAATTTTAGCTTAATTTATTTATTTTATTTTTTTTTTCTTTTCAACATGGCTCAACAAGGACAAGCCCAAGCACAGGCTCAGCATCAGCAACAGCTTGATCCTGCTGCGCAGGCTTTTGTAAACATACAATTAGAACTTGCCAATGTGTCACAAGCATTAACGACACAGGGGGCCTCAACAAGCGTGATTAAATTTGATGGCAACTCTAAAAACTTTAGGGAATGGATCAAATCCATTGAAAAATATTCAATTCTTGCTGATATACCTGAGGCAAGAAAGAAGTTGATTGCATATCAATCTTCTGGGGGAGCAGTTAGTGGTTTTATACAGAGGTATATGGCTGCTAACCCAGACGGTAATTGGCAACAACTTAAAGAACAATTAGCTGTCCGTTTCAGTGATGTTACGGATAGGCAAATGGCGCTGTCATTGTTGCGCAGCGTGAAACAAAAAGTAGGGGAAAACATACAGCTTTTCGCTGAAAGTATTCTTTCTTTAGCGGAAGAAGCCTACCAAAACCAAGGAGGCGACGCTGTAGAACGTCAACTTATTGACATTTTTGTTGATGGGTTGACCCAAGACAACTTAAAATTAAAGATTCTTAGAGATCAGCCAGATACATTGCAGGGGGCTATTGCAATCGCCACTAATGAGCAGAATCTTAGGGCTAGGGTTCAAATGTCGCATACATTTCACCCACAAAGAAAAGAGGCACCTATGGATGTTGACCATTCTAGAGGTCAACGGTTTAACTTTAGAAAATTTAATAGGGTTAACAGCACACAGCAAAATAGAAACCCTAGGGTAAAGTGCTGGAATTGTGGTCAAGAAGGTCACATTTCCAGAGATTGCAAAAATAAAGAACATCAAAGTAGACCACCTATGGGTCATGGAAGACCTAGACATCAGAATAATGTACAAAATGTAGTACCTGGTCAGGAAAACTGGGACACTCATTGCATACAGGGGTCGATGTAATGAGTAAAGAAAACAATAGACATTTACCTCATCAAAAGTTTAAGATCAATGTTTCAGGCAGTCCAAATTCTTGTTTAGTTAAAATAGGTAAACAAAGGTTTAGAACTCTTGTAGACACTGGAGCTGAATGTTCATTAATGCACCGTAGAATTTATGAGCAGCTTAAGAATAAACCAAGACTCACCCAAAAGAAAGTTTGTTTACAATCTGCAAATGGGAGTGAGCTTAAGTGTGACGGTTGCATTACTGTACAGTTTTGTATCGGTGGTACCGAAATGTCTCAAGACTTCTATGTGATCCGAGATTTAAATAGAAATTTGATACTTGGTTTGGACTGGCTTAAACAGAACAACGTTAGGATATATTTTGATTTAAAATGTTTAAGAATCAATGGTAAACACTATGTTAATTTAGAGGAGGATATACATATAGCTTCAACGGTTAGGATGAAAAGAACATGTTTAATTAAACCTAATACAGCCATGATATGCTATGGAAAAGTAAGAGAAAATCCAGACTTACCAGTAGGTTCGTCATATGAGGTTTCACAAATAGATAAAGGATTTTTAATTAATCAACCAGGCTTACAAATTATTAAAAGTAGAAGTAAAACAAAGATCAGGAATTGATACAATTAACTTACTCCATCCATAAAAGACACCAAAGGGAAAGAAATACAAACATTAAGCGACCAGACCATAATGGAAACCTAAACAAAGGAAGACCATATGGACAGTTACTTTCCCACAAAATGGCCATATGGCCATCCAAAATTAAAAGACACAAGTGATACACACAGTAAGTAACAAACAACAACATAAATAAACCGCCACAGAAGAGCCGCCTTGGAACGGTCAGTGGAAGATTTCCACTGGGGGGCTTAAATCGATTTGACGTGGCCACAATCCTCGCCCTTACTTCCGTCGCGATTTAGACAAATATTTAGTTCAGTCCGCATGAAGGCCTGTTTCTACTGTTAACACTGTTTCTACTTTAGCAAAAGATAGATCTTTGCCAGTGTTAATTGTTAACAACACCAACAAATATATTAAAATCTATAGACATGGTTTGTTAGCTAAAATATCAGAGCTTCAAAATAATGTTACACATGTAGATTCAGTTATTCAAAATAACAGCTGTGAAAATAAATTAGACTTGAAAGACCTTGATGTACCTGAAAAATATAGGTCAAAAATTGAAAATCTTATCTTGAGAAATAGAGACTTGTTTGCAAATAAAGATTCTGAATTAGGAAAAACAGACACAGCTAAAATGCAAATTGATATAGGTAATCATGAACCAATTAAAATGAAACCTTATAGAACTCCAATTAAAAACAGAGAGGTAATTGACAAGGCAATTAACGAAATGTTAGATGCAAATGTAATTAAAAGGTCAAGATCACCTTGGTCATTTCCTGTTGTGATTGTTGACAAGAAAGATGGCAGTAAAAGGTTCTGTGTTGATTTTCGAAAATTAAATCAAATCACAAAGAAAAATTCCTTTCTTTTACCCTTAATAGATGATATCTTAGCCTTACTTGGTAGAGCAAAATACTTTACATCTTTGGACTTGAAAAGTGGATATTGGCAGGTTGCCATGGACGAGAAGGACAAAGAAAAACAGCTTTCGCATGCCACAAAGGGTTGTTCGAGTTCAATGTGATGCCCTTTGGCCTTTCTAATGCTCCTGCGGTATTTCAAGAACTTATGTCTGTTGTGTTACAAGGTTGCAATGATTTTGCTACAGCATACCTTGATGATATATTGATTTTCAGCTCAACATTGGAAGAACATTTGAGACATCTTAGTTTGATCTTTGATAAATTAAGACAGCATAATTTGAAACTTAAGCTTAAGAAATGTGGTTTTCTTAAATTAGAAACTAATTATCTTGGCTTTGTTATTAGTGAACAAGGAATCAAACCTGATGAAAAGAAGGTTGATGCGATAAGATCTTTACCTGTTCCAACTTGTGTAAAAGAAGTAAGATCATTCATTGGTATGTGTTCTTACTACAGGATATTCATTCCAAACTTCTCTCAGATAGCTGAACCAATCATTGCTTTGACAAGAAAATACGCACATTACAAGTGGTCAGACGTACATCAAACTGCATTTGAATTCTTGAAAGAAAGCTTAACAGCTGTCCCACTTTTGGTTTATCCAGATCCAAATAAACCATATGTTCTTTATACAGATGCTAGCAACTCGTGTGTTGGTGCATGCCTTACACAGGAGTGTGAGGGTGATGAAAAGCCAATTTATTATTTGTCCCACAAACTTAGTAAGTCCCAATGTAAATGGTCTGTAGTAGAAAAAGAAGCATTTGCAATACATTTTGCTCTTCAGAAGTTAGATTATTATCTGCACAATGCTCAGTTTGTCATAAGAACTGATCATAAACCTCTGAAATACTTGCTTGAATCTCCTATGCAAAACAAAAAGATTCAACTTTGGGCTTTAAGTATGTCAGGCTATAATTGTACTATAGAGTACATTGCTGGTACAACAAATACATGCGCTGACCTACTTTCCAGGCACCCAGATAATGTAAACAAAACTGAGGAAAGTACAGTTAGTGAAGACGTAGAAGTAGAAAAGGCACTTGATGTCAATGACAACTTATATCAGGTGAATGTGTTAGACTCTAATCAGTTTGATCCAAAAACGTTTGCTGGTTGTTGTCTTCCAAATGAAGATACATTTGAAAAGTGTGATTGTTCTGATTTTACAAAAGAAGGCTTTGACATGAAAATTGAACAAACTAGGGATGATGAAATTTCAAACATTAGGTCAATGATTTTGAATGGGGAAGAGAGTAAAGATGTTCAAAAACATTATCTCTTGGTAGATGGATTGGTATACTATTTATCAAATGCCAATGACGATCCAAATTTAAGATTGTATATTCCAAAACATCTTAGATCTTTGGTTGTAACTCAGTATCATGACAGTAATGGTCATATGGGGGTACAGAAAACTTTTAATTCTATTCGTCAGAAATACTTTTGGCCAAATTTGTTTAAAGAAATTCACAAGTATGTTTCTGATTGTATGACTTGCAGGACTAGGTCAATGCAGAAAACGAAACATCCGTTACAAGAAACAGATATTCCACCATACCCTATGGCAAAACTCAGTCTTGATCTTTCGGGTCCTTATCCAACAACTTTGTCAGGCAATAAATATATCATTGCATTTGTTGATTGGTATAGTGGTTGGCCTGAAGCTTTTGCAGTTCCAGATAAGACTGCTGAAACAGTAGCTGAATTGATCATTGGACACATTTTCCCACGTTTTGGCTGTCCTTTACAGATCGTGACGGACAATGGAATTGAGAATGTAAATAAGATGGTCAAGGAAACATTGGAAAAACTTAATGTTGACCATATTTTGACAAGCGTGTATCATCCTCAGAGCAATGCAAAAGTTGAAAGATTCCATAGAACTTTGCATGACATTTTAGCTAAAATGGTAGCTGATAATCAACAGAGCTGGGATTTGTATCTTTGTCAAAGTTTAGCAGCAATTAGATTTAACGTTAGCGAATCTTCTAAATTTTCGCCTTATTATCTGCTTTACAACAGAGATGTAGTATTGCCAGTTGACAATATATTACAGCCTAGGAGAAAATATTTAGGTGAAGATTTCCACCAAGTTGCTTTACAAGAACAGCACAGAGCTTTTGTACATGTAAGAAATTACTTACAAAAAGCAAAGAAGCGCCAGACTAAATATGCAGATAAAAACGTTAAAGAGGTAGAGTTAAAAGTAGGAGATCCAGTTTATTACCAAAATAAACAAAGAAAGGGTAAATTAGGACAGAAGTGGAAACCTTATTATAGAATAATTGAGAAAACGGGACCTGTATCTTTCGTAATTAAAAACCAATTAGATGGTACAACAAGTAGAGTATATGCAGGCGATTTAATGTTGGCGAATGTAAGAGATTGGCCTGTTTCCAAAAATGAAAGTAGTAGAAAACTTAGAGACGCAGCATATGTTATTCCACCTCAGGCCTCTGAGTCAGAAACAGAAACTGATTCTGATTCAGAAGAACAAATTCCCTTGGCTAAGCTAGTCAAGAAATACAGACAAGAAAGAGAAACGTCTTCTGATGAAGAAGATATACCTTTAATGGAGTTACAGAAAAGGTTAAAACACAAAGAAGCTAGGCAAAATCAAAGTGAAGAAACTGAGGTCAAGGATATGGAATGTAATGACGATTTATCCTCTGATAATTCCTGTTCTATGCCTTTGGTTGAAAACAATGATTTAGCTAGTGATATGGATGTGAATGTAGTTTATTCACAGCAGCCATTGTCTAATGGTGTAGCCAGCGAGACAGTTAGGTCATTGAAAAAGAGACGAAGGAAGTCTCGAGATAAAGCAGAGAGTTTACAGAAGCTCTTGAGGTTAATGTCTAATATGTTATAAAATGACCTCGTAATGTTATGTTCTTTAATGAGGTAAGGGCCTCATGTATGTTAATAGAGGTGAATTGTAAATAAGTACCTCGTTTAACAAGTGTAGTAATGCCCATTTTTATTTAATTTCAGATTAACAATATGATGATCACATTAATCTTGGGATCATTGTTTGTTAGCCAAGCATTCGGACTCTTTACATCCGAAAATGTTGTGTTTCAAAAGACTAATGAAGTCTTTATTAACGATGCACACTGGTCTGTAACATTTATTCATGATTTGAGACCGTTTGAGAATTTGATTTTAAAGATTCAAAACGATCTTGCTCGCACTGATGAAATTGTGAAATATATGACAAACTTTTATCAGAAGTCAAATTTAACGGGATATGTAGAAACATTCCAAAGTTTACATGTTGAAGTTAACCTTTTAACAGATACATACAAGTCTGTTTATGAAAACTTTGATGAGTACCAGACACTTTCAGTAAACAGTCATGAACACAAAAGGTCATTAATTCCTATAATAGGACAATTAATGAGCACTCTTTTTGGCACTGTATCAGAAAGTGACCTTGAGAACATAGATAGAAATATTAAAACCTTGGCACTTAACCAAAATCAGATAATACATGATCTTGATGTAAGTTTATCTGTACTTAACTTAACAAGAATGCAAGTAGCAGAAAATAGGAGATTAATTATGGATCTCATTATAGTTATTCAGAAGCTTGACCATAAAATAAGATTGCTTGAAAGAACAATCGAACAACAGTTTGTTAGACTTGAACAATTTATTCATACATACTTACAATTCAAAATGATACTTGATGAAATTAGGCTTACCACGCAAGATGCTATATTTTATCTTGAGAGCTTAAAATCTGAACTAAACATGTTGTCAATGCATCATTTATCAACTAATACAATCTCTCCTAAAGATCTGAAGCAATTATTAATTGAAGTAGAAACAAAACTTCCTAATAACTTTGAGCTTCCTAAAAATCCTCGTAAGGATATTTGGTATTTTTATAAGACATTGACATGTATAACATACCTTGAAAATAATGAAATTAGAATCATCCTTAAAATTCCACTAATTAACACGAAGGAAGAATATGAAGTGTATAAAATACATAACTTACCACTACCGCTACTCTCAAATAATCAGACAGATGTATTATTAAAATACAGTTTAGAAAATGAAATGTTACTGGTCTCGAAGGATAAAACAAAGTTTTCCCTTCTATCTGAAAGTACATTTCAGATGTGTAATAATTATCATTTTCAGTTCTGCAATCCTGAGACAGCATTTTATCAGACCAACGTAAATAAGTTTTGCGTTGTTGCTCTCTTCATGCAAAACCTGCATGACATTAAAAAGTACTGTAAACAAGTAGTTGTGTTGGATGAAAGGTTACCAACTACGAAGTACTTGTCATTTGGTATTTGGATTGTTGTCACAAATAGACCTCTGACATTTACATTAAATTGTCAGTCATATGAACCGAAGAATGCTGACATTAAAATCACACCACCACTTGGCATTATCCGGTTAAATAACACAAGTAAAGCCTCGAACAAATATTTACAGTTACCTGAATATTTTGGCAGACATAGTAACTTTGAAAGGTCAGATCCTTTGCAAGCACTTTTGAAATTACATAATGTTTCAACCTTTTACTTTTGGCCTGATATCAAAACTAAATTAGGATCTAAACCAATGAAGTTGCCACCACATTTGTCAGGTTTGAAAGGGATTCCTTTACAAAATCTACTCCATGAAACAAGAAACTATAAACCTGTAATATTAGATGAGACTAAATCCAGTACTAGTTGGATACATGTTATGCTAATCAGTATTGCATCGACGGTATTATTAATTGCAATTATCTTAATAATCTTACGTAGAAGAAACAGTGTATATAAGATAATTGGTGTAAGGCAGGCTAACACACATGATCTTGAGAAGGTGAATGTGAAACGGTCACCGATCAAAGGTGATGTTATCGAGATGTCCACTCTGATCGAGGAACAAAACGTCGATAACGTTGAGGAAGGACAAAAGACCTTCAAGTGGAATGACGCAACGGCGGCATGGGCAAAGAAATAAGGAAAATTTGTGCACAGTGTTTTTAAGCAGATTTATTTATGAATACTAGTTATATAAACAGTGTTTGTTAACAGGAATAAGTTAACAGTATTTAGCTATTCAACGGTATATAGCTATTGTTACATGTTATGAACTATTTTGCATAACATATGAACTTTATCGTACGATGTGTTTTCATTATGTATATAGCTCATGTGATCGTAGTAGTACTAATGGTTATAGTACATTGACATTTCAGTGACATTTATTTGTGCCTTGTATAGTCCTGAAGACTATGCATGGACGAAGGTTTAGTGATCAGAACTTTAGTGACTTTTAAATAATAAAATCCTGAGTATGCCCCTTAAGGTCATGCTTAGGTGAAGATGTACATGTGACATTAAAACTTTATTTATTACAGCCAGACGACATTAGTGTTGTACAGGAACACTACGGATATTGTAAAGAACATCCACCACATCCAACTTACCTTATTACTAACCTACACCACCAGCCAACACACAGCTCAGATAACAACGATGGGATACTAATGGCGAATAAAATCTACAGAGTTCCAGTTATACCTATTCCACAACCTCCAACAGTTATAAATTTGAGGGAAGAACAATGTGACTGTGTGAATTCTCGATCCAAAAAGGAATAAAAACTTAATCTAAAAACAGTGTGTTTTAATGAGCCCTTTATTAGTCTTATAGTTGGTAGAAATCCTGGTTGCAAGTATATTGCTTATCCTGGTAATTGGGAAGTCTACTAGATTAGAAGGGTTTATTAAAAGAAATGATTAAAAGAAAACATCTTAGACATTTAATTAACAATTAAACTTTGAAACTTCGTTTTAATCCTGGTCCTAATCCTGGACAAATCCTAATCAAATGTTTTTATTGGATCCTTGTCACATATTAGCTTAATTACAAATTAGGTTAATTATAATCCTAGTTATATGAAACATACATGACATTAATTAATTAATTAATCTTGATTGATGATATGTTATTCATCCTGGTTTTCATCCTGATGAGTAATATATGTATCATATAATCCTGGTCACTTATATATGTGAATGGATCCTTGCCAATGACATGTGTTTATGATGTCTTGTTTATGCATGATCCTGGTCACTGACATGTGTTTATGATATATGTTGATAATATCATGTTACTATTTAGATATCATCCTGCTCACTGATATATGTTGATGATCATCCTGGTCACTGATATATGTTGATGATATCTTGTTTTATTGCATACATCCTGGTCAATGATGTATGTTGATGATATCTTGTTTTATTATATATGAATTGTGTATACAGTATATGTACAAGAGGTTTTGGTCAGAATTATTAGATAAATTAATTAAGGGGTTAATTAATTTACTCAACAATGGGAAGTATATAACATAGTCATGTTATGCACATGATATTTTGCATAGGCATGTTATCATGTGTATGACTGGAATATTGTTGAAGGTGTGTAAGAGTGGTGATATGACTGAATGAGTGTTGAAAAGGCAGTAAGCTTCTGTCTCAGTACTATCATGAAAATATTAAGCTTCAATTCTTATTATGAAACAGCTTCATTTTAAAACTCTGAAACATCAATTATATAACTTTGCATAAAATACAGAGATGCACCTGAATTACACATACATGTACCTGGCAGCCATTCAAATCATAATTTCGTAATATCATATGACTCTGACATTTCCTTTTAAAGGTTATTTAAGCAGGTGTTGTTGTGAAGTACTTTAGAAACCTGATGAAACTGCATTTTAAAGATCATATTATTAGTGCAGTCATCAAAATCATGACAGATAGCTTATAGTTAGAAGAGATTTTGGCAAGAGTTGTGATAACAAGCATGATGCAATGAGAGAGGGATATTGCGCGAGATTTTTGAAGTGATTATAAATACTGGGGTTTTCTGACCAAGATTTCAGATGTCTACTTGATCAGCTTGCAGACCGTTAGTCTGGTTTAGGAGTTGTGCACTCGTATGAGGTGCCTGCCTAATAAAGCTGCTGAAACTCTCAATATGACTTTAGTTATATTTTATAATTAAGAAACACTATACGATCACAGTCAAAGGTGTATAGCTACGCTATACTGGGGTTTACGGGGGTAAACATTATTTTCCTTATTTCTGCTCCAAGACATAGGTTACTGGTACTCGTTAGAACCGCCTCAATGAGGCGGTTCTAACGAGCACCCAAAACCTATGTTTGGGGTATAAATAAGAAAAATATCACATATTTCATCAGAAAAATTGCTTTTTTGAGGTTTGAAAAATTTACAATATCACACGGATGTGTTATCGTAATGAATCTTTGTCACATTTAACATTAGGAAAACGCGCCTATCCAATTACGACATTGTAAACTTTACCGTCGGAAAAAAAAAATTAAGATGAAAAAAATGTGATATTGTTCTTATTTCTGCTCAAAATATAGATTGCAGGTACTCGTTAGAACCGCCTCATCGAAACAATTCAAAAAGGCAACAAACATGTCCTTGAAAGGCATTATGCAAATTATTATGAACTTTGGTGCGTGGACAGAATCCTATGTAAACTGCCTATAGAGTAAACCTCTCCCTTTTCATTTTTCCTTCCACACACAAAAATGCATTTTTATATGCATGTTGTATGACTGTTCCTATAATTTGGAACATGATAAAGAATATTTCTAGAAACACACCGTCGTTCTGAATAACTATTTATTTTAGCCCACATTCCACGTAGATATTAGACCTTAAGCGGTTCTTTAGCTAGTGTGTTCGCACACAAAAAGCATATATTTGCAAAACGGTACATGTATAGCTCGCACAATAATGCAAAGATTTGGACGGAGTCTTACTGTTGGGTTTTGTTTGCTCCAGCATTCCAGTTATTCCATGCCGTTGAGTCCCCATTGTTGTTGCATCACTGTATTCCTTTAATGTTTATGTTTTCAGAGATATTGCACCGATGAGTTAGAAATCCTTTTATGCGGACTGGATCATTTATTTGGTTTAAACAGTATTTATTGAATGACAATACCATACATTGAACAATACATTGAAGCAAAATGAGAACAGTATTTGACAGAAAGCACTTTGGCTTATATTGGTCATCTCCGGAATCTACTGCATCGTTGAATGGCTATACAAAAGGTAAGTAGGATATGTCAGTAACAGTTAGGTTGTGAGAAACAGAGAGAGAGAGAGAGAGAGAGAGAGAGAGAGAGAGAGAGAGAGAGATCAGGTTAAGATAGCAGGAGGAAAAAAGAAAAGAAACGGCTGTATTCCCTGGTTCCTAAGGAATAAGTCAAGATACTTGTTAAATATGAAGCAATTATTTTGTGGTAATGGGGCATCTTATTGGTGCTGCATAAATCTACTTGACTTAATAAATTCTTGCACTTGAAGGAACAAGGTTTCGTTCTCGTGATTATTTGCAGACTCTTTTCCATACACGAGCTCCCTGACTGAGTAATGGGAAAGATTAGCTGGCAAATAAGATCGTCTTCGTTCGGCTGCGAAACGAGGGCAAATGAAAAAGAAGTGATTTGCACTTTCGAAGCCGCCATATTGACAGGATGGGCTGTCTACTATGTTTTTACGGTATAACTCCGAATTGAGAGAACTGCACTACATTCTCAGTCGTGCATGGAGGATTTGACCTATTCGTGATCCTAAGTTATACAATTTTGGAGGGCTTCTTAAGTTTCTGTTCAGTAGATATTTAAATGATGCTACAGAAGAAGCCTGCTTTGTTGTTTCAGGTAAGTTGTTCCATGCTTGGATGACAGAGGGAAAGTAGGAAGCTCTGGAGAGGTTCGTGTTAGCCCGAAATGTCTGGAAGTGGTCAGCATTTCTAAGATTATAAGATGACGCTTCATGTACAAGTGGCGGTAAAAGGTCGACAAGATAGTCGGAGGTTAGGCCATTTCAGACTTTATAAAATATAAGGAGTTTGTGCTTGTTTCTTCCTTTCCTGAAGTGACTCCCAACCTAGTTCAGAGTACAATCTGTCAATGCTGTATAATTTTGTAGCACCACTGATTATTCTTGCAGCCTCGTTGTGAATAGCGTCTAGTTGTTTTTTGTTTGCGTTCGAACAGTTGTCCAAAACGGAATCGCTGTATTCTATCAAAGGTCGTATGTATGCAAAATACATTTTCTCTAGTGATTTACGGCTTACTCGGAATTTGAGGACTCGAAGTAAGTTTAGCCTTGTCCATGCACTTTTGGAAATGTTCTCTATATGATGAGTCCATTCGCAGTTGCTTGAAAATGTAAGTCCTAAATGCTTATGCAGGTTGGTTTCTTTGAGTATTGTATTATTCATCAGAAGAGTAGGATGTATTACGGGATTTCGTTTTCTGGTTATTTAAAGGAGAATGTTTTCTTGGCGTTGAAGTTAACAAGCCAATCCTCTACCCATTCGGATATCAACTGCAAGTCCGAATTCAAGAGTCTAGCGGCAGTATTGGGATATACCACGATAATGTAAAGGCTGGTGTCGTCTGCGAAGAGTCGTATCGAACAGCCTATTCTGGTAACAATATCATTGATGAAAATTAGAAACAGCAGTGGTCCCAAAATAGATCCTGGGGCAACACCCGCAAGAACGGGGGCCCATTCTGAGGTCTGGCAATTATGCACAACACGTTGTCTTCAGTCGGAAAGATAACTAGAAAAACAATTTAAAATTACCTCTGAGCAGCCTATGCCTGAAAGTTTGTGCAGGAGACCTTTGTGCCAGACTCTGTCGAAGGCTTTGCTGATGTCGCAAAACACAGCTCGAACTACTTTCCCACTATCTTCAGCTTGACCGAAATGATGGTAGGTGTGTATTAGTTGGTATGTTGTAGAATCCCCTGGTACAAAACCTGATTGCAGTGGAGTTAGGATTTGGTGATGAGCAATATAATTGTAGAGATGCTTGTGAACACAGCGCTCCGTCACTTTGCCAGAAAGGCTAAGCAGGGAAATAGGTCTGTAGTTGCCAGGATTAGTTTTGTCGTCTTTCTTGTGTATGGGTGTAAGGTTAGCAGCTTTCCAAAGAGAAGGGAAGTACCCCTGTTGGAGGGAACGATTAAATACTATAGAAAATGGATTTGCAAGAATTAAGGCACATTCTTTTATATAGAAGACGGGGGCTGACTAAATCAGGACCACAGGACTTGGTGATAATTTATTTGTTTAAACCGCGACAGAACCAAATGCAAGGATTTTGGCCAAGTAATATTGTAAAGTCCCTTGTAAAAACTTTTTACTGACAGTTCCAAGGCGGTACTTCTGTTGTGGTTTATTAATGTTATTTCATGTGTATTGCTGATATGTTTAGTATAATGGATATCCGTTTGGACAGTTTGTGAGCAAGAAACCGTCCTGTTGGCATTCCGCTTTTGACTTTTGAATTATGGTGAAGTTGTTCCATGTTTGTGTTTTTTTTTTCCATTGTCAATACGAAAACACGCCTATACTAATACATTGTAAAACTCACCGCCTTAAAAACGAACAATTTCAGATGAAAAATTGTGATATTTTTCTTATTTCTGTTCAAAATATAGATTGTGGGTACAATTAGAACCGCCTCATCGTGGCGGTTCTGACGAGTACCCACAATCTATATTTTAGAGCAGAAATAAGAAAAATAATGTTTACCCTTACCAACCCCAGTTTTACTATATAAAAGTTGGTGGGGTTCAAGGGGGTCAAAATTATATAGGCATGTTTTCGTGATAGTTTCGGATGGGATATAAGAGATAATTGTATCGATTCCGAACCATTGCCTTCACTTCCAGTTTGCACAAATGTTAATCAGGTCATCTGCATCTTGCCCGTTCATTTATTTACTCTCATTTATCTAAAATATGTAAATAAATCCAAGGCCCTAGCATGACTCATTTTGCAGTATCCTGCTATACTTTTTTTTTCAATATACTAAGGGCCATCTTTTGCCAAACATTTATGGCATTTGCATTGAGGATAATTTGTCTGTGTGCCACATGTCTTACTAAGCTCAAACAATTCTGTTAATTTGTGTTCACAATATTCCTTTTGTATCACAATGTTGCTTTGTTATGTGTCATACTGATGTCGTTATTACAGATCAGTTATCCTCGTAATAATGAGTTAGTTATCTCGTTATTACAGATCAGTTATCCTCGTAATAATGAGTTAGTTATCTCGTTATTACAGATCAGTTATCCTCGTAATAATGAGTTAGTTATCTCGTTATTACAGATCAGTTATCCTCGTAATTAATGAGTTAGTTATCTCGTTATTACGGGTCAGTTATCTCGTTATTACAAGTTAAACATCGCAATCTTGTAATACGATTAAATGATCTCGTTATAACGAGATAACTTACTTGTTATTGCGATTTTACGAGAATGGACGTCATTTCCGTAATAACAAGATAATTATTATTGTTTAGTTGTTGTTCTTAAAATGGACCTTCTAGGCTTTCGTACCATGAGAGTATTTATTTCACAGAATTGATAAAATAAATGTAGAAGTATATGTATACTACTACTACTACTACTACTAATAATAATAATAATAATCGACCTTATTTATAGAGGGTAACAAATTTAGTACTAGTACTAATCTTCCATGTGTCCCTCTTTTCCTGGGTAGGAACCAGTCCTAAGCAATGTGTATAAAGTTTCTTGCTCAAGGAAACAACACGCGGCGCTTGCGAGGATCGATCCGGCTACCTCTCGATCTCAAATCCGATGCTTTACCACTGCACCACAGCTGCAGTCTCGGGATACTCAGTATACGTGTTTTTAAAAGAAAAGAATGTTCATTTCAAAAAATTGATAGTTACGCTTACAGCGTTAGACCTTCTTTTGCAGCTCAGTATACGTTAATTTTTTCAAACCAAAATGATTTTAATTTCTAATGCCTATAACAGTAGACTTTGTTTTGCAACTCAGCGTACATGTTTTTAAAACCCATTAAAATTGAAATCAAGCAGGTCGTAACCGAAACATTATAGGTCACAACTGAATAGAGGGAACATTAAAATGACTATGTTTATAACATATGGTAACACATTTGA
The DNA here is from genome assembly GCA_963580285.1 of Lucinisca nassula. NCBI lineage: Eukaryota > Metazoa > Mollusca > Bivalvia > Lucinida > Lucinidae > Lucinisca > Lucinisca nassula. Next base: position 47,449,548 of record OY757014.1, read on the forward strand.
ATAGGTTCTTACCACTCTCCGAATAATATTCTTCAAAAGCTCGTGCGAGCCAACTAATACGGCTAGATGCATGAATATTTGCATGCGGCTACTTAAAGGACTTCGCTACATGTCTACGAGCAGGAAAGGCGCAGGCGAGCCTGCGCATGCGCAGGTCCGCCTGAGCCTTTCACTGGTCGCGCATGCGATGAATACCCTTATTCTTGCGACCTCGCTCAAATGCTTATTGAAAGTTTCAGCACTTAATATGACATATGACATGGTACTTTGCCCTTTATTCTTACAGATGTTATTGTAAATGTATATCTTAGGTTAAAAAGAAATCAATCATTTTTTATGATAAGATCTTATTAAGAAGTTATTCTTACATCAATGTTAAAAAGTATAATAGATGGTACATTACATCTAAAGGTGGCGTACTGTGCAAGCTGGTGGAAATGTATGCACTCTTGTTGCTAAATGTCCATTCCCTATAAAAGCGCTGCTCTGGAGCCTTCGAAGGGTCAGAGATCATCTCACTGATTGACGTGGCGGTTCGTCTTGTGTAAAGGCACACCTTAGCATAATTAATAACAAAACCAGGTGTTTGGGTCTTTATTTTGAAGTACATTTATAAAAGCGTAGTCGACAGCATCTATGACATGATAGCAAGTCCACCCAACCAACCATTTTGCACCGTCCTTGACCATACATTTTCTTTTCATAATCTAAACTTTTTACCGTATTGCTTGAATAAACGTAAGGACGCAAATGACCGCAGCAAATTTCCTCGAAAAACAGGGACCCGTGATTTGACCTCCTTATCACAAGCTGGATATACATACGACTGCAAACCATGCACACCCGATCCCATGCGTACAGTTACAACTTCGAGTCCACCCTTGATCAACTTAAAGCTCCGAAATTGTAAGTTTTAAAATTGTACTCAAGTGTCAACATTAGGAAAACATGTCCATGTAAAATAATGACGTCCAGCATGGTGTCAGTTTGTTTTGTTGGATTTGAGGTTGAACGTCCCCGTTAACAATGTTTAGGTTATTTTGGAGACGTTGCCTCCAATTTTATGGGACTTTTACCAGACATTGAGATGAAATGAAATCTCAAGGCCTGTCGCCCAATGAAACCAATCGTGTTTACAAGCATGGACGGACCGACTCGCACCGCTGTGCCTGGAAGGCTTAGATCCTCTAATCGGTTTACCAGTACTAATGTGCGGTCGGTTTCAGAACATGGTGTCAGAAATGACAAATATTATGTAAAGATTGTGACATTTTTCTTATTTCTGCTTTCAACAAGTTTGTGGTATTATTTTACATTGATACTTTGGCATTTCAGACATTATACTCCTGGGTAGAACATTGCCCTGGACAGTTAATTGTATAACAACACATTTCTTGGATATAACTCATTCACATTTAATATATGCTAAGCGTAGACCTAGCTTTTGGTAAGAGCTATACTTGTAGGTTCATAATTTGCAAGGATGAGTGAGTGTTTGAGTTTTACGCCCCACAAACAGCTAACGTCATATGGAGACAGGGACCTCGGTTTAAAGACTCATCCGAAAGCCTTGAGAAGCCCGGGATCGATCCTGCGACCCCTGGTTTACAAGACGAGAAGCGTAACCACTACACCACGGAAGCTTCTAATTTGCAAGGGTAAACAATAAAATACAACATTTTATACCCAGGAAACCCTCAAATTGCAAGTTATTATCTTCATTCTTTTTTTTTTTTTTTTTTTCTTTTTTTTCAGAAATTACAACTAGATTCCTACATTATCGGACTTTTCCGGTTCGAATGGCGCACTGCTACATGCGGTTGCCTAAACCTTGCAAATAATTTCTGAAGCTACAATAAACCATTTGTATACATATTTTCATACAGAGTGTAAAGCACTAAGAACCTTGTATTCGAACGACCATCTTGTTCCGGTCTTCTCTGTGGAAACGTTGCACTCTTGGACACCACGTACGTAATACTACTGTTGCGCGCCATGGCATTGGATGTCGTTTAATATAGCACACTGTCTGCATCCTTTCTTGCTGCTTTTGCTCAATATTGGCAACACTCGTGATGTTTTTGATTGCGGCATAAACTAAATACATAGTTAGCGTCTTCTGTCGCAGTTTATTTTGTTATAGCTTGTCTTTGCATAAATGTATTGCTTGTATCTTTTTTATTTTTGATAGCCGTTAGGCCATTTTGTGGGTGAGTATCTGTCCTTTTGGGTTCGTGTTTTTCCCCTTTGGTGTCTCTGCTGGGAGGTGTTGATTCCTGATCATTGTCTTCACTTATTTTAAATAGTAAACTATGACCGGCGGGCCGCAACACTTTTATGGGGTTGAGCTTTAGCGAGTCCCTATAGAATTGTCTAAAACTCACCGATTGTATTTTATTATTAAAGACACTTACCATGTATTTACTTTTTACTATTTACTATGCAACCAGGATGACATGTATCGTGAGTATTCAACGCAGAGCTGAAACCGACCCGCACACGCGTACTGGTAAACCACTTTGAGGATCTAAGCCTCCCAGGAAAAGCTGTGCGAGTTGGACCGCCCATGCTTATAAACCCTATAGCTTTCATTGGGCGGCAGGACTTGAGATGTCAATTCATCTCCATGTCGGATAAAAGTCCCACAAAATTGGAAGCAACGTCTCCAGAATGACATTCACAGTGTTGACGGGGACGTTTAACCTCAAATCAAACAAACAAAACGACATGTATCGTGTAAGAGACAATGGGCATTGTCGTCATATTCCTTTTATCTTTTCTCTCATTCCATTACGATAACAAACCCGTGGGACATAGTGCATTTTTTCACATCTCCAAAATGGCTACTTTTTTGACGAAAATCGGTGATATTGCCCTTATTTATAAAGCAAGCATAGGTTGTGGGTGCTCGTTAGAACCGCCTCATTGAGGCGGTTCTAACGAGTACCCACAACCTATGTCTAGGAGCAGAAATAAGGAAAATAATGTAGACCCCCGTAAACCCCTGGTTTCTCTATATAAAATGGGGTGTAAAGGGGTGTTCATTTCACGGACTTGTTAGCGTGATGTTTTCTGTCCATATGTAGGCCAGTGTTAGAAATTTTCGTCGAAGATTTCTCAGGAACTGTAAAAGCTAGAAGCCTCAAACTTGGTATACTATGCAATGATGTTGCCATGTTGTGTTACGAGACAGTGGACTTTGTTGGCAGTTATTATCAAAGTTTTTTTTTTTTTTTTTTTTTTTTTTTTCAATTTGTTTTGTATTTCAGACTGCTTTCATTTGTATGTAATTCTGTTAATTTGTATGTAATTCTGTAAATTCGAATGTTATTCTGTGAATTTGTATGTTTTTCTGTGAATTAGTATGTTATTCTGTTAATTTGTATGTCATTCTGTGAATTTGTATGTTATTCTGTGATGGTTATTGATTGTAACCTTCAGGTGGACCAACTATTTTATGTGCTGTAAATAATATTAGAACCTAGAGTGAAGGATGGGCGCATAGAATCTATTTAAACTGAGGCCGGCCCCAACGGTGAGAGATGTAATGACTAAGAGTCAGCGCGCCGGAACGTAGCATAAAATCAAAGCACTGACAGTGCTGATAGGGCGATGGTTTGTAATCTTTAGATAGCGTCAGGCAAATTTTTCATCTGGTTATTAGTTTTTAAAAATCAGGCTTAAAGAATATAGTAGTTTAAATAGAGCTTGATTATATTGGCGGTCACTGCTGTGGCCTTATTTGACAAAACTCCCTAATCTGACCCAGAAAATTTGTACATTCGACGGTTTTCATATCTTTGATCCAAAGTAGAAATTTGTAACAGAAGACATTAACTACAGCTGGTACTGAGTGACTGTTTGGTGACCAAAAGTGTTTACATTACTGTTGTGGTTGTTACTGATTTCGATTTGAAAAAAAGGTTATATTTCTTTACCATACCTTGCAAGTATTAACCTATATAAATTTATAAATGATATATCCATGTTTACAAGAAAACCGAAACAAAACAATCAGAGTCTTCATGCGGACTGAACAAATTATTTGTCTAAATCGCGACGGAAGTAAGGGCGAGGATTGTGGCCACGTAAAATCGATTTAAGCCCCCAGTGGAAATCTTTCCACTGACCGTTCCAAGGCGGTTCTTCTGTGGCGGTTTATTTATGTTGTTGTTTGTTACTTACTGTGTGTATCACTTGTGTCTTTTTATTTTTTTTTTGCATGGCTATATGGCCATTATGTGGGAAAGTAACTGTCCTTATGGCCTTCCTTTGTTTAGGTTTCCATTATGGTCTGGTCGCTTAATGTTTGTGCTTCTTTCCCTTTGGTGTCTTTGATGGATGGAGTAAGTTAATTGTATCGATTCCTGATCTTTGTTTTACTTCTACTCTGTTGCAAATAGTTTCTAAAGTGGTATCTTTCACCATCTCCTTTATCGCATGTAACAAAATATCAATAAAATGGTTGTCACTTGATTCTCCGTTACCTATCCTCACTTAGAACACCTAATAGCCGGGGACATATATCTAAGAAACCCTCTAGAAACACTTGTCAATTAGCCATCGATTCGAAAGATAAAAATACCTCTGCATCAAAGGATAATGTTTACTTGTTTAGATTCTGGGTGTTGTCGCATCTTAAAGTGGGGATAAGTTGTTGCAATTAAGGGAGATAACTCCGTACCATATAAATAGCAATTATCGCAAAAGTCATAACAACAGTAAAACAATTGTACCTTTAGGGTAGAAAAAGAATAAATGTTGTAGAAAGGCAGTAGACATATTTTTATTAGTTTGATGAAGAAATATTGGGAAAAATGCACCAAAAAGATACCTTTTTGACAATATATACATTTCACTATATAAAATTCTACTTTTCCCTGAATTAAGTGTCATTATCATGATAAAACAGATTTGAAGGACAGAAACTATATTAAGCATTACAGCTTATATAATAAAATTCATAAAAAATAAATCTAATGTCTGATATAAAGAGATATTCATATCAGTTTGGTTATCAGAATACATAAGGTCGGACAAGCAGTTATCATCTACAAATTGAGAACTGCTAGTAATTCGTAAATGCCTATGCTACTTCCCTAACACATTCTAGTCTAAAATAGAGGTTTAATTGTTGGACTGCTGTAGTTTGTGCCATATTGTTTCATAAAATGATGACACACAAGCCTCCTCACCACGCCAAGGTACTTGTAAAAGCCCTCAAGGTGGTAACATATAAGTGAAGGCAATGATCAGGAATCGATACAATTAACCCACAGCTCTCAGAAGAGACACCAATGGGAAAGGAACACAAACCTGAAATAACTAGACCCTAAAGGAAACACCAATTGCGGACAGTCAAAAAGACGTCACTTTCCAAGAAACTGGCCAATTGGTCATCCAAAACAAAGAATATAAGCGATACACACACACACTCAAAGACAAACCGTAACAAAAAATAATCCTGGACAGAAGAACCGCCTTTGAACGGTCCGTGAAACGAAATCCACTGGGGTACTTAAATAGAGTTTACGCAGCCGCAATTCGCGCCCTTACTCTCGTCGCGATTTTGACAAATAATTTGTTCAGTCCGCATAAAGGCCTCCTTACACACCAGTGCAACATCTCCGAGAGCACAAAAATCAAACAACAGAGATGAAACAACGGTGAGGACTCTACAGCAAGAAACCACTGAAATGCTGGAGCAAAAGAAAACCAGCCGATAGACTCCGATAGGCCCGAACAGAGACAGAGCATCAGGCGCCAACCAACATTGCATACACTTAAATTCTCTCTAATTCGCAGTAATGTAGAAGTGGAGGCAATGATCAGGAATCGATACAATCAACCCACAGCTCCCATCAGAGACACCACTGGAAAAGAAACACAAACATGAAACAACAGACCCTAATGGAAACATCAATAGCGAGAAGCCTACAGGACAGTTACTTTCCCACAAAATGGCCAATAGGCTATCCAAAATAAAATAATCTAAGCGACACAAACACCCAAAGACAAACCATAACAAAAATAAACCGCGACAGCCTTGGAACGGCCAGCGGAAACGAATTCCACTCAGTAAGCCTTTACGCTGGAACCTCATAGAATCTGAGGCCTGACCCACCGGCGAGCAATTAAAGAGGGAAGCAAAGTTGTTAACCGTGATTGGGTTAACTACCATGCATGCAGTCTGTCGTATAACATTTATGTTGTACCTAATCGTTTAAAATCGAATTATAATGATTTTACGAAATTGGCTGCTGAAGTCATTGCAAAGTGTTCATCACTGTTAGTTTGTCATTTTATGCTTCTCGTCCAGTCCGTACTTTTGCGCCACTTTTTATTTGGCAAAAGTTTTAACGTACTATCACAGGTGTTGGAAGAGCCGACCATTACTTAATTCTTTGCATATTCACATACGCAGTAAATTACTAACACTTAAAGTCAGGCTAGTGAATCTGGGCCGGCTACGACCTGTTATGTTAACAATCAACAATGTGGCACATGCATTCTTACAAAATTTTATTTGCCTTTTCGGTAAAACATTTGCATGCAAGGAAATGTGGACCTGAACATCGTACATTCAACCGTGTATTGACACTTAAAAAGAGAATTCCAATACAAGAGACAAAAGACAGAAAAAACACGCCCACAATATAGGCCAGAAATATTTGGTTAAATTACCAAAAAAGACAATAGGATTAACATACACAGTACAGTATTTGCATGTAGTGTGACAAGACGACAAACTACCTTAGGTATTTACACTATATTGCGTTTCCTATCGAGTCGGTGGATCAGACCTAAGATTCTATGAGGTTCCAGCGTAAAGGCTTACTTTACAGACCCCCTTTCCACTGAGAATTAATGACAACATTTATCATGAGGGTAATATTTCCAGAATGCCGGACTTTGATATTTTCTCGCTCCTGGAATGTCGAAAACGCAGAACTAGATCTCACAGCACCAGGAAAAATGGTAACTTTAAACGTAAATTACTCGCGTTTAAACGAAACAATACTAGACTGAAGTGACTGTCAATTATATTATTAAATCATGGACGCCACTCTATGCTTTAATTTTTAAGTTCATTGCCCGTTTCTGTTTTACGTCTTCTGGACACCGAGGCGAATAAATTCTACGATAGTTCTAATCAGTTATATGATGCGGCTCTATTAACTAGAGGCTATACTCAGCATACTCTCCGTCCTTTCATTGATTCTGAAATTAATCATAAACGCCATTTCTTCAAAATATCCTTGATTAATAAGGGTATGGATTTTATAGATTTGCCCAGTATCTTCCGTGAGACCTCGGTGCTTTCTTCCATTCCTGCTTATTTTCAAAATACTGAAACACCTATAATTTGCTATAAATATAACAAACCTGTTAGATCTATCATTTTTAATTTCAATTTATTTTGTTTCAGATCTTGATATTGATACTAATACTCCTGATTCATGTGATTGTAAAAACCCTGTGTATTGCTATCCTGCTGCTGGTCATGTAATTACTGGCAATTTGAAAATTATTCCTGATTCTAGGATAAGGAATATAATTTCTAAAGGACCGAAATATCGGTTTCCTTCTAACATTGATTTCAGTAAATGTAGAGATGAAATCGCTGCTTCCTTGAATGAATTTTCGGTAATCGATGGTGTAAGCGAGAGTATGTTGAGCATAAAGCCCTTAAGGACTGGAAACTTAGCATTTTAAAACTAGTGAATAAACGCATTCCTTCCTATTCTCAAAATACTTACTTATTACCTCCTAAGCATAAGACGTCTTTACGTCAATCTTAAACTAGGTATTCAAGAATTTCATAAGAAGTTTGTTTTGGCCCCTGCAGACAAGGCCGCTAACAACGTCGTCGTTGTGTGACGGCTCCACTATGTTAACACGCTTAAGCAGGAGCTTGGTGGTACTAAGGCCTATGAACTTCAGCCTTTAGCTGAAGAGAGAGTTATAGTAGATAAACATATTTGTCATTCAGCCACCAAGTTTGCTGTGTGTGTCACCGAAGGCCAAGACAAGCTTCCTACGCTATACTGGTTACCAAAACTTCATAAAAGACCTTACAAAGCACGGTTTATTGCAAATTCTAGCTCTTACACTACCACTGAACTTTCTTAATTATTAACTTCCTGTCTTACTGCTATTAAAACGCATGTGATTAAATATTGTGATAAAGTCTTTGAAAGATCAGGAAGAAATCTGTTTTGGTCTATAAAAGATTCGAATGAGGTTTTAAATAAATTGAAATCCAGACAGTTTCGTGCTTCAAGTCTGTCTACTTACGATTTTTCCAATCTTTACACTACACTTCCTCATAATCTTATAAAAGAAAAGCTTAATGATTTAAATGAATGGGCTTTTCACAGAGAAGATTCTCTCTATCTTGCTTGTAATGTCAGAAATGCATTTTTCACTTCTAAAGAGCATAAGAATTATACACTTTGTTCATGTCAGAAAGTGTGTGATGCCCTCACCTTTCTACTTGAAAATATTAATATTAGATTCGGTACTAAGTTATTTAGACAAGTTGTGGGCATACCGATGGGTACGAATTGCGCACCTCTTGTGGCTGATCTATTCTTGCATTGTTATGAAAAAGACTTCATGTTGTCGCTTTCCATTGATAACCAATCTGAAATTATTGAAGCTTTTAGCTCCACTTCTAGATATTTAGATGATTTATTTAATATTGATAATACCTATTTCGATGATTTAATCAGTCAGGTATACCCCCTAGAACTTCAGTTAAATAAAACAAATTCTTCTGATACCGAGGCCCCGTTTTTGGATTTACATCTTTCTATTGTAGATGGGTTGGTTTCGTGCAAAATTTATGATAAACGCGATGACTTTGATTTTGAGATTGAGATTGACAGTGGTTTCTTGCTGTCGAGTCCTCACCGTTGTCTCACCTCTGTGGTTCTTTGATTATTTGTGTTCACGGAGATGTTGCACTATTAGTTAGGAGGCCTTCATGCGGACTGAACAAATTATTTGTCTAAATCGCGACGGAAGTAAGGGCGAGGATTTTGCCCACGTAAAATCGATTTAAGCCCCCCCCCCCCCCCCCCAGTGGAAATCGTTCCACTGACCGTTCCACGGCGGTTCTTCTGTGGCGATTTATTTATGTTGTTGTTTGTTACTTACTGTATGTATCACTTGTGTCTTTTTATTTTGGATGGCCATATGGCCATTTTGTGGAAAAGTATCTGTCCTTATGGCCTTCCTTTGTTTAGGTCTCCATTATGGTCTGGTCGCTTAATGTTTGTGTTTCTTTCCCTTTGGTGTCTTTGATGGGTGGAGTAAGTTAATTGCATCGATTCCTGATCTTTGTTTTACTTCTACTTTACTGAGAAATAGCGAGAATCTAGTTTTATGTAATGCTGGTTGGTGTCTGATGCTCTGTCTCTGGTCAGGCTCGTCGGAGTCTAACTGTTGGTTTTCTTTTGCCCCAGCATTTCAGTGGTTTCTTGCTGCCGGTACCTCACGGTTGTTTCATCTCTATGGTTGTTTGATTTTTGTGTTCACGGAGATATTTCACTGATGAGTTAGGAGGCCTTCATGCGGACTGAACAAATTATTTGTCTAAATCGCGACGGAAGTAAGGGCAAGGATTGTGGCCACGCGGAATCGTTTTGGACCCACCAATGAGGTTTGTTTCGCTGGATGTTCCGGGGCAGTCCTCTGTCGTGTTTTTTTTTTTTTTTTCTTATGGCTTGTCTTTGAGTGTGTGTGTGTCGCTTATGTTGTTTTGTTTTGGATGGCCAATTGGCCATTTGTGGGAGAGTGACTGTCCTTTTTGCTTTCCGTTATTGGTCCTTCCATTGGGGTCTAGTTGTTCGTGTTTGTGTTTTTTCCCTTTGGTGTCTCTGATGGAAGCTGTTGGTTAACTGTATCAATACCTGATCATTGCCTTCACTTCTTTTTATGCAGAAACTACCTTGCTTCAGCAGATTACAAAACTTTAAATCGAACTAATTTTGTGTCAAACTTTATGTTCGAATGCTTACACCGATTTCCAATTGTTTTTCAGTTTGTAGCGTATTTTTAATGACATAGCCTAGATTTAATCGATACTTTCAATGGTTTGACCGTTACTGTACTACATTACATCGAGTGGTAGGTAGAAGTAAAACAAAGATCAGGAATCGATACAATTAACTTACTCCACCCTTCAAAGACACCAAAGGGAAAGAACACAAACATTAAGCGACCAGACCATAATGGAAACCTTAACAAAGGAAGGCCATAAGGACAGTTACTTTCCCACAAAATGACCATATGGCCATCCAAAATAAAAAGACAAGTGATAAACACAGTAAGTAACAAACAACACCATAAATAAATCGGCACAGAAGAACCGCCTTGGAACGGTGAGTGGAATCATTTCCACTGGTCAGTGGAATCATTTCCACTGGGGGGCTTAAATCGATTTTACGTGGCCAGTGCAACATCTCCGTGAACACAAAATATCAAAGAACCACAGAGGTGAGACAACGGTTAGGACTCGACAGCAAGAAACCACAGAAATGCTGGAGCAAAAGAAAACCAACAGTAAGACTACGATGGGTCCGACCAGAGACAGAGCATCAGGCACCAACCAACATTACCTTGAATTAGATCTCTCTAATTCTCAATAAGCCTTTACGTTGGAGCAGTCAGTAGCGCTGTATTTATGACATTGCTAATACACTTATTTTCTATGCACCTGTGGAATTTTATACCAAGCTTCCCCGACACTGCAACGAGTATGACTTTTATTCAATTTCTATACGAATTAAAGCTTTAAAAACGCAGTATTGAATTATGAAGTAATGGTGGTATTCTAACTAAATTGCATTTGTTTTTAATAATTAATCAACGTATTCGCACCGTTTTTATTCTGTCAATTACAGACATATAGACCATTTATATGACAGCCAAATTCATTTAAATCCAATGGTAAAGTCCTCTGAGAAAAACATCGCCTATGTTTTTTTGTTGTTTTTTTTTTTTTTACCATTTTGAGGGTTCATTTCCTGACATTATTTTAAAGAATATGGTTCGTTCCTCGTTGTATAACAACTGCTTGTTTGACATCCCTGATCTTTAAGTAGACTTAGATGTTTTGTGGGCTTTTGTTGTACCTTCCTTCTATTCGAAGGAAATTTCTTCAGTAATTTTATATGCTGTTTTACATAATGACCGGTATGAAGATTGCTTTAGTTTTGACGGTATCAAAACCTTCTAAACCCACATGAGTATCACAAATACATTTAAAATATCAATATCACCCCTTAGGTTACACTCTGCTTCTTCTGTACGGATTCCCCATTCTATTAAGAACTTTAATACTATGTTGCCTTCGGTATTGGTTAGACCCTTAAATTTGTCTTCTGTAACTTCAGTTAATATCAACGGAGCAGGCAATACCAATGTTTTTGGGAGTAGTCTTCGTATAAGACTATCTCCTCTCAAATCGCCCATCCTTCGAAAATATACTAATCCGTGGAAAAGAAGTGGAATGTATCCTAGTATTTCTAAGTGCAATGCCAAGAGGTGCAGATGTTGTTCGCATTTGAGCACTGCGTCTGCCGTTACTTCATCTGTAAACGGTAGACGCTTCTCTGTAGTTAACATGTCTGATTTGACATGACAGTCTACAGATTTAATTTATCTAATTACACGACGTACTGCAAACTGTAATATGCAGTAACTCGGTCAAACTAACCGCATGCTTAAAACTAGATTGAACGAGCATTATAGTAGAATGAACAAGCCTAAGAAAACTGACACTTTCTTGTACCGTCACTTTCGACGTACAGGTCATTCTGTAAAAAAAATTGTTATACAACCAGTGGAAAAACTTTATTACGATGCAAATTCTGTCAATTATATTATTAAATCATGGACGCCACTCTATGCTTTCATTTTTAAGTTCATTACCCGTTTCTGTTTTACGTCTTCTGGACACCGAGGCGAATAAATTCTACGATAGTTCTCATCAGTTATATGATGCGGCACTCTTAACTAGAGGCTATAGTCAGCATACTCTCCGTCCTTACATTGATTCTGAAATTAATCATAAACGCCATTTCTTCAAAATATCCTTCATTGATAAGGGTATGGATTTTATAGATTTGCCCAGTATATTCCGTGAGAGATCGGTGCTTTCTTCCATTCCTGCTTATTTTCAAAATACTGAAACACCTATAATTTGCTATAAATATAACAAAGTAGAAGTAAAACAAAGATCAGGAATCGATACAATTAACTTACTCCACCCATCAAAGACACCAAAGGGAAAGAAACACAAACATTAAGCGACCAGACCATAATGGAAACCTAAACAAAGGAAGGCAATAAGGACAGTTACATTCCCACAAAATGGCCATATGAACATCCAAAATAAAAAGTCACAAGTGATACACACAGTAAGTAACAAACAACACCATAAATAAACCGCCACAGAAGAACCGCCTTGGAACGGTCAGTGGAATGATTTCCACTTGGGGGCTTAAATCGGTTTTACGTGGCCACAATCCTCGCCCTTACTTCCGTTGCGATTTAGACAAATAATTTGTTAAGTCCGCATTAAGGCCTCCTAACTCATCAGTGCAACATCTCCGTGAACACAAAAAAAATCAAAGAACCACAGAGGTGAGACAACGGTGAGGGCTCGACAGCAAGAAACCACTGAACTGCTGGAGCAAAAGAAAACCAACAGTTAGACTCCGATGGGCCCGACCAGAGACAGAGCATCAGGCACCAACAAACATTTTTAATTTCAATAAACTTGTTTCAGATCTTGATATTGATACTAATACTCCTGATTCATGTGATTGTAAAAACTCAAAGTATTGCTATCCTGCTGCTGGTCATGTAATTACTGACAATTTGAAAATTATTCCTGATTCTAGGATAAGGAATATAATTTCTAAAGGACCGAAATATCGGTTTCCTTCTAAAATTGATTCCAGTAAATGTAGAGATGAAATCGCTGCTTCCTTGAATGAACTCGGTAATCGATGGTGTAAGCGAGGGTATGTTGAGCATAAAGCCCTTAAGGACTGGAAACTTAGCATTTTAAAACTAGTGAATAAACGCATTTCTTTCTATTCTCAAAATACTAACTTATTACCTCCTAAGCCCAAGACGTCTTTACGTCATCTTAAACTAGGTATTCAAGAATTTCATAAGAAGTTTGTTTTGGCCCCTGCAGACAAGGCCGCTAACAACGTCGTCATTGTGTGACGGCTCCACTATGTTAACACGCTTAAGCAGGAGCTTGGTGGTACTAAGGCCTATGAACTTCAGCCTTTAGCTGAAGAGAGAGCTATAGTAGAAAACATGTTTGTCATTTAGCAACCAAGTTTGCTGTGTGTGTTAACGAAGGCCAAGACAAGCTTCCTACGCTATACTGGTTACCAAAACTTCATAAAAGACCCTACAAAGCACGGTTTATTGCAAATTCTAGCTCTTACACTACCACTGAACTTTCTTAATTATTAACTTCCTGTCTTACTGCTATTAAAACGCATGTGATTAAATATTGTGATAAAGTCTTTGAAAGATCAGGAAGAAATCTGTTTTTGTCTATAAAAAATTCGAATGAGGTTTTAAATAAATTGAAATCCAGACATTTTCGTGCTTCAAGTCTGTCTACTTACGATTTTTCCAATCTTTACACTACACTTCCTCATAATCTTGTTAAAGAAAAGCTTAATGATTTAATTGAATGGGCTTTTCACAGAGAAGATTCTCTCTATCTTGCATATAATGTCAGAAATGCATTTTTCACTTCTAAAGAGTATAAGAATTATTCACTTTGGTCTTGTCAGAAAGTGTGTGATGCCCTCACCTTTCTACTTGACAATATTTATATTAAATTCGGTACTAAGTTATTTAGACAAATTGTGGGTATTCCGATGGGTACGAATTGCGCACCTCTTGTGGCTGATCTGTTCTTGTATTGTTATGAAAGAGACTTCATGTTGTCGCTTTCCATTGATAACCAATCTGAAATTATTGAAGCCTTTAGCTCCACTTCTAGATATTTAGATGATTTATTAAATATTGATAATACCTAGTTAAATAAAGCAAATTCTTCTGATACCGAGGCCCCGTTTTTGGATTTACATCTTTCTATTGTAGATGGATTTGTTTCGTGCAAAATTTATGATAAACGCGATGACTTTGATTTTGAGATTGTAAATTGTCCTTTTTTGGATGTTCCTCGTGCACCATCCTATGGCGTTTATATTTCGCAATTAATTCGATTTGCTAGAGTGTGTAGTCATGTAACTGACTTCAACACTCGTAATAAATTATTAACGGCTAAACTCCTTAATCAGGGTTATCGGTACCATAAACTACGCAAAGCCTTTTCAAAATTTTATAGACGCCATTCTGATTTAATTTCAAAATTCAATATTGGACTTAAATCTCTTCTGCAACAAGGTCTATCGGAACCCGAATTTTATGGTGACTTAGTATATAAATTCAGAAACATATATAACCGCAATCACTTCAGCACCCAATTTCGTAAAATCATTCTTCGATATAACAAGATTGGGTACAACATGGATGTTATACGACAGACTGCATGCATGGTAGTTAACCCAATCACGGTTGGCAACTTTGCTTCCCTCTTTAATTGCACGCCGGTGAGTTAGGCCTCAGATTCTATGACGGCTCCAACGTAAAGGCTTATTGAGAATTAGAGAGATCTAATTCAAGGTAATGTTGGTTGGTGCCTGATGATCTGTCTCTGGTCGGGCCCATCGGAGTCTAACTGTTGGTTTTCTTTTGCCCCAGCATTTCAGTGGTTTCTTGCTGTCGAGTCCTCACCGTTGTCTCACCTCTGTGGCTCTTTGATTTTTTGTGTTCACGGAGATGTTGCACTGATGAGTTAGGAGGCCTTCATGCGGACTGAACAAATTATTTGTCTAAATCGCGACGGAAGTAAGGGCGAGGATTGTGGCCACGTAAAATCGATTTAAGCCCCCCCAGTGGAAATCATTCCACTGACCGTTCCAAGGCGGATCTTCGGTGGCGGTTTATTTATGGTTTTGTTTGTTACCTACTGTGTGTATCACTTGTGTCTTCTTTTGTTTTTGATGGCCATATGGCCATTTTGTGGGAAAGTAATTGTCCTTATGGCCTTCCTTTGTTTAGGTTTCCATTATGGTCTGGTCGCTTAATGTTTTTATTTCTTTCCCTTTGGTGTCTTTGATGGGTGGAGTAAGTTAATTGTATCGATTCCTGATCTTTGTTTTACTTCTACTTTGGTATTAAATTGCTAAAACTGCAGTTGTATTCTAAATTACGGCACATGAACAGATTTTATAGGGTATCCTGAAGTTTTGAAAAAAAAACGTTGTAATGTTTTTGAACATTGTTTTTACGTAATTCGGGTGGTTAGCAAAAGGGTCCGTTTTGAAACTTTGTCCCTACTTACAAATGCGACAACACCCAGAAGGCGAAAGTTTAGACTTTGATCTATCCATTTCAGGTAAGTTGATCCTTTCGAACCGCCGACTAATTAAATTTTCGAAAATGAGTTATATGTCCCCGGCTATAAGTAGAATAATTGCGGGATAGAACATTTGCGTCCTAGGCCAAACCGTCCCGGTTTTGTGACAGTTTGGGGCGAAACGTCTCCAGCACGAATCGTCCTATTATCGCGGTAGTCACCAGTTTTACACTCACCCGCTACTATAAGATTGGTCTCTCCTTAAAACCAAACTCATTCGATTGTACATGCCCTTATGCCAGTTTCATGTAGTCAAAGAAATGCGATAAGATATTTTCTATAACCAAAATAACTTCTTTATTTATAGAAACACCCAAAATATCTTAACCAGGGCGAATACAATTGAACTCTGCAATATGTTCTAATTCTGAGTACTTTTCACCCAATTTGTACTGAATGGAATCTGCTGCCTAAATAAGCACAAGAACATTTCAAAATTTAGGGATGTCAGGTTGTGTTTCCTTCACAAATCATTTGGAAAAGAGCTAAACTGTTTGCAAAGAGAGTAAAAGAAATTGGATAAGTTATTTTTATAACCAAAATGCATGTAACTTTTCTATTGATAATGACATTCTTAACCAGGGCGAATATAATTGAACTCTGCTATATTTTCTAAGACCCATTTTTTACTGAATGGAATCTGCTACATTATATATAAACACAAGATCATTTCAAACTTCAGGGGTCAGGTTGTTTTTTTCTTCAAAATGTATTTGCAATATCCTGATTCTTTCCCCTAAAATCGAAAATGAGGAAAAATTCTCAAAGAGACTTTTTACATTAGATGAACGCGTATGAATACAACTTAATCTGGGTCGTCGAGGCGCTTGGTGCATATTTTACTACAATGCGTAAACGTCGTAACACTGTCAAAACAAAAATGGAAGGAGATAAGACGGTTACAACCAATGCGACAAAAAACCCGCAATATGATTATTTACGAAAAAAGCTGCATTAATAATAGCTCTGCTTATTCCGTATTTATGAAACTTTGTTTGTTTGATTTGAGGTTTAACGTCCCCGTCCACACTGTAGAGGTCATTTTGGAGACGTCGCTTCCAATTTTGTGGGACTTTCACCCGACATTTAGATGAAATGACATCTCAATCCCTGTCGCCCAATGGAACCAATAGGGTTTATATGCATGGACGGGCCGACTCGCACCGCTTTGCCTTGGCAGGCTTAGATCCTCTAAGCGGTTTACAAGTATTCGTGTGCGGGTCGGTTTCAGCTCTGCGTGGAAGCATCAAGCACATCACGAAAACACGCTTATATAATTTTGACCCCGTTGAACCCCACTTTTATATAGTAAAACTAGGGTTTCCGGGGGTATGCATTATTTTTCTTATTTCTGCTCTAAAATATAGATTGTGGGTACTCGTTAGAACCGCCTCGATGAGGCGGTTCTAACGAGTGCCCACAATCTATATTTTGAGCAGAAATAAGAAAATTATCACAATTTTTCATCATAAAATTTTCATTTTTTTTTCGGCAATGTATTGGTATAGGCGTGTTTGCGTTATGCAGCACATCTATTGCTTCAAGCCCCGATGGGCGGGGGCCATATGAAACTTTGCAATACACAGCGTATAACGAACGCGTTAGACATTTCGAAAAAGAATTATAACTTAATTACGGAATAAGCTGCACTTCGAGAATTCCGCTTATTCCGTAATGTTGAAATCTGCAAGGTGAAGCTTTAAAAAAATCCAACAATTCTTTCAAACAAGAATAGCATTACGAAAACACACCCATGCGACAAAGTGCATTCTTCACATCTCCGAAATGGCTACTTTTCTGATAAAAATATACGATATTTTGTTATTTTTACTTCAAACATAGGTTGTGGGTGCTCGTTAGAACCGCCTCATTAACGAGTACCCACAACCTATGTCTTGGAGCAGAAATAAGAAAAATCATATATACCCCCGTAAACCCCAGTTTTCCCTCTATAAACTGGGGTTTAGTGGGGGGTGGGGGTGTTCGTTCCACGGGCATGTTCACGTGATGAAGTTAACTACAAATGTCTTCAGGGTTTACCGAAAGTACAAAAAGTGGATGGGGTACTTTTCTTTTCAGCCAAAATTCTGAATCGGAGAAAAAGTTTGAATATACTGGAAAGTAACACTTCTTCAAACATAACATTATCTATTAAGCAATTATCAAACAGCTTGTAGGTTTATAAAGCCGATGCAAAATATGAGGGTGGCAGCATTTGCGCTCAAGGTCATATTTACATAATTTTTCAAGACCAAACTTGCACAGTGTACTGTTCTTGGAAGGATGAACTACAATGTCTTAGAGTATTACTAACCAAAATTGTCTCCTGGCTAAGAACCAGCAGTGCCACCACGAGATAGTTTTCATAAGTTCTTTGGTCGCCATTTTTCATTCATGGAATTTGTAAAAAAAAAATATCAACACTTATTTGGAAACGCATATCGCCGCATCGGCTTGACGATGTAACATCACAACTATGCGCCGGGAAACAGAAACCCTTCCTGCATATTTTGTGCAAGTTCAAGTATTTTACAAGCCTACGATTAATCATCGATCAGGTCCATTTTATTGTCATTTTTTAATCATAGCCAGCTGATTAGAAACATTTGTTGTTGAGCATGAGGAAGTCATGGCTGTATCACATAAATATTACTACGCTTTAAGCGGAGCTAGGACAAAACATCGGAAAAATTCCGATATATCCTCAAAGTTATAATTGTTTCATAAATTCAAATGACTTTTGTGCTGAAATTGCTTAAAATCTTTCTTGAATAAGCGATCATTCTTCAAAAATATGAATATTTTGGGACTATATTTTTGCTACAGTCATCAGATATGGAAGTCCTTTGGTGTTTCCGGTTTCATTGACAAGCCGTTGGGGGAAAAAACGTGTAAACAAATTTCACAAATTTTTCACTGTAGACATGTGTATCAAGGAAAGTATTTATTTAGAGACTTAGATTAAGTATAAATAGGTTCAAGAGTCCGATTGTCGAAAAAAAACATCACGTATTTGTGTTTCAACATCTCGACTAATTTACGTTAATGATAGCAAACCAAAACCTCGTGACCAAAATAAACATGTATGGTGGTCAATAAAAGACGGTAGTTATCTGCTCCCTGCAATCATTTTGCGGCATACTGTCAATGTTGTTATAATTAAAATATGTGGCCCTGAAAAAGATATTTAAAGGAAAGATTTTGCTCCACAGGAGCAAATTGTTCCTTTTCAATTTAAACACTTATTGATAAGGGCGGCCCCCGCCCATCGGGGCTTGAAGAAATATATGGGCTGCATGATGCTTCCACGCAGAACTGAAACCGACCCGCAAACGAATACTCGTAAACCGCTTAGAGGATCTAAGCCTGTCCAGGCAATGCGGTGCGAGTCGGCCCTCCATGCTTATAAGCCCTATTGGTTTCACTGGGCAACAGGCCTTGAGATGTCATTCCATCTCAACGTCGGGTAAAAGTCCCACAAAATTGGAAGCAACGTCTCCAAAATGACCTTAACCGTGATGACGGGGACGTTAAACTTCAAATCAACAAACAACTTATTGATAAGGGATACAAAAATAAGTTGGCTCCGTTAAATGTGTATCCATTCAATCTGTCTTCTCATACTGAGTTGGGTCATATTTATCCTGATATATGAATGCCATTTGACGTGTAACCAGTATCAATTCTGATTCTGATCTGGACATTGTCCTGGCTAATTCTTGTGTAGAAATTCTTGTGTAGAAACCAGTACTAAGCAATGTGGATAAAAAGTCTTTCTCAAGGCTACAATGCATGATGCCTGTTGTGTTGTCGAAGACTCGATCAAAGTAATCAATTCGGAAGACCCAGAAAAAAAGGCTGTGTTATATACTTGTCAACATGAAATTTACTTCCGGTGGTATTACCATAAGAATTACATGTATTACTTGTAACAAAGTAGAAGTAAAACAATGATCAGGAATCGATACAATTAACTTACTCCACCCATCAAAGACACCAAAGGGAAAGAAACACAAACATGAAGCGACCAGACCATAATGGAAACCTAAACAAAGGAAGGCCGTAAGGGCAGTTACTTTCCCACAAAATGGCCGAATGGCCATCCAAAATAAAAAGACACAAGTGATACACACAGCAAGTAACAAACAACAACATAAATAAACTGCCACAGAAAAACTGCATTGGAACGGTCAGAGGAAAGAATTCCACTGGGGGGCTTAAATCGATTTTATATGGCCAAAATCCTCACCATTACCTTTGTCGCGGTATAAATTAATTTTGTTTAGTCCGCATGAAGGCTTCCTAACTCATCAGTGTAACATCTCCGAGAACATAAAAATCAAAAAACTACAGAGATGAAACAAGATTGAGGACTCGACAGCATACAACAACAGAATTGCTGGAGCAAAAGAAAACAAACAGTAAGACTCCGAGGGGCCCAACCAAAGACGGAGCATCAGGCGCCAACCTACATAAAGACTACTAAAATAAAATAAAATTCCAGTTATGCTTTTACGCTGGAACCGTCATATAATCTTAAGCCCGACCCACCGGTGTGCAATCAAAGAGGGAAGCAAATTTGCCAACCGTGATTGGGTTAACCACCATGCGTGCAGTCTGTTTTATAACATTTATGTTGTGCCCAATCTTTATATATCGACGAACGATTTTACGAAATTGGGCACCAAAGTCATTACAGGCATGTATTTTTCTAAATTTATATACTAAGTCACCATAGAATTCGGGTTCCGATAGGCCATGTTGCAGAAGTGTTTTAAGTCCAACATTGAATTTTGAAACCAAATCAGAATGACGTCTATAAAACTTAGAAAAGGCTTTACGTAGTTTATGATACCGATACCCCTGATTAAGAAGTTGAGCGGTTTATAATTTATTACGAGTGTTGAAGTCGGGTACATGACTAGACACTCTAGCGAATCGAATTAACTGCGAAATATAAACCCCGTACGATGTCGCACGGTGAACATCACCGTCCAAAAAAGGAAAATTTACAATCTCAAAATCAAAATCATCACGTTTATCATAAATTTTGCAAGAAACAAATCCATCTACAATAGATAAATATAAATCCAAAAAGGGAGCCTCGGTATCAGAGGAATTTACCTTGTTTAACTGAAGTTCTAGGGGATAAATCTGACTGATCGAACCATCAAAGTAAGTATTGTCAATATTTAATAAATCATCTAAATATCTAGAAGTAGAACTGAAAGCTTCAATAATTTCAGATTGGTTATCAATGGAAAGTGACAACATGAAGTCTCTTTCATAACAATGCAAGAACAGATCAGCCACAAGAGGTGCGCAATTCGTACCCATCGGTAAAATTTGTCTAAATAACTTAGTACCGAATCTAATATAAATGTTGTCAAGTAGAAAGGTAAGAACATCACGCACTTTCTGACATGACAAAAGTGTATAATTCTTATGCTCTTTAGAAGTGAAAAATGCATTTCTGACATTACATGCAAGATAGAGAGAATCTTCTCTGTGAAAAGCCCATTTAATTAAAGCATTAAGTTTTTCCTTTATAAGATTATGAGGAAGTGTAGTGTAAAGAGTGGAAAAATCGTAAGTAGACAGACTTGAAAGACGAAAACGTCTGGATTTCAATTTATTTAGAACCTCATTCGAATTTTTAATAGACCAAAACAGATTTCTTCCTGATCTTTCAAAGACTTAATCACAATATTTAATCACATGCGTTTTAATAGCAGTAAGACAGGAAGTTAATAATTTAGAAAGTTCAGTGGTAGTGCAAGAGCTAGAATTTGTAGGCTAGAATTTGCAATAAACCATGCTTTGTAAGGTTTTTTTATGAAAAGTAGAAGTAAAACAAAGATCAGGAATCGATACAATTAACTTACTCCATCCATAAAAGACACCAAAGGGAAAGAAATACAAACATTAAGCGACCAGACCAAAATGGAAACCTAAACAAAGGAAGGCCATAAGGACAGTTACTTTCCCACAAAATGGCCATATGGCCATCCAAAACAAAAGACACAAGTGATACACACAGTAAGTGACAAACAACAACATAAATAAATCGCCACAGAAGAGCCGCCTTGGAACGGTCAGTGGAAGATTTCCACTGGGGGGGCTTAAATCGATTTTACGTGGCCACAATCCTCGCCCTTACTTCCGTCGCGATTTAGACAAATAATTTGTTAAGTCCGCATTTAGGCCTCCTATCTCATTAGTGCAACATCTCCGTGAACACAAAAAAATCAAAGAACCACAGAGGTGAGACAACGGTGAGGGCTCGACAGCAAGAAACCACTGAACTGCTGGAGCAAAAGAAAACCAACAGTTAGACTCCGATGGGCCCGACCAGAGACAGAGCATAAGCACCAACAAACATTTTTAATTTCAATAAACTTGTTTCAGATCTTGATATTGATACTAATACTCCTGATTCATGTGATTGTAAAAACTCAAAGTATTGCTATCCTGCTGCTGGTCATTTAATTACTGACAATTTGAAAATTATTCCTGATTCTAGGATAAGGAATATAATTTCTAAAGGACCGAAATATCGGTTTCCTTCTAAAATTGATTCCAGTAAATGTAGAGATGAAATCGCTGCTTCCTTGAATGAACTCGGTAATCGATGGTGTAAGCGAGGGTATGTTGAGCATAAAGCCCTTAAGGACTGGAAACTTAGCATTTTAAAACTAGTGAATAAACGCATTTCTTTCTATTCTCAAAATACTAACTTATTACCTCCTAAGCCCAAGACGTCTTTACGTCATCTTAAACTAGGTATTCAAGAATTTCATAAGAAGTTTGTTTTGGCCCCTGCAGACAAGGCCGCTAACAACGTCGTCGTTGTGTGACGGCTCCACTATGTTAACACGTTTAAGCAGGAGCTTGGTGGTACTAAGGCCTATACCGAATATACCTATTCGATTACCGAATTCATTCAAGGCAGCAGCGATTTCATCTCTACATTTACTGAAATCAATTTTAGAAAGAAACCGATATTTCGGTCCTTTAGAAATTATATTCCGTATCCTAGAATCAGCAATAACTTTCAAATTGCCAGTAATTACATGACCAGCAGCAGGATAGCAATACACTGAGTTTTTACAAGCACATGAATCAGGAGTATTAGCATCAATACCAATATCTGAAACAAGTTTATTGAAACTAAAAATAATAGATCTTGCAGGTTTGTTATATTTATAGCAAATTATAGGTGTTTCAGTATTTTGAAAATAAACAGGAATGGAAGAAAGCACCGAGCTCTCACGAAAAATACTGGGCAAATCTATAAAATCCATACCCTTATTAATGAAGGATATTTTGAAGAAATCATGTATCATGTCCCAGACACATTACATGATACCACACCCAGTCACATTATCCTGACACTGGATCGACCAGTCCTAGCTCTACCCCGTAAATGTATGATTGTGTTTGGGACTGATATTGGTTTGCCGATCAGTTTGGCCCCTGCCCATGGGGGCTTGAAGAAATAGACAGACTGCCTGAGTCGAAACTAACCGCACACGAGAACTGGTAAACCGCTTAGAGGATCTAAGCCTACCCATGGCAAAGTGGTGCGAGTCTCTCCGGCCATTCTTATAAATAAACCCATAATGGTTTCATTGGGCAACAGGGCTTGAGATGTCATTCCACAATGTTGGGTAAAAGTCCCATAAAATTGGAAGCAATGTCTCCAAAATTAGCTATGTATAGTTTAACGGGGATGTTTAACCTCAAATCAATCAATCAATTGCCAATCAGTCAGTTTACGAGTGAGTGCGTTTTTGAGTTTTATGTCTCACCAACAGCTAACTTCATCAGGAGACGGGACCTGGTTTACAAGGCGATTAACGTTACAGGCTCCTAATCAGTTTACGATTACTTGTTTCTGGTAATGAGTAAATTGGAATTCCAGATCTTCAATGATTGATAAAACATTATTTTCCCTATATTTAGATTACACTTTTTTTTCTCTGGTTTAGATCTAGCCAGAGAAAGTTCCACTTGAGGGCAGATTCTGTAATTATTATAGCTATTTCTCTGCTCCGTCCATGCTTATAAACCCACAAAATTTGAAGCAATGTCTCCAAAATGACCTTTACAGTGTTGAAGGGGACATTAGAATCCAAATCAAACAAAAACAAATCAACAGTTTTTTGATGTACATGATGGGTCATTGAAACAGAAAAGTTGAATATTTGGTGACCATTGGATGCTTTTTTGCGAAGTCTCCATTAAATCTGTGTTCTGTATTTATTTGACTTGCCCCAGCGAGGCTACTCAAATGAATACCCACAATATAATACTTGAGCTTTATATGATCTTTCTTTTGTTTTCAGAATTGCAATCGCGGCTCTCCATTTCAATGAGAACACCCGACGACCACAAGCTGTCAACCAAGATGGACAAAAACAGTATTCCATGTCATTTCCGAAATCCAGAAGGGGTGAGGCTGTTGTGAAAGAAGTCAAAGTGAAACAGACATTCAGTAAGTTCACATGAAAGCATGGACATGTTTGTCTGTTTGATTGGAAGTCTAATGTCCCAAACAACACTTTACTGGTCATTTTGGAGACATAACTGCCAATTTTGTGGGACTTTTATCCGACGTTGAGCTGAAATGACATCTCAAGCCCTGTCACCCAATGAAACCAATAGGGATTATATGCATGCATAGCTAACGGGCCTCCGTGGCCTAGTGGTTAAGAGCGCTGACTCTCACCGCTGTGGTTAGAGCCTCGCTCGGGTCACGTGAGACGCCAAGTTCTGCAACGGAAGGTCAGGTGGTTTTCTCAGGGTACTCTGGTTTTCGCCCACCTCTGATTAACGATCAGCTCGATATGAGTGAAATAATCTTGAAAGGGCCGTAAAACCAAAAACAAAAAAAAAATGCATGCACAGCTGCAGATAAGGTGCTTTTTTCATCCAAAAAGTACTGGTATTTTTTCTTATTTCTATGCAAAACGTATGTTGTGGGTACTCATTAGAAACGCCTCAGCGAGGTGCTTCTTATGACTACCAACAGCTTGTTTTCGTGCATAAATAAGAAAAATAATATTTGGATATCCCCTCTTATCTGCGGCTATGTGCATGGATGGCCCAACTCGTGCTACATTTCCTGGGCAGGTTTAGAACATCAAAGCTGTTCACCAGTAATCATGTGCGTTCAGTTTCAGCTCTGCGTGGAAGCATCATGCAGCCCAATCCATTTCTTCAAGCAACGATGGACATGGGCAAGAACACTTTTGTCTAAGCAGTTACCTTAATCATCCTAAGTATTGTGATATATAGGCCTAAGCAAACCGTGCAGTCCCAGACCTAAGGGAGCAGTCTGATCAGGGTCTACAGCACTTTTTGGACTCCTTGCTTCAATCAAGAGCATGAAACAAAGTTTTGGAGAATTGCAGGTGGTTGAACTTAATTGATAGGGTTGCTAATGACCAAATAATTTTGTGTTAGCAGAGATATAGGTGAGGTTTGAGATCTCTTATACTGGCACTTCAAGTCTTGGCAGGGCCAATATAGCAGACCTTGAACCTGAATCTTGGAAATATGAATTTACACTTTAGTACTGACTAGAGCCAGGGTGTATTAGTCCTGACTGGATCATTGTGACACCAGTGCTGTTCGCAGTCATAGCAACAGGTAATATAGGTATTTTGTGATAGTTGAAGGATAGTTTTGTCAGTTCTCCATGAAAACCTATATTGTGGGTATTGTATAGAACCACCCATGAGTATCCACAATAAACTATCCTTTATTATCATAAAATAAAATATTTTATCTGTAGCTACACGTATGTTCACAGTGTCGTTCAAGAAGTACCACACAAAAACAAAGCCAAATAACAACATTCTGTCTTTATTTCAGATTACATTGCTGATCTAATGAAAGAGGTGACACAACAAAGGACACACAACAAAAGCTACAGAGAAGCTAAAAGAACAAGAAGAGATGTAGAGCCTCAAAGGCCACTTCCCATTGCACAGAGTACGCCAATAAGACCTAATAAAGCAGATGTGATAAGGACACATATATCAAGATTCAACAGCTGAACAGAAGTGCTTTACTCCGCCAGTGTATCTGAATCTTGGTTTGACATCCCCATCAACACTATTTAGGTCATTTTGGCGTTATTGCTCCATATTTTATGGGACTTATACCTGACATTGAGATGAAATGACATCCCAAGCCCTACTGCCCGAACAAACCAGTACTTGTGTGGAAGTATCATGTAGCCCAGTCTATTTATCCAAGCCCCAATTGGCGGGGGCTCTATAACAAATGAACACTTGGATTGAACACATGTATACAGATTAATAAATGTTTTAGGGGAATGGACATACGCATGGTCATACACTTTGAAAGAAAGAATTTGCTCATCGGGATCGACATTTGTGAAGTACCAACACTTTTACCCTTATCCTGCAGTCCGAGACATCTATTCGTTTTGCAGACTGTAGATCCAGATCAGATGGCGTCTGATAAGGATCTACACTTCAGCAGTTTGTGAATTGAATAATTACAATACAGGTAATCTCATTGGCTGCTGGTGGGCAAAAGTTGTGGCTAATTTAATATATTCAGCAGGATACACTGTACCCAAGAAAGTGAACAAGAAGTCACAACTTGTGGCTGCCTTGTTCACCTTCAAGATGCAAGTAACCTTGCAGTAAATATGCCAGATGGAGCTATTCCCCTAAGTAAGTGAATGCGAAGTATGGATCATGTTGCCAAACTTAAATGGAAAATTAATGGTTCTGTATACATGTGAACTGTCAAATCTTATTGACGGAAACATTTGAGGATATTTGTTAGCTTATCCGTTTACAACAGTGTTCATTCTGGATATTTAAAACCACAGTATTCTGGAGATGGAAAGGCATCTCTGATTGCCAGAACAGCACAAGCTGGAACTATCTTCCGATGTTTTCTGCCAAGCAAACCATACACCCATCTTGTGAAGCGCCGGTAGGCAATATAGCGATAGGTCCTGAAAAAATCAAAATAGCAACTTAAATTTGTTGTATTTGGCTTGCTGGGGTTTTCTGAGGGGCTGGGGAAATATATATAAAGATTCAGTGTTGTTCTTCGAAAATTCTTGTTCTTGTCAAAATAATAGCTGCAGACTGCAATCTGATTGCTACATACATGTACACTGGTCTTTAGTTGCCATAGCAACAGTGATTTTAAAATTGTTATTAATCTGTATAGTTACAAGAACATTGCACGCCAAGGACTTTTGGTGTTACCTTAGATATATATAGCTCAGATTATCTATCTGATCACTAGTTTAAACCTTGTCCTGCTGAATCTAGAGATGCAGATCAGATGGCCTTTGAAGAAGCCTTCTGATCAGCATCTACACTGGTAGACATTCATCTTGTAGATTTGTAGAATAGATTACATCAAGTTATCTGACAGGTTGAACGTCATGATTGCATGGCAGGACTAATTTATTCAGCAGGACAAGGATCCAATGCCCCGCTAAACCTTCTATTTTGATTGCTAATGACATTATCAATAGCACTGTTAGTGGTTCCTTGGTTTTTCGTTGCACCTCCTTTAGTGTGGGGTGATACAGGAGTCTGGTTTTCCAACTATATGTCAGTCAAACCATTAACAACAACCATTCATCCTACCATTCACATGTACGTAAGAGTTTGTTTCTCAACAACTACAGGAGCTTCAATAGTGATAATTGGTAAAAACTTGCATCTAGCGATGGCAACTTCAATACAAGCATTCTTGACATCTCGCAGTTTGGGGACTTAAAGTCCCAATGGGTGCAACATTGCCTTTGGCAGAATTCGTTGTTCTAGAATACACTGGAAGCCCACTTGAAATTGCATAGCTCCAGATAAGGTGGCATAACAAGGATGATTGAAGATAAGTGTATATACTTAAAACATTATGGGACCTGTTAACTTTGCCTCGAGGAAGTAATTCAGTTTGTAACTTGAGAAATACTTAATTTCAAGTAATTTGAAGGTTGAATTGTGAGAAATCGGTGTGGCTTGATTAATTTATTCAGCAGGATAAGAACGAAGCACATTGAACATAGAAATGTATGCATTTTACTCACTCGTGAATTAGCTGTCCTTCTTCAAGAGGGCCATTCTGGATAACATAATCATAGTATGATGTTTCAAGTACATGCCGATTCAAACAGTTCACTTGGAAGCCTTCATGATCTGTGATACACCTCAGTCTGTCTTCTTCTAGTTTCCCATCAACAATGTTGGTTGTCTGACAGCACTTTGACTCGCAGGCTGTTGGCATATTTCTGCAGTTGCTGCACAGGCACCTGAAATGTGTACATATGTCTGTATAGCTCGTGATTTCTGAACCAAAGGTAGATACAGACCACAACCTCATTATAACAACGTTCTTATAACACAGTTACAAGACGGATCCCAAAAATTTATAATGAACAACCATTTTTCTATATAATCGGTCATACTTGCATTTATATTACACAGATTATTTACCAAACACTGTTCTGCTTTAGACTCCATTAACAGACCTTAACAGAATTACCCAATCACGAAAACAGATGGTATTCAGCAAAACTGCCTCACCTGAAAACATGTTGTGGGTATTCATTAGAAGAGCCTCAGGGAGACGCTTCTTAGGAGTACCCACAATGTTTTTGTGCTGAACTTAATAAATAATATGTGGAGGACACCTCTCTTATTTTGGGCTATGATCAGGAAAAGTGTCCTTGTTTTATCACGAAATACCCACCCAATTGGTTGCTTTTGGGTCCAGTTTTAGTTCATGACAGAAGTAGTTGCCCTACTCTCATGAAACTTCACACACTTTCTAACCATTACAAGGCCTACATACTGACAAAGAGCCATAACTACACTGCTTTTGTCCGCGTTTTGTCATGCCTTGACCAAAAACTTCACCTTGGTCATAACCACCAAAGTATTTGCCACAGGCTCATGAAAATTCGCACACATACCATCACAAGACCTACATTCTGTCAAAAACTTGTACCATTATACTTATGTTGTTTTGTTTGATTCGAGGTTTAACGTCCCCATCAACATTGTATATGTCATTATGGAGATGTGGCTTCCAATTTTGTGGGACTTTTACCGGTACATTATACTACCATGTATACCTCTCACAGTTTTGTGTGGGGCCCTTTCTTACAAGGTCAGTGATTTGAGGTTTTGGTCCACCAAATAAAAACCAAAGTTATGCCCCCGGTGAAAAGTTCTAGAAACAATCTGTTTTGGCTAACTTTGCCTGCATTTAGATTCTATGAAGCTGAAACTTGATAATAGTTAGACCATGATGTGGAGCGCTCATATTGTTTTAGGTTACAGTCCACCAAATATTTTTTAGAGTTATCCCCCTTTGAAAATTTTGTGAACATTTTCCCTGGCTAAGTCCTCCTACAGTAAACATTTGATCAAGGTGAAACTTGGTATATTGTTTGACCATGATGTGGAGCTGTACATATGTTTAGCAGAGGTTAATGGACCACCAAACATCTTTGAGAATTTCTGAATATTCTGTTCCCGATTAATTCCAACAATTCAGACTTGACCATGCTGAAAATTGGTATGTAGTAATACTATGATGTTTAGTTTGTTGTTTTATTTGAGGTTTAACATCCTCGTCAACACGGTATAGTTCATTTTGGAGACATTGCTTCCAATTTTGTGAGAATTTAACATTGACATGAAATGACATCTCAAGCCCTGTCGTCCAATTAAATCAATAGGGTTTATAAGCATGGACGATCTGACTCCCAGTGCCTTGCCTGGGCAGGCTTAGATCCTCGGTTTCAGCTCTGCGTGGAAGCATCATGTAGCCCATCTATTTCTTGAAGCCCTGATGGGCGGGAGCCGATGATATTTTGTTTGTTTGTTTGATTCGAGGTTTAACGTCCCCGTCAACACTGTAAAGGTCATTTTGGAGACGTTGCTTCCAATTTTGTGGGACTTTTACCCGACATTGAGATGAAATGACATCTCAAGCCCTGTCGCCCAATGAAACCAATAGGGTTTATTAGCATGGACGGTCCGCCTCGCACCGTGGTTCCTGGACAGGCTTAGATCCTCTAAGCGTTTTACCAGCACTAGTGTGCGGGCCGGATTCAGCTCTGCGTGGAAGCATCGTGCAGCCCATATATTTCTTCAAGCCCCTATGGGCGGGGGCAGGGCCGATGATATTGTTTAGAGATTGAAGTCAAACAAATGTTAACTTGCCGAAGGCATATTATAACCCGCCTGCAGAGCTTGTGTTTATTTTGTGTATAGTTATGTATTGAAGTGTAAAAACTGTGAATAAAGTGTTTGAACTCCAATTGCATCTCTTTTATCCTTATGCTAATTATAAATGAGCCAGGCTGTGATAAAGCCTACAAGAATAACAGTGTGACAAGCCAACCAATGACTGATCAGCCTCTGCATCAACACAGTCTGCTGTTAATGATGCTTTTACCGCTGGGTTTGTTTGATTTGGTGTTTAACGTCCCAGTCAACAATATTTTGGTCATTCTGGAGTTGTAGGATTTTACCATCCATTGAAATGGCATAATGAAAAAGTAAAAGTCCCACAAAATCTGAAGCAACGTCTCCAAAATGCCCTAATTAGTGTTGATGGCCCCGTTAAACCTCAATTCAAACAAACAAACTGATCAGTATTCGAGGAGTATTCAGGGTGTCTGGTCCGAGATTCATCAAATACCATGCTGACATTTAGGGAAGATCTGTTGGGAATCATATAGCAAGTCAACAACTAAGAAACATACATCTAGCAATTATTTAGGGAGTCCAGCCTGATCACCATCATACCAGGAATTACTGTATGATAAGGGTGTAAGCACTATTAATGCCCTGCAGACAGGACTGGCTAAGCATGGCCGAAATGATAATTGATTATATAAATCAGTACTGAGACTGTGATCGATAATCTGCTGATGGTTTCGTCATAATTTTTTACCTTTCTGGCTTGGCAGGACTTTTAACCCATAAAATGTCATCGACAATATTTGTTGTCTGCTTTGTTGCCCACTGGTACCTCCTTTACAAGTCATTGTTGGAAACATAGTGGACCAAGATCAGACTGCGCAGTCTGATCAGGGTCCACAATATTCCATCTTGGGTATGAAAGTAATATAAGGGATAGAGCAAACAAATACCGGTCCTTTCTTTGTACAGCCATTTCAAGATTGTTTCACTCATTTCGAGCCAGTTGTGAGACACCAAGTTCTGCAACAAAAAGTTATTTTTTCACCAGGTTCTCCAGTTTCCCCCAATTCTCTGAATTAACTATTGGCTTGGTATGAGCGAAATAGTCTTGAAAGGCACGTAAACCAGTAACCAAAACAAAAAAAAGAGTTAGTGCTTTTAACCACTAGGCCATTGAGGCAAACATTTTATGCAAACAGTCTAGATTGTTTGTCTTGAAGTTTAATGGCCCAGTCAACACTATTTTGGGTCATTTTTGAGTCTGTCAGTCAAACAACCAACACTTCCTGGGCAGGTTTGTATGTAAGCAGTTAACCCGTACAGTGCAGTCTTTCCACAGAAACTGAAAACTGCTCTTTTTGAATCAGAGAAAGGGAGAGAATGACCGTAGAAAAGATTTCATGAGCAATCTCCATGATTTGTTTGTATTGGAGTTTATTGGCCCAGTCAATACTATTTAGGTCATTTTTGAGCCTGTCAGTTTACCTATCCACACTTTCCTGGACAGGCTTATACGTAAGCGGTTAACCAGTACAGTGCACATTCTTTCGCCAGAAACTGACAACTGCCCTTCTTGGATCAGCGGAAGGGAGAGAATGACGGTAGAAAAAATTTCATGATCAATCTCCACGAAAGAATGTTGCCAACCCCGGTGGGAGTCGAACCTGTGTTCTGATCACCAGTCAGACGCGCATCAATCTCCATGAAAGAATTTTGCTGACCCAGGCAGGTATCAAACCCATGATGTCCTGATCACCAGTCAAGCTTATCCGACTGAGCTCTTGAGACCAGCTCAGTGTAGATCCAGATCAGATGACCCACAGGCTGCAGTATCTGTTCTGGGTCCACATTGTTTGCGAATGTCCAAGAATCAGCAAACAGGGGTATATTTGGGTTCAGTCAAAAGTACCTGGATATCCTTTGTGATACCTTATGGAGCACAGTAGCTGAGTGGTTAGTGAACTTATCTCTTATGCTAGAGGACCCCGGTTCGAATCCCAGCAGTGTTAATAAAATTTCATTGTCCGAACATGCTCCATTTACATAATTTTCGGGGATGAAGAACACAAAGTGCACTGCACGTTTACTGGAGAAGCATCCCCTGTGCAGGGTAAAGATCCCTACCATAGTTACAGGATTACTGTGGCACCCGCCACCCATCGGGCTTGAAGAAATAGATGGGCTGCATGATGCTTCCACGCAGAGCTGAAACCAACCTGGTAAACCGGCTAGATGATCTAAGCCTGCCCAGGCAAAGTGGTGCGAGTCGGACCGTCCATGCTTATAAACCCTATAATATTGGTTTCAAAGGGCGGCATGGCTTGAGATATCATTTCATCTCAAGGTCGGATAAAAGCCCCACAAAATAGGAAGCGATGTCCACAAAATGACCTTTACAGTAAAGACGGGGACGTCAAACCTCAAATCAAACCAAAATGATTGATGTGAAGGCTTTCATCCCGCAAATCTGAAGTGTGTAATGTTCACATGCTTCGACAACCCGAGAGGGTGTATGGCTGTATTTATTATATATAGAAAGAAAAGGGAGACGCCCCTTCTCCCCACACCACTTGCAAGTGTCTTGTCACTTTCTACTGAGTATATTCTGATGCATTAATAAATTAGTCTAGCCCTAACAGACCCAAATTTGGTTTTCTTTTCCCTTGGGAAATATTTTTGGGTGGGTGTTCACCAACTGGCCCAAGCTATATTACTAATCCTTGGAAGGAATTGGGAATCGCGCCCGGCGACTATACTTGGTCACGTTTGGCCATTACCTCGCGGGTATTCTAGGCAAGGTAGACATTGAAAGGAAAATGGATATCCATATTTTCTGTAGGCTCATCAGTTAAGCCACGCGAATGATAAAAAAAAAGGATAAGCATACTTTTACTCGTGTTGATAACGAGTACGAATTTGCCGAAATTACGTTGCTGTTGAAAAAAGAAAAGTATGGCACTTGCGTATACGTAGTTTACAGGAGATAAAATTGAAATTGATATGTTAACTGAAACATTACAACACAAGGAGAATTAGTATTAAGTAAATTACCAAACTGATGCATCTGGAACGACAAAATCATCCTCATTGTTGCTCGTATTTGCATCGGTCTCACTCGAGTCCAGCTCACTGTCTGAACCCTCAGATTCTTGGTTTCTTCTCGGTTCATACATATACGGCTGTATCAACGAGTCTTCCCCTACATCTACATCTGAATTCATGTCCAAATCGCTGTCTATCTCGATATCCATGCTTCTATGTTTTAACTTTCGACCCAAACGAACTTGTAACACGTAATAACATCAGTCAAGTGTATCGACTATTGTGCTCCAATGACGTCACTTCCGGTCAAGGGACGCTACTCGCCAAGGGAAGTAAGTCATCATCGATTTTTGTTACCCGAAATTAATTAATTGTTATAATTAATTAATTAAATTTTTTATAACGACATAAAAGTCAAATATGTGCCCTACCAATTATATATTTTAAGTCTCAGTTGAAAAAAAAACCTTTATAACTGATCTTTAATGATTAAATTCAGAATCAATGTAAGGACGGAGAGTATGCTGAGTATAGCCTCTAGTTAAGAGAGCCGCATCATATAACTGATTAGAGCTATCGTAGAATTTATTCGCCTCGGTATCCAGAAGACGTAAAGCAGAAACGGGTAATGAACTTAGAAATGAAAGCATAGAGTGCCGTCCATGATTTAATAATATTATAGACAGTCATTTCAGTCTAGTATTGTTTAGTTTAAAAGAACGTAATTTACGTTTATAGTTACCATTTTCCTGGTGCCGTGAGATCTAGTTCTGCGTTTTCGACATTCCAGAAGCGAGAAAATATCAAAGTCTGGCATTCTGGAAATATTACCCTCATGATAAATGTTGTCATTAAATCCCAGTGGAAAAGGGGTCTGTAAAGATTTAATCCATTTCAGTTCAGCCTCTTGTCTTTTGATAATTTTGAATCTAGACGTAGAATTTGCATCGTAGTAAAGTTTTTCCACTGGTTGTTTAACAAGTCAGGTAACTTGCATTCGACAGGAACCTGGGAATGGTATCAATTATCCAATGTTCATTGAGACCTCATTTTCCAGTATGGATGATTTCCATATCTGTCTGCTGACCAGGCCCACCCTGAACTCCAACCAGTATACAGTATTAAAAAGTGGTTTTATTTGCAACCCCATCCCCGTTGAAAAGTATATGTACTGCAGGGCCTGAGATGTCATTTTATCTCAACGCCGGATAAAGTCCCAAAAAAATTGGAAGCAAGATTTTCAAAATGACATAAACAGTGTTGACAGGGTCGCTAAATCTCAGCTAAAACAAACAAGAAAGTAGTTTTATCAGACTTTCTGTGAAATTGTTTTTATCTGTTATGCCTAAGTTCTACAGGAGAAATTTGGTTCATTTGATGAACCACGCCTCAAAATGTACATCACTCGTATGCAGAGATGAGAATTTTCCTCTTTTCAGAAAATTTCCTCTTTTAAGTTGAAATTTACTAAGTTGTGATCCAATAAGTTTTAATTTCACACATAATGCAAAAGCTATACGTTAAATTATAATAATTTAAGGCATTTTTCAGTGACATGAAAACAAGGGAGACAACTAAAACTGTCCAATGATTCAGTTGTGGTAGCAGTTATTGTCCACCATACCTTTTTTCTAGACTACTTTTCAGCAACAAATATGTCTGGAAATTGTATTAATTTGATACACGGTATGGGCACAAATTTGCTGTATAGTCTACTGTGGAATGTTTTTTAGCAATGACGTTCTCCTACATTGTAGCATAGTAATTGATGAACCTATTTATGCAATTTGTTTTTGGCTATATTACCATGGAGAATATGTTTGAATTCAAATGGATTGAAGCACATAAAGAGAGGCATGTTTTTCTCAATAATTCCTGAATTTCTGAAACAATTCTAATAGAGCATGTGAATAAGTTGAAATACATGATGGGCCAAGTAACTTTTCAAAAAAACTTGACAGTTTTGCAAAATTCAATTAAACAAATTTTGAACACTACACCATTACCCTACCCACTTTTTGTACTTTCGGTCCCTTAATTAGGGAAAAACTGCATCAATAAGAATTACGCTTATTCCGTAATTATGGAATATAAAGTTCTTGTATTTATTCGAATTCAGCACAAAATTTCGTAAAATCATTCTTCGATATTAAAAGATTGGGTATAACATAAATGTTAAACGACAGACTGCATGCATGGTAGTTAAGCCAATCACTGTTGACAACTTTGCTTCCCTCTTTAATTGCACGCCAATGGGTTGCTTCCCTCTTTAATTGCACGCCGGTGGGTTAGGCCTCAGATTCTATGACAGTTCCAACGTAAAGGCTTATTGAGAATTAGAGAGATCTAATTCAAGGTAATGGTGGTTGGTGCCTGATGCGGTCTCTTGTCTGGCCAATCGGAGTCTAACTGTTGGTTTTCTTTTGCTCCAGCATTTCAGTGGTTTCTTGCTGTCGAGTCCTCACCGTTGTCTCACCTCTTTGGGTGTTTGATTATTTGTGTTCACGGAGATGTTGCACTGATGATTTAGGAGGCCTTCATGCGGACTGAACAAATTATTTGTCTAAATCGCGACGGAAGTAAGGGCGAGGATTGTGGCCACGCAAAATCGATTAAAGCCCCCTCCCCCCCCCCCCCCCCCCCCCCCAGTGGAATTCGTTTCCGCTGACCGTTCCAAGGCGGTTCGTATGTCGCGATTTATTTTTGTTATGGTTTGTCTTTGGGTGTTTGTGTCGCTTATGTCATTTTATTTTGGATAGCATATTGGCCATTTTGTGGGAAAGTAACTGTCCTTTTGGCTTTCCGCTGTTTGTGTTTCCATTTGGGTCTGTTGTTTCATGTTTGCGTGTCTTTCCCTTTGGTGTCTCTGATGGGAGCTGTGGGTTGATTGTATCGATTACTGATCATTGCCTCCACTTCTGTTTTACCTGATTGTAAATTATCTGTTTGATTTGTGAACATAAATGCGAACTGTGCCGTCAAGATACTCGTGTCGGTTGGTGGTGACGTTGTATCCGTAAAGATGATATCGTCTAGGATTTCGTTCGTATGCGGAAAAAAAGATATGCAAAATGCCTATATGCTTGTAAATCACGACCCAAATTCAACAAATATGCCCAGTCCATGATAATCTGGGGGTTTAATCCGTTTATGAAAACAAATACGGCAGTAAGTGTTCTATGCCAGCCTCTTAAATTCTTGGTCTAAAAGTAACGTCTAATAGCATAGGGCCAAAGATGTGCCGGGCCTACAACATCTTGTATAATCATCGATAATTCGTAAATTCTTCTATTTTCGTAAACATTATTTGAAACTGTAGCCTCGTTAACACTGACTAGATGCACGACTGCATTTTTCACGTGCTAATTTAGAGGCATGGACATAAATTATAGCGAAGTTCATATTAAATATGCTCACCCTTATTCGAGATTTCTGTTGATAGTCAGTACACGGACGACGCACCATTTAATTCTCTGTGGAGTTATATATAATTGATTTCAATTTTTATTTACATCACATATATTTTTTTGTATTTTTATGTCCCCGGTAGCGATAGCGGGACATATTGTTTTTGCCCTGTCTGTTTGTTGGTTTGTACGTGGACAACTTTAACGTTGGCCATAACTTTTGAACCGTTTGAGATAGAGCTTTCATATTTGGCCTGAAGGTTCCTTGTGACAAGACCTTCACATTCATGTAAAAAAATTTGACCTGTGACCTTGAGCTGTGACCTACTTAAAAGAAAAAAATAACATTGGTCATAACTTTTGAACCACTTGAGATACAGCCTTCATATTTAGCGTGACCTTGACCTTGACCTTTGACCTACATAAAAGAAAAAGGTAACATTGGTCATAACTTTTGAACCGTTTGAGATACAGCCTTCATATTTAGCATGTATGTTCCTTGTGACAAAAGCTTTACATCCATGAAAAAAATTGACCTGTGACCTTCACCTTGACCTTTGACCTACTTAAAATGAAAAAATCACATTTTGTTCATAACTTTTGAACGGTTTGACATAGAGCCTTCATATTTTGCATGTAGGTTCCTTGTGACAAGAGCTTTACATTCACACAAAACATTTTGACCTGTGACCTTGACCTTGACCTTTGACCTACATAAAAGAAAAAGTTAACATTGGTCATAACTTTTGAACCGTTTGAGGTACAGCCTTCATATTTAGAATGTATGTTCCTTGTGACAAAAGCTTTACATCGATGAAAAAAAAATGACCTGTGACCTTGACCTTGACCTTTGACATACTTAAAATATAAAAATAACATTTTGGTCATAACTTTTGAACGGTTTGAGACAGAGCCTTCATTTTTTGCACGTAAGTTCCTCTTGACAAGAGCTTTACATTCACACAAAAACTTTTGACATGTGACCTTGACCTTTGACCTACATAAAAGAAAAAAATAACATTGGCCATAACTTTTGAACCGTTTGAGATACAGCCTTCATATTTAGCATGTAGGTTCTTTGTGACAAGCGCTTTACATTCATGCAAAAATTTTGACCTGTGACCTTCACCTTTTACCTACTTAAAAAAAATTAAACATTTTTGGTCATAACTTTCGAACCATTTGGGATAGAGCTTTCATATTTGGCGTGTAGGTTCCCTGTAATTAAGGTTTTTCATTTATGCAAAATGTTTGGACCATGACCTTGACATTTGACCTACTTAAAAGAAAAAATAAAATTGTCCATAACTTTTGAACCGTTTAAGATAGAGCCTTAATATTTGGCATGTATGTTCCTTGTGACAAGAACTTTACTTTCATGCAAATTTTTTTGACCTGTGACCTTGACCTACTTTAAAGAAAAAATATTATTGTTCATAGCCTTTTGAACCGTTCAAGATAGAGCTTTCATATTTGGCATGTGAATTTCTTGTATCAAGGGCTTCCCACACAAACATCTTGTTAAACACTATTTTTAAACAATTTTATTTACTTATTTTATTTTATTGATTTTTTTAGCTCACCTGTCACGTAGTGACGAGGTGAGCTTTTTGGGATCACTTTTTGTCCGTCATGCGACCGTGCGTGCGTCCGTAAACTTTTTCTTCAAACGACATCTCCTCCTAAACCACTGATCGGATTTTGACCAAACTTCACAGGAATGATCCTTAAGTGGTCCTCTTTCAAAGTTATTCAAATGGTTCCGGTCCATTGCACATCTGGGTCACAGGAGCCAAAAATAGATTTTTTTCATCGAAAACTTAAAAAATCTTCTTCTCTGAAACCATAAGGCCCAGATCTTGGAATTTGGTATGAAGCTTCATCTAGTGGACCCCTACCAAGATTGTTCAAATTATAGTTCTGGGGCCAAAAGTGCCCCCGCCCCGGGTCCCTTTGGTTTTACATAGGATTTTATAGCGGAAATCTTTAAAAAATCTTCTTCTGAAACCACAAGGCCCAGGTCTTTGATATTTGGTATGAAGCTTCATCTAGTGGACCGCAACCAAGATTGTTCAAATTATAGTGCTGGGGCCAAAAATGCCCTCGCCTCGGGGCCCTTTGGATTTGCATGGGCTTATATAGGGGAAATCTTTAAAAACTTCATCTCTGAAACTGCAAGGCCCAGATCTTTGATATTTGGTATGAAGCTTCATCTAGTGGACCTCTACCAAGGTTGTTCAAATTATAGTGCTGGGGTGAAAAATGCCCCCGCTCCAGGGCCCTTTGGTTTTACATGGGCTTATAAGGGGAAAATCTTTAATAATTTTCTTCTCTGAAACCGCAAGGCCAAGATCTTTGATATTTGGTATGAAGCTTCATCTAGTGGACCTCTACCAAGATTGTTCAAATTATAGTGCTTGGGCCAAAAAAGCCCCCGCCCCGGGGTCCTTTGGTTTTACATTGGCTTATAAAGGGAAAATCTTTAAAAATCTTCTTCTCTGAAACCACAAGGCCAAGATCTTTGATATTTGGTACGAAGCTTCATCTAGTAGACCTCTACCAAGTTTGTTCAAATAATAGTGTTTGTGCCAAAAATGCCCCGTCTCGTGGCCCTTTGGTTTTACATGGGCTTATAAAGGGAAAATCTAAAAAAATCTTCTTCTCTGAAACCGCAAGGCCCAGGTCTTTGCTATTTGGTATGAAGCTTCATCTATTGGACCCCTACTAAGATTGTTCAAATTATAGTGCTGGGGCCAAAAATGCCCCCGCCCCGGGCCCTTTGGTTTTACATAGGCTTATATAGGGAAAATCTTTAAAATCTTCTCTGAAACCGACCGGCCAAGGTCTTTGATATTTGGTGAAGCTTCATCTAATTGACCTCTACCAAGATTGTTCAAATTATAGCCTTTGGGCCAAAAATGTCCCTGCGCTGGGACCCACCAGTTTTACATAGGCATATATAGGAAAACAACCTTTAAAAATCTTCTTGTCCGAAACCAGAAGGCCCAGGTCTTTGATATCTGGTGTGAAGCTTCAACTAGTGAACCTCTGTTGAGATTGATCAAATTATATCCCTGGTGCCAAAAATGCCCACGCGCCAGGGCACGCTGGTTTTACATAGGCTTATATAGGGAAATCCTTTAAAATCTTCTTTTCTGAAACCAGAAGGCCCAACTCTTTGATATTTGGTCTGAAGCTTTATCTAGTGGACCGTTACCAAGTTTATTCCAATTATAGCCCTTGGGCCAAGAATGCACTAGAGACACTGATTCTCAGGTGAGCGATTCAGGGCCCTCCGGGTCCTTTTTTTTTTTTTTTTTTTTCTTTACTGTTTTACTTGTTTATTTTTTATATACACATATATTTATATATACTGAGGGTGTGCTGTTGACTGGGTTAAAAGATGAAATGTTTTAATATTTCATTGAAAATAAATGTCGGAGGAGGAGAATTCATTACGCAAACACGCCTATACAAATACATTGCCACCTTAATCGCCGAAAAAATGAAAATTTTAAGATGAAAAATTGTGATCTTTTTCTTATTTCTGCTCAAAATATAGATTGTGGGCACTCGTTAGAACCGCCTCATCGAGGCGGTTCTAACGAGTACCCACAGTCTATATTTTAGAGCAGAAATAAGAAAAATAAAGTTTATCCTAAACCCCAGTTTTACTATATTAAAGTGGGGTTCAAGGGGGTAAGAATTATATAGGCATGTTTTCCTGATGTCATACAAGAAGTTTGATTTTGAGTATGGATTTGGCACTTTAGTTTTCGCATGTTTTGGTTCCTGTGCTTTGTCATGTCCGCTACTTAGTGGCTGGTGTTGGTTCCGACAACATAACCCTTTTCTTCTTTTTCCAGTGACATACTTTGCTTTGGTTGCCATGTTTGCTTTACCCTTTGATTGACTTGCAGGGTTTTGTGTTTCATTAGCGCGCTTTAGT
This sequence comes from Lucinisca nassula, assembly GCA_963580285.1. Taxonomy (NCBI): domain Eukaryota; kingdom Metazoa; phylum Mollusca; class Bivalvia; order Lucinida; family Lucinidae; genus Lucinisca; species Lucinisca nassula. The sequence goes on from OY757014.1 coordinate 47,489,697, forward strand.
ACGGTCACAAAGCGATCGTCAAGTACTGTTGAACAAGATGCCATAGGACTACTAGCAGTTGTTGACTCAAGGGGTGACATATTTGTTTCAGCAGCTGAAGAAACAGTTTGAGGGTTTTCAAGATCAGGCACGCCATGGGCTACTCTGGTAGAAGATGCCACAGGTTCTAACAGATTCTCTTCATCGGATTCTGTGTGGCATTCACTGTCTGAAACGTGCACTAGAGAGTATCGATGATGTGCTTCTGATACTTTGTCTGGTGGAGTCCACGTTTTGAAAAATGGATAACTGCATATCAGTTGTTTCTCAGTGTCTAGTGGATCTCGTACTGTTTTCACAAGGTCAAAGAAAGCTTTGTATTTCTTTTTTATTTGAGACATGATTTCTCCAAACAATTTCCGCTAGATGTTGCTCAAATATTTTTGTATTGGTCCCATTCATTCTGCGAAAGTGGTCTTTACAATGTTTCCACGCACCCTCTGGCAATCTATTATTTCCGCGGTATCAACATTTTGGTAACGTTGTTCAAAATTTGAATTGTGTCCAACCGTGTAATGCTCGTAACCTAATTCATTTAGTCCCAAGTAAGCACCCCAAGAATCTGAATAGATACGGCTGCCTGGATAAACGTGCCTCTGTATAAGAGGAATGAGGGTTCCAGCATCTCTTTTATCGACCGGATATAGTATAAGCGTATTGGATACACGCTCAGTGATTCCAAATATCCAAATTCGATGTCCCTTTGGCTCCCCCTTATTGTATTTGATTTTTCTTCCAAACAGACTTTCATCAAGTTCCACCTCACCTTCAAACATTGCCGTATTATATTTATCAAACACAAATTGACAAAAAAGTTCTCTTAGGAAACTTGCCCAGTCAACGGCAGTATGCCGATAGTCCATACCTGTGGACAAGGCGCATGTAAGAGTTTCCCTCCAGGTACTTTTTCAAAAAATCATCAGGTCTCTGATATTATAAGAGGACCCTTCGAAAAATGAATGTTTTCTCATCCCATACTCATGTTTTGATCCTTCACATCTAAATGAATAACCATCAGGTAACCTAACTCGTCTTTTCAAGGTTGCTGGAGTGCCACATTTAGCACATATTATTACCTTGCAAGAAGCCCATAATTTCTTAACCATTCAAATACAATGTCATTAGAACAAATAAACAAATTATGGAATGTCCATGGATTAACAAAATCCTCAAATTTACATCATTTATCATCAGATCAAAACCTCCTTCACCATGTGTTTTACGTTGCTATGCGATGTTGATATTCAAGTTGCAAGAACAGAAATGACCAGGTAACTTGTTATGATTTAGTAACATAAATGATATAAAAATGCAATTATTGAAACATTTGATAGATGGGCATCATCTGATCCATATTCACCATATTTGCATTATTTGCTGGCTCCAGCTTGCACATTGTCGATATCGGAAAAACAGGTAACCAGACCCCCTGACCTTTAAAGGTCAGGGGGGTCTGTTTTGCCTGTTTTTCAAACACTGCTAACATTCAGACTAGGAACCAGCTGATAATGCAAATAAGGTGAATATAGATTTTTCGGGTTATTACTTTGTTTGTGAGAATTATTCACTCATAATTCCACGTGAACTTACCTGTAAATTACCTGAACTATACTTTACCATATATATTATCGTGTCAACGGGTATATATTGTTCCTGATTCTTTTCCCTATACAAACTTTCCCCTATCCATTTTCGTTGATAAATGTCATATCTTAACTTATCCCAAAAGAGCCCCTTTTCTTTATGGACTGGATCCCCAATGAAAACCCCTTTAACACACTGGGGAATACTTCCCCATCCAATGCACATAAGTATATTGGATATATGGTCAATGGGTATGTATTGTTCCTGATTTTTTCCCCTATACGCATTTTCCCCTATACAAATCCACCCCCTATCCATTTTCGTTGATAAATGTCATATCTTTACTTACCCCAAAAGAATTCCGAGCCCCGTTTCTTTATGGAATGGATCCCCAAAGAAAACCCCTTTAACACACTTGGGAATACTTCCCCATCCAAGGCACATAAGTATGCTGGATATATGGTCAACGGGTATATATTGTTCCTGATTCTTTCCCCTATACGCATTTCCCCTATACAAACTTCCCCCTATCCATTTTCGTTGATAAATATCATATCTTTACTTACACCAAAAGAATTCCGAGCCCCTTTTCTTTATAGAATGGATCCCCAAAGAAAACCTTTTTGAGGTACTGGGGAATACCTCCCCTGTCATGGCACATAACTATGTTGGATATATGGTCAACGGGTCTATATTGTTCCTGATTCTTTCCCTTATACGAATTTTCCCCTATAAAAACTTTCCCCTGTGCATTTTCGTTGATACATGTCATATCTTTACATACCCCAAAATAATTCCGAGCCCATTTTCTTTATGGAATAGATCCCCAAAGAAAACCCTTCTAAGACACTGGGGAATACCTCCCCTGCCTTGGCACATAAGTATGTTGGATATGGGCCCCGTCAAGCGCTTTTGGTACTGTTACATGTGGGTTTACGGCGTCCAGCAAACCCCCATGCTGACAAGACAACCAAGCGTGACCTCTGACAGGTGTACGGGCAGCTGTGGGGTAAGGCACAAGAAAGATATTAGATGAATGACATGAATTATTTACAGTATCTGTATACAACACTTACTAACACAAAACATCACAATTTGTTGCTTCTGTAGCCAACTCACGACGTCCGCTCCGAAGGCAAAACAATGTTCTGTGCTCGGAACGGGTGACGTGAATACCTACAGAAGCAAACAACAACAACAAAAACAAAAAAAGAAACAACACAAGACGGGACTGGCCAGTTTATAACTTAGGGTGAATCCCCCTCTCGCGTGAATCTTCCTCTCGCGAACTAGTATAAACTAGTCTATCGACATTGCTGCCGATCACAGGTTGATATGTATTATTTAGCGATCGCACTAATCTGATTCGTCTGAATCACCTGCAGGTTATTTAATTGACCTGTTCCATTTGAATGGTCTCACATTTTACTAGTTCGCGAGTGTTGTTTCTTTTTTTGTTTTTGTTATTGTTTTTGTTGTTTGCTTCTGTAGGTATTCACGTCACCCGTTCCGAGCACAGAACATTGTTTTGCCTTCGGAGCGGACGTCGTGAGTTGGCTACATAAGCAACAAATTGTGATGTTTTGTGTTAGTAAGTGTTGTATATAGATACTGTAAATAATTCATGTCATTCATCTAATATCTTTCTTGTGCCTTACCCCACAGCTGCCCGCACACCTGTCAGAGATCACGCTCGGTTGTCTTGTCAGCATGGGGGTTTGCGGGACGCCGTAAACCCACATGTAACATTTGGTGTCAGTGAAGTGAGGATTTGATCTCTGGCTGGTGTTCCCGGCTGTGGAACAGCACATTGATACTCTGAAACATCAATTTAAAAAAAATGTATTGACAGCCACATTTAGAAATTAACTTGAATCTTCCTTCCTGCGTTGATGAAGTGCGAAACCCATGTATTCAACTAAATAGATACTGACAAGTTTATAATTTCTGAGCAGGAAGGCAAGGCAAACCCCACTTTTTCTTGGTTACGAAAAATTTAAGTAGACCCCACTTAATTGTGTTACCTGACATTCTACTAAGTTAAACTGGAGTTACTGATTGATCTTACCCACACATAGTTCTGACGTAGTGACGTTAACAATTTACTGACGTTGACATAACGGTAGCGTTAATATTTACGCTGTGGCTTGAGGTTAGGTATGACGTAATAGAAACATTAATGGTGACTTGTTATGATCGGAGTTTTGTAATGTGATGAAACTTCGGATTGTAGCATTTTACTGTAAACGTCGTCAGTTAATGACGTCATATTAGACTACCAGTACGCAACGTCATGCTTTGCCGAAAGCATTTGATATTTCAAATCGCGTGTGCTTTAATAACTAACGTTTTAGTTAGATTAACGCGTATAACACACATCTTAACGTTTTAGTTAAGCCCATTCAATCATCACTGATCATAACTGATCAGTTTATAGTGGTTTTGATAGTAACGTGAGATTTACGTTATCAATAATGGAGCGTTTAATGCAAATGGGAAAGGACTTAGGTTATGAGGGGAAGGAGTTACAAGGTTTTGTTAAGGAGCAGCAAGATATTGAGCGGGCAGAAAGGCAAGAGCAAAGGGATTTAGAAAGGTTAAGGTCTGAAGAAAAGGAGAAGGAAAGGGCACATGAACTAGCTAAGTTAGAAGAAAAGGAGAAGGAAAGGGAACATGAACTAGCTATGTTGAATGTTAATAAGGAACTTGAAATGACACGCATTAAGAGTGAAAGGGAGGCAAAAGAGATTACTGAGGCCCATTTAGAACAAATAACACATGGGTTTGAGCTACAGCACCAAGAATTAAGGAACCAATTAGAAATGCAGAGAACGAAGCTCGAGCTAGAATTTGAAAAGCAAAAAGCTAAGAAGGTGGCTCATGCCCGGGATCCTAAGTTACTATTTTGAAGAGGGTAAAGATAAAATGGATAGTTATTTATCTAGGTTTGAGAAATATGCTACGGCTAATAAATGGGATAAGAGTGTTTGGGCCGCGTATTTAAGTGCATTGCTCAAAGGGCGCGCACTTGATGTATATGACCGGTTGTCAAATGAGGATGCGGCGGATTATGAAAAGTTAAAGGATGCTTTATTAAAGAATTTTGACATGACAGAGCGCGGATTTAGGAAGCAGTTTCGTTATAGTAGGCCCGAGAAGTCAGAAACGTTCATACAGTTCAGTAGTAGACTGAGAAGTTATTTAGAAAAATGGCTTAATATGGCAAAGATAGAAAAACCTTTTCCGGCTGTCTGTGATTTCATGGCAAGGGATCAGTTCCTGGAGTCATGTAATAGAGAACCGTATGTACATCTGAAGCCAAAACAGTTTGGTAATTTAGATGAAATGACTAGGGAGGCAGATTTGTTTGCAGAAGCGCGCGGGGGCGTATATAGTTGCATTAATAAGGGGCAACGCGATAATAGAGGCGCAGCGCAGGGTAAACAGGACAAAGTTGACTCGAACAAACCGAGTGGTAGGTCGGATATCAAGTGTAGCATATGCGGTAAGGGGCATTTAACAATTAAATGTTTTAAGAACCCCGACAGGAAACAATTGTATAGCGCAGAGGTAGGAGCAACTGGAGTTGGGGATAGCGGTGTTAAGGAAAATTTTAACACGCGCGTAGAGACTCAAGGTTCTCAGGTTAAGAATGAGAATACGCAGAATGTAGGTCGTGGTTATACACGTGGTCGTGGTAATTTTAGAGGGTCTTTTCGCGGACGCGGTAAAAATAATAGCACACCACGTGGCGCAGCACACCAAGTTAGTTTTTGTCAAACGGAAGTAACTAGGAAAGGTGATGAGATAGGAAGTAGTTTTGAAAATAAGGTTGGTGACCCTTTGATTTCGGATAGGGAGGAGTGTAGTAAGGAAACTAGGGAAGGTGTCTGTTACTTCTTAAAGGCATGGTTACCGACGGCACAAGGATTGGTTAATAATAAAAGGTGGTTGTATTAAGAGATACTAAGACTTGCTGCTAATCCATCTAACCCGGCATCCAAAATTTCATTTCCACCTCAATTTGTAGATAAGTATGAAACTAAACCCACAGCAATCAAACCTTTTGGATTACGTATTTTACCACTGCTAGAAAATTCAGGTATCGACCTTAAAAATATTCAAAAACATGAAACCGCTGAAGTTCCATCTTGGTGTATTAAAAAACCTTCTATTCTGTTTGACTTACATGATGGAAAAAAATCCGAATCAAATCCAATGCTACTCAAACAAAACTTTCAGGTACTTCAGTCACGTTATGATGATTACCAGCAAGTCTATACTGATGGTTCCAAAAAAGGAGAAAAAGTTGGTTGTGCGTATGTTTCTCAAGATACGCACCAAACCTTGCGTCTTCCAGATGGTTCATCTATTTTTACAGCTGAAGCCAAAGCAATAGACCTAGCTTTAGATTTTATCAGTTCTTCAACATTTCAAAAAGCAATTATATTTTCTGATTCACTTTCTGTGCTTAAGGCTTTAGACCATTCATCATCTAAAAATCCTCAAATACAAAAGTTGATTGAAAAACATCATGAAATTTCTAAAACACACCAAATTTTGTTTTGTTGGCTTCCGAGCCATATCGGCATTGTCGGCAATGAATATGCTGACAAGAAAGCAAAGGAATCGCTCAATCTTGATCCATCTGTTTTTAAAATTCCTTTTAATAATTTTAAACCATTTATCAACAGATACATCTTGTCGGAATGGCAAGGCGAATGGCACCGTCCAATAAATAGCAAACTCCATGCCATTAAACCTGTCGTTGGAACAAAATGCTCTCCTCCACAGTTTTCCAGGAAAGAGGATGTAGTATTAACGCGACTGCGCATCGGCCATACTAGAGTTACTCATTCTTATATTTTTAATGGTGATGATCAGCCTTCTTGTGTAGGTTGTGATCAGCCATTCACTGTGAAACATATTTTAATTGACTGTGTTGACTTTTCACCATCACGTAACTTATATTTCAAAGCTGATACTTTACAACAACTGTTTCAAGATGTACCTGTTGATAATATTATTTTATTCTTAAAAGAAATTGGACTTTTTCATAAAATCTAACTGTTCCAGATTTTTAAACATTATCATTCTGACTTTTTACTTTTAATATCCTCATAATTCTTCATGCCGTTTAACCATAAACCGTTTGACGCTTATGACCCACAAAGAGGGTTGACGCGTCGTTAAACACGAAATCATCATCATCATCATCATTAAGAGATACTGGGTGTACAGGCTGTGTCGTTCGGAGAAGTTTGGTTTCGGATAGTCAGTTAATAGGGAAGGAATCAAATGTTACGTTGATTGATGAATCCACACAAAGTTATCCTTTGGCAATGATTGACATTGATTGTCCTTTTTTCACTGGGAAAACTGAAGCTTTGTGTATGGATGATACGTTGTACGATTTGGTTATCGGTAACATTGATGGATCAAAACTTCCTGATATGTCTCATTTCTCAGCTGCGGCTGTAACTAGGTCTCAAACTAGGCAGGATGAGAAGCCTTACAGAAAACTTAAGGTTCCCGATCAGATCATTAACGATGACAAGGAGGCTTTCAAGCAAGCTCAGGTTGATGATCCAACTTTGGAAAACATCAGGAAAAGGGTTGTATCTGGGAACAAGACTGTGAGTCGTGGTTTAAACCGAGGTGAAACTAGGTTTATTGAGAAAAAAGGTTTGGCATATAGGGAGTTAACCAAGGGTAACAAAGTCTCTTTCCAACTTGTGGTCCCTCAAAGTTTCCGAGGAAAGGTGTTGAAACTGGCTCATGAAACGCTTATGTCTGGACATATGGGTATTAGGAAGACATTGGATAGAGTTGTAACTGAGTTTTACTGGCCCGGTATATGCGGTGATGTCGCTAGATTTTGTAAATCTTGTGATATTTGTCAGAGAACCATTCAGAAAGGTCGGGTCACTAAAGTACCTCTAGGAAAAATGCCATTGATTGATACGCCATTTAAGATGGTGGCAGTGGACATAGTTGGTCCAATTGAGCCTCGATCTGATAGGAAATCTCGGTATATTTTAACCATGATAGATTATGCGACAAGGTATCCAGAGGCGATAGCTTTACCGAGTATTGAGACGGAACGTGTCGCGGAAGCGCTTATTGAAATGTTTAGTAGGGTTGGTATTCCTGATGAAATGTTGACTGATCGTGGATCACAGTTTACTGCTGAGGTAATGAAAGAAGTCAGCAGACTTCTTTCTCTTCAACAGTTAACGTGTAGTCCGAGACATCCAATTTGCAACGGCTTGATTGAGCGTTTCCACGCTACGTTAAAGCAGATGTTACGTCGCATGTGTGCTGAACGTCCAAAAGATTGGAATAAATATCTTCTAGCTTTATTATTTGCGGTTAGGGAAGTCCCACAAGAGTCTTTAGGATACTCCCCCTTTGAGTTGTTATATGGACGTAACGTCAGAGGTCCAATGGCAATATTAAGAGAATTATGGGCTGAAGAGGTACGCGATGAGCAAGTTCTTTCGACGTATCAGTACGTTATTGAGCTAAGGGAACGGTTAGAGCAGACATGCAAATTAGCGCGTGATAATTTAAAGAAGGTTCAGATTAAGCAGAAAGCTTATTATGATAAAGGCGCGAGGTCGCGTAAATTTGACGTCGGCGATAAAGTGCTGTTGTTACTACCGACAGACAGTAATAAATTATTGCTTCAATGGAAAGGTCCTTATGAAGTGGTTGAGGTAGTGAATGGAATGGATTATAAGATTGACGTCAATGGAAATGTTAACACATATCACGCTAATATACTGAAACAGTATGTTGAGCGTCAGACTGTGACGTCTCATTGTCTGATCTCTAAACCAATTATGTCGACAGACAGCCATGACAGAAATGACGTCGACGAGTCTTCATTTGAAGACAGCAGTTTTCAAACTGCAGAGCAACCAGAAAGTGACGGTGACGTTAGCGTCCCATACACACTAACGTCAGAGGAGAGTGAGGAGACAGAAGGGCTGAGAGAACAGCGCCTTGCAGGACGGACATGTCAGACAGACCAAATTATATGTACCACATTTATGTCAGAACCTGTGAAAACAATCAAATCAGTTAAGCCAGAAAGGCCACCGCCAGTAAGATTAAAACGATATCCGTTTTCTAACAAACAACAGAGTGTCAGGGGAACAGGAAAATTCTGGGGTAGGGTTGAAATTAACCACCATAACTTAAATAGCTAAATTTTACTTAAGAGAATTTGGGGGCAGACTACCTTAGTAGGTAATTTTTCGCACGGTTGTTGTGTAAATAGCTGTCTTGTTTAGATAGGGTCATCCTGTTCCATCTCTGTACACAAAGAAAAAACATTTCTGATTGTTTTTTCTCCAAAAGGGGAAACCTTTGTTACGAGATGGAATAGGAAACCTCTCTGGTGCTTATGCACATCGAAATTATTTTAGTAGATAGATGGTAGGGCGGTGCGAGTAAAATATTTTAGGTGAAATATGGTAGGCAAAATGTGCTGCGCCATGCACAAGTCATGCACATATCATACGATGTATGCATGAGTATGTTATGGAGATCTGTTTTTACAATACAGGGGGGCCGCTATAAGGCTGAGTTCTATAAAATTTGCCTAAAAATCGCCAACCGCCAAATTGTGCCATATATGATTTTCATTCCCGTCACGTGTTGTGTGGGTGTTCGTTTTGACAGGAGTCATGGCATTGATTTATAGGGTCGTTTCATCAATTTTTCCTATGGGAAATATACTATTTGAACGCAAATCCATTATCTACTCGATTTTTGCTTTCTAGCTTCATTTGTGGACGGTATCTCCACCTCGCCACGATTTTAGCAAGCTAATATGAGTATGCATGATTTTCTGGTAGTATTCATAGATATAAAAACCCTGAGAAAAACGAACACTTTAGCAGCAGGTCAAGTTGTAACGAGTATACACAACATTGTGTCGGGAAATTGAAAGTATATTGAAAGGTATGTTAAATCTATGTTTAGTATTATTTTTGTATGAACATGCTTGTAGGTTTTGGAGGGGTTTACTTCTAGTATACCCCAACTTTCTGAAGCCTATTCTGAATTCACTGTTGAAGCCTGTAGTGATTAGGCTACTAGCTTTGCCAGCTAGAGGTCGCAGGATTGATCCCAGGCTTCTCCAGTAGTAGAATGAGTCTTTCTAAGTGAGGTCCTGTCTCATTCTGACCCTAGATGTTGGTGAGACGTAAAGTTTGGACACCCGCTCATTCTGGATTCATTTAGGCTTTTAGACCCCTTTTGTAGAATGTAATTAATAAACGCCGGGTCACTTGATTGATCAATCACTTTTGACTAGCTGTGGTTAGAAAACCGTGGCCCCGTCTTTATATGATATTAGGTGTAGAGGGGACGTAAAATTAAGACGGGTTTAACCATATCTTCATCATCAGGGCAAACTCTTACAAGAGCCTGTCGGGTTATCCGTGATGATGAACCGTAATGAATTTTATTTTACAAGCGTGTTCACTTTGAGTAGAAATAATTTTGTTCAAGAAGAATTATAAGTTCATTTTGTAATGATGCCGTTTTGTCTGATAACTCAGTTTGTGCATGTATGTACATATAAAGAACGTGATGATGATAAGTGGGAGTATTTGGTCGCCACACGTCATAACGGCCTGAGTGGCGGGAATGACGTCAGCGGCGTCATCGGCGTCGCGAGGACGGTTGTGACGGGGTGCCTACCAAATACAGAGAGAATTTACGGCAAACAGTGTTGGCCCTTATGAGACACTAACAAATGTTGTGGATCATAGATGAAAATCTTTCTTTTTGTAGTTTCTATCTGTTGTTAATGTAATGAATTTGTGAATAGCTATATTTGTGAGCCGTGTCGCGGAGAAGGATATGAAATAGAGATTGTTATGTTTCCTGTAATTGGCGGATGACCAGGTAGCGCAAAGGCGTGGTCTGTTCAATTGCCTCTTACTCGTGAAAATGTAGTGAACACAATTTTGATGAGTATTATGCTCAGTAGTTGTGAGCAGTAATTGATTTCTGTAGTGCTCAGTAAGGAAACATGAACTTTGAGTATTATTGTGGAAAGCGCTGGGTGCTGTTACATCTATGATCCACAACATTTGTTAGTGTCTCAAAAGGGCCAACACTGTTTGCCGTAAATTCTCTCTGTATTTGGTAGTCACAGCCGTCCTCGCGACGCCGATGACGTCATTCCCGCAACCCAGGCCGTTATGACGTGTGGCGACCAAATACTCCCACTTATCATCATCACGTTCTTTATATGTACATACATGCACAAACTGAGTTATCAGACAAAAACGGCATCATTACAAAATGAACTCGTAATTCTTCTTGAACAAAATTATTTCTAATCAACGTGAACACGCTTGTAAAATAAAATTCATTACGGTTCATCATCACGGATAACCCGACAGGCTCTTGTAAGAGTTTGCCCTGATGATGAAGATATGGTTAAACCCGTCTTAAGTTTACGTCCCCTCTACACCTATTATCATATAGAGACGGGACCACGGTTTTCTAACCACAGCTAGTCAAAAGTGATTGATCAAACAAGTGACCCGGCGTTTATTAATTACATTCTACAAAAGGGGTCTAAAAGCTTAAATGAATCCAGAATGAGCGGGTGTCCAAACTTTACGTCTCACCAACATCTAGGGTCAGAATGAGACAGGACCTCACTTAGAAAGACTCATTCTACTACTGACGAAGCCTGGGATCAATCCTGCGACCTCTAGCTGGCAAAGCTAGTAGCCTAATCACTACAGGCTTCAACAGTGAATTCAGAATAGGCTTCAGAAAGTTGGGGTATACTAGAAGTAAACCCCTCCAAAACCTACAAGCATGTTCATACAAAAATAATACTAAACATAGATTTAACATACCTTTCAATATACTTTCAATTTCCCGACACAATGTTGTGTATACTCGTTACAACTTGACCTGCTGCTAAAGTGTTCGTTTTTCTCAGGGTTTTTATATCTATGAATACTACCAGAAAATCATGCATACTCATATTAGCTTGCTAAAATCGTGGCGAGGTGGAGATACCGTCCACAAATGAAGCTAGATAGTAAAAATCGAGTAGATAATGGATTTGCGTTCAAATAGTATATTTCCCATAGGAAAAAATGATGAAACGACCCTATAAATCAATGCCATGACTCCTGTCAAAACGAACACCCACACAACACGTGACGGGAATGAAAATCATATATGGCACAATTTGGCGGTTGGCGATTTTTAGGCAAATTTTATAGAACTCAGCCTTATAGCGGCCCCCTGTATTGTAAAAACAGATCGTCATAAACCACTCATGCATACATCGTATGATATGTGCATGACTTGTGCATGGAGCAGCACATTTTGTCTACCATATTTCACCTAAAATATTTTACTCGCACCGCCCTACCATATATCTACTAAAATAATTTCGATGTGCATAAGCACCAGAGAGGTTTCCTATTCCATCTCGTAACAGGTACTTATCGCCTATGCGAGCAGCGAAGGTTCAGGCGAGCATGCGCATCCGCGCAGTCTCGCCAGAACCTTCGCTGCTCGCTCATACAAGCAGTGTATCAAGAGGAGCCTTCAGACAGAAAGCAATATCCCTGGCCCCTCTGAATGGCTGAGCATGCGCAGTTGAAATTTGTCATGACGGAATGCTCGAAGACACAAATTCGCTTGGCAGGGCTCATATGATCAATGGGTATATAGTGTTTCTGATTCTTTCTCTTATACGAATTTTCCCCTATTCAAATTTTCTTTTTCAGGCAATATATATTGTGCAAGCGTCTGTGTGACACTGATCAACAAAACGTAGTTCCAAGGCGAATGTTTATACTACATTACAAACAGAAAAAAAATATTGGATCCCCTAGTTGAAAGAATCGGGATATTGTCAATTTATTTTGAAATTAGCTAAACTCTTGACCAATAGCGTAGGCCCAGATCAGAGGCTGCAGAAAGCGGCATTTGATCTAGACCTGCACTGTTTGTCAATTATCCGTTTTGGGGTCTCCGGTACAAAATGGGTATTTTGCAGTTATGGGGCGAACCATCGCACCAACTACCTTTGCTGGCCGCCTATGCGATAAATATGAGAAGAATACCAAAACTATTACATCCAGTATGTTCAAAACATCAGAATTTATTTTCACGAGATGTAATAGTTTTTGTATTTATCGAAAAAAAGTAAATTTTCTTTCTCGTTTTATAAGTATCAAAAAAGTAGTTCGGACTGTGAAAATAGCATGGTCATGTTATTTTTCACAATGTGAAATATCGTATAAGTGAAAATATCATTTTTCATTTGTTTCAGATATGCACTGCCAAGCATAAAATAAGTATCCCTTTCCATGAGAAAACTCAATTCTTGTTTGGTGTTTTCAGGGGAAAATATACAGCAAAATTCCGATATTACATTATGATAACACACCCTTGCGATATAGTGCAATTTTTTACAGCTCCAAAATGGCTACTTTTCAGACGAAAATCTGTGATATTTTTCTTATTTATACTGCAAACATAGGTTGTGGGTACTCGTTAGAACGCCTCATTGAGGCGGTTCTAACGAGTACCCACAACATATGTCTTGGAGCAGAAATAAGAAAAATATTGTTTACCCCCGTAAACCCCAGTTTTCTCTGTATAAAGTGAGGTGTAAGGGGTGTTCATTTCACGGACTTGTTCACGTGATGAAGACCACTTAAAATAGACTAATTCTGCTTTAAAAAGCTCATTTAATAGGTTGCAGCTATTCTTTCTTTTTGTGTTCTGCATACATTGTCCTCTGGTCATGGACCATCTTTGGGACTGTTCAAAAGTGGTCTTAAAGACCACTTTTGAACAGTCCCAAAGGTGGTCTTAATACAAGAATTTTACTGCATACTCCAAATATGGCATACTGTATCCACATATGGTTTGCTATAACCGAAATGAAACAATTCATGTCGTGTTTCATCCATTGCCGGGCGTTTTACACATCAATTGATAAAGGGTAAACAGGACTATATTCGACCGAACATTCTGAATTGAAAGTAATCAGATGGAATCGGTTATGATTGATTCTTATTGAAATTAACCGAAACACCCGTTTGGGATGTGTTACCGATTGTGCGAAATAACAGTTCTAGCGTAAATTTTGATCAAAATGTGCAAATTAATGACTTAAAATTCTTGTTTAAAGCATAACCGAACTTCATAGAAATAATCGTGTTATGCGTGAAAGTATTAAATCAACTTATTTGATTTCAACAGCTAGGCGAAGCCGCCATGTCTGCTCTGAACGCTTACTAATCAAAGATAGGAATTAAATTTTGTTACAAATTTTCGAAATCTGAATGGGGTTTTGCAAATAAATTGCAAAAAGTAACAGCTGGATGCTATCAGCTTTATTATGGGGCTTTCGGGGTCGCCAGGGTCATCATAGATTCTATTGACAAGATTTCTTACGGCACGATCATGTATTTAGAACATTCATCGAGACGAACGTAGGCTGATATGCTGCATTAGATTAGGGTACTAATCCAAATTAAAATTTAAAAGTAAAACACATAAATGACATATTTCATTCCAACGTGAGTTTTAATCTAAATGATAGACTTCTATGGTGTTGAAAGAGTGCCTCTGTGATCGCATACATTTAAAATGGCTGCTGCTGTATGTAGGATTTCTCGCCCCACGCAAGAAATAGATGAGCTGCATGATGCTTCCACTTAGAGCTGAAACCGAACGCACACGAGTACTGGTAAGCCGCTTAGAGGATCTAAGCCTACCCAGGCAAAGTGGTGTGATTCGGACCGTCCATCCTTATAAGCCCTATTGGTATCATTGGGCGACAGATCTTAAGATGTCATTTCATCTCTTTGTCGGGTGTAAAAGTTCCTCAAAATTGGAAGAAACGTCTCCAAAATGACCTAAACAGTGTTGACTTGGACGTTAAACCTTGCATCAAACAAACAAACAAAATCTACGGTGTTGAAAGCGTCACTCTGTGATCGCACACATTTAAAATCGCTGCCTCTGCATGTAAGATTTTACCATGAGCTCTTTCTCAAATCCAATTTACAGTGACATTTCAATGGCTCAAACATAGATTTGTTTGTTTGTGGTTTAACGTCCCCGTCAACACTGTAAAGGTCATTTTGGAGACGTTGCTTCCCATTTTGTGGGACTTTTTCCCGACATTGAGATGAAATGACTTCTCAAGCCCTGACGCCCAATGAAACCAATAGGGTTTATAAGCATGGTCCGACTCGCACCACTTTGCCTGGGTAGGCTTATAGATGGCTCGCTTCCCATTGTTATATCAACTCGCTCCTGAGTACCTAGATAATTCAACGGCTTCCCACAGCGCCAGATATAATACAGGGAGGCTTGGAATGATATGTTGTGTGTGCTATAGTAGTCGCAGATAAGATTGACTAGGCAGAGCTATCGTTTGTACCTGCCTTTGGTATGTTCTATTAACAAAAAGGTAAACCAAGTCACCCAGTGGTATGAATTCAACTTTAACATGAACGAAGCTGTGGCGTGTATGGCCATTTAGTCCGCTTGCAGAAAGCATGCGAAAGGCACTCTACCGAATCTTCTGGTGGAATCAGCGAACTTGACATATATTGACAACATTTGAATAGCTCCGCCTGGGGCCAGTTTCATCAAAGCATTTGCGACGTATTTCTGTCTTAAAAAGATCGTACGAAGTTCTTACGACAAAAATCCTGTTTCATCAAATGCTAAAGATCTGCGATGTTCGCACATTTTGTCGTAATTCTGAGATGAATATTTAGACATCGCACATTGAAATTTTCGTCTTAAACTTTGGACATGTCACGACCAGACGGGCAGCATAGGTTAAAGTTCTTGAGTAACATTGTAAAAAGGGTGATACGTAATATACCATTTCGCTTACCTTCGCAGATCACGCCCATTAGTTATATAAGCCCATGCAATGAAGACCCTCGAAACTGACCCCTTTGTTATAATCTTTAGTTTGGGTTTGGGGTGGGGATTTTCTTAGTTGTTTTTTAGAGATTGAGGGTACTCGTTAGAAGCGCCTCTTGATAACTGGTTAACCGGTTAGAAGGTAAACGCCTGCCCAAGAAAAGTGGTGCGAGTGGGACCGCTTCTTAAACCCTGGCGGTTTCTTTGGTCGGTAGGGTTTATATTGTCACTTCATCTAAATGCCGGGTAAAAGCCCCCCAAAATCGTGAGCAGCGTTTCCATAATGGCCTAAAATATATGTACATTGACGGGGACTTAAGAACCAACGCGTTCAGGTAGTTTCTAACGATTACCCACAATTTGCGATTAGACTTTTGATTAAAAATGAAGCCTCAGTGTACCTCAAATTAAAACATCAAAATAGAATTGTCAAAACGACATAAATGCCCCCGCCCAGGGACCATCCTCACCAAGAAAAAAGGATGTTGCCAACAAAAAAGAAGAAAAAAAAAGAAGACAGTATTGCTCGGCTGGAAAACTGTCCTTCAGAACATCGGCGTAGATGTGGTTAATGTCGTTTAAATATTGGAAAAAAGTGTGTATCGTCATACCAGATATGAACAAAATCCATAAAAAATAAATTACCAAATGTGACACTGACCTTGAGTTTTGATTTTCCAGCCCTTTCAAGATTATTTCGTTCATTTTGAGTCGATCATTAATCAGATGCGGGCGATAACTAAACGGAGTAGCCGGAGAAACGACCTGTATCTTTCGTCATATCAAATACGAACTAAATCCATTAAATGGGTTGGGAAATGTGAGTTCTTATTAAAAAACGTTGACACTAAAATTCTGAGTCTGTGACCTTGACCTTGAGGTCATGGGCATTGGCGCGATTATGCTGAAAATTATGAGGCGATGGGCACTGGCGCGGGTATCTGAATAAAACTTGTATATCTATCATCGTGCCAAATATGAACCAAATCCATTATATGATTTTAAAAATAATTTCAACATTTAAAGTTTTCTAAGTCCATAACTTGACCTAGAGGTCATAGGTCATGGCCAGTGTATTGCTGAAAAAACTTTTTGACCTATACATACCATCACCATTTCATCATATACTCTGGAAAATATGAGCTCTTAAAATTTTAGGTTCTTCCTGGTACAATGCCTTAACCTGAGGTTACAGGATCACGTACGTACACTCCGTGCGGAAGGACGTACGTACATGGGCGTACGTTCGTATCTACGAAAACCTTGAATGTCGACGGCGTGGGGAGGGGCTCGTGGTCTTGTGTACTGCCATTTTGTCTATGTGTAGGCAATTGTATAATTGTGTATACATGTAGCTATAGAATTTAAAATCAGTCATGCTGTAGTATCTATGTTGCAAATGAACTGAATTTATTTTTCATTAAAAGGCTGGACGGTTGGTTGGTTGGTTGGTTGATTTGAGGTTTAACGTCCCTTTCAACAATGTATAGGTCATTTTGGAGACGTTGCTTCCAATTTTGTGGGACTTTTACCCGACATTGTGATGAAATGACATCTCAAGCCCTGTCGCCCAATTAAACCAAAAGGGTTTATTAAACGTCACTACAGCTGGTATCTAGGAATGCGTGGCGGCCGTAAAAGTCGCCCTGCCCTACATCATAGTGTAGTTTATATTTTCTTGTCCTTTGGGATCATTGATTCCATTGTGGAATTCTGAAAATATTTAAGGGTCACTGATGATTCCTTATTGGCTGAAACGAGCTAGTCTGGCCCAGAAAACATGTACACTTCATATTTTCAAGTTCAGTGGTGTATTTCTTGCTTTCAAAGGATATCCCTTTTATAGAACATATTTATAAGCCTGGACGGAACGACTCGCACCGCTTTGCCTGGACAGGCTCGTGTGCGGTCGGTTTCAGCTCTGCGGGGAAGCATCATGCAGCCCATCTATTTCTTTAAGCCCCGATGGGCGGGGGTCGAAAGAAAGGCTCGACGGCCTGACAGACGAACAATCAATAAAAAAATATTTGCTATAGACCTGTCACCATTGCCAACAACAAACCGAAACTGAAAACTGATATACGTAAAATACGAACACTTACAGAGGCTACGTCAGGTAACGTTATATGCGGCATCTTTATTAAACAACGTCATGCATTGACGTTTTGTGTTAAAATCGTGCATAAACTGTGTTTTAAGTTCATACAATAAATTGAATCTTGTATTCATGCTCTTGCATTTCTGAATTTATTAAAATGAGTGTGAAAAAGTAATAAAATAATGCTCTTCGAAGTCTCACGTTATCTAATATTATAAACCAACTCAACAATACACGTGCACTCATGCTGAAGAACCGCCCATCCCCACCTCCACCCCACCCCGCCGCCCCGCATTTACTGACAAACGCGCTTGTAATAGGTTCATTATGACAACGTTAAATTAACGCTTGTCTGACGTCACGACGTCCACAAAACAGACCAACTCGCCATTGTTATAGTGGGAAATGGGTCCAGATAATTAATATATGTATCTTATGAAAATGAAATGGAAACTCAAGTTTGAAACAACGTAGAATCAACGTTGAATCACGTTGATTCAACGTTGCTTATACTGAATATACATCTAGGTCCACCGAACCAATAATCTTAAAACGTGTTATCTACTTTACACGGCTATTTCAAGACGGCACGTGATCACGCATGTGACAATTAGTGGCCCTGTTTAAGCGCATATTCAAAATTGCGACATATTTTAGTGAAACGCAAATCTAGCTCGTACGACTACTTTGCGATGTTTTGATGAAACTGACGTACGCAGTTCTTTAAAAAGTGCGTAAGAACAATTTAAGATTAATCGTACGATGTTTATTGATGAAACTGGCCCCTGGTCAATTTTATCTCCGACTACTTTTTTTATACCCTAATTTTATATTTGATGCACATCACATTAACAAGTCTGTATAATAAACACCCCTGTATACCCCCTATGTAGAGAACACTGGAGTTTATAGAGCTACACATTATGTTCTTATTTCTCCTTCAAGAGATAGGTTGATGTTCTCGTTAGAACCGCCTCAATGTGGCGGTTCTAACGGTTTGAAATGTTTTTGTTCTCGATATATTTGGAGCAGAAATAAGAAAATAATGTACACCCCTGTAAACCCCAGTTTTCTCTATATAGCGTGGGGTTTACGGATGTGTTCATTTCACGGACTTGTTTACATGATGTTGAGTTACTGAAATTGCACTGCGGGAGACTTCTTGTTCTCACCACGACTGCCATTATTAGTAATAAGCATTTTTGATTTTTGAAGTCGAAGTCAGTCAAATTAACCCATTGCATGCGGGAAACCCCTAAAGGGGTACCTTGGCAAACAGTGCGGGCCCAGATCAGACGCCGCAGAACGCGGTGTCTGATCAGGGCCTGCACTTTTTGCTAACAGCATTTTTCGTCAAAAATAGAATGAAAACAAAATATAGAACTGACATCCCTTATATGGCAAATGGACTTGTCCAAAAATATAGCAATTGAAGAGTCCACCAGCATACAACGAATAAAAGGAAAGCTTATCTGCATATTGAAGCCGCGCCCAGCGAAAAGGACTGTTCAAGCGTTTGCCATCAAATATAATGCAGACGCTTCTCAATGTGTAAAGTTGAAGAAAAAGCTGGGTCGACATTGAAGTGCAGCTAAGAATCTGGTCAGACTGCGCAGTCTGATCTGAGTCTACAGTGGGCATACATAGTCAATGATATCTTTTTGCTTGGCGCGCCACAGGTTATTATCTTTAATTTCCCACGATGAAAATTATAATTCAGACGGAAAAATACTTTTAATTTCAATAATTCTATTACTGGCTATGACCCTCGCCTTCCGTTATAGGGGGCCTTAAATTTGATACATTCATAATTGCATTTCTGATTGCCTTAGCAGACGATAAAAATCTACATTGTGCCGCCATTCTAACAATCTTGTTTCAATCATAATAATCGGACCAATTTAACTCATCATGATCTTTGAAGCACCTCTTGTATCTAGTATTGCATTTCAACATATCCTTTTGTCCGAAAGAAAACTGTTATATTTTTAACAAAACGGCAGATTTCAAAAAATTAAAAAATGTGAACAAAGCTAAAGGTTACAAAATTCGCTTTTTACCCAGACAAATTGTCCGCCATTGCCACATTCAATCACTTCTGTTAAATACTGACAACAATGGAACTGGTTTCATATCAAAATGAAATAGAAATTATTCAAAAATCAAAACAAATTAAACAAGAAAATTGTAATATTGTACTTCAAGTGCAGTATATGAAGATCCTTAATCTGATTAACCCATTAATGACAATGGCATCTTCCACGCGATAAGTTTGGAGTGGTCCATTTCCAAATATAAGGGGTGTCAAGTTTGTTTTTGTTTACACAAATGAATGTTCTTTAAACAACCAGTGTAGACCAAGTTCAGGCGCCGCGTTCTGTGGCATCTGATCTTGGTCTGCGCTGTTTACAAATGCCCCAGAAAAGGGCCGCTAGGCATATATGGGTTAAGACATCATTTAAGCAAGCCCAATGAAAAGTTGACAGCATGAGATTCAGATCAACAGTCTAAACAAGGTCTTCGATAACGGGTCAGGTTTGTATGTTTGATTTGAGGTTTAACGTCCCCGTCAACACTGTAAAGGTCATTTTGGAGACGTTGCTTCCAATTTTGTGGGACTTTTACCAGACACCGAGATGAAATGACATCCCAAGCCCTGCCGCCCAATGAAACCAATAGGGTTTATAAGCATGGACAGGCCGACTCGCCTGGGCAGGCTCAGATCCTCTAAGCGGTTTACCAGTACAAGTGTGCGGGCCGGTTTCAGCTCTGCGTGGAAGCATCATGTAGCCCATCTATTTCTTCAAGCCCCGATGAGCGGGGGCCATAACAGGTCAGGTGTAAGCACCTATGACGATGACCAGCTTCAACATTACGCCAACACGCCTATACAAATACATTGCCACCTTTATCGCCGAAAAAATGAAAATTTTATGATGAAAAAAATGTCATATTTTTCTTATATCTGCTCCAAATATATAAAGTGGGCACTCGTTAGAACCGCCTCATCGAGGCGGTTCTAACGAGTACCCACAATGTATATTTTTGGCCTCATCGAGGCGGTTCTAACAAGTACCCACAATGTATATTTTTGAGCAGAAATAAGAAAAAATAGGTTTACCCCCGGAAACCCCAGTTTTACTATATAAAAGTGGGGTTGATGGGGGTCAAAATTATGTAGGCGTGTTTTCGTGATGACAGCCCGCCCACGATGATAAAAACTTCTGTTTTCTTGTGTGATTTATTGTCCCTCGGTTGCGACAATCGCGAATTTCAGACAACGTTTCCAAATTATTGCTGAAAGGGTCATATTAAACAAAGAAAATAAGGTGAAACGTCTGCGATTCAACTGAAATGGCAAACCTTATTTTCTCTGAAAACAAAAAGAAAAAACAAACTAGATTACCGTATGCTCTAAGTTTCCGTGGCGCTTTATAAGCTTAAATCTGTAATTTTAATCTCAAAAAGAGTGTCAAAATTTACTGACAATTTCTCATACATAGGGTTAATTAATATCTTTTCAGCTGATAAGAACAAGTAACATATACTTGTAATGTAGTCGATCCGTGAGAAAAAATGTCTTTTGCCGTCTCCGATTTAAATTCTTCCAATACGCATGCGCAGCCAGCTAGACGCACAACCCTTTGCATGAAGCAACCTCAGGTCTTGTCGACATGTCTGTGAGCAGTCAAGGCTTTGGCGAGCCTGGTCTTGTGCTCCTTTGTTGGATGCGTATGCGACAGGACTCCTTTCTCACAATTGTATGCAATTTGACGTCTCCATGCCTAGAGAGTACGGTTGGCAGTGTTGACCCAGCATGCAATCAACTTTGTATCAACGTTGAGCAAATAGAGGATCTTACACGAGTAGTCATTTCATATGATATTTACGAAATGAGCCTTCGGCGAGTTTCTAAAATATCATGTGAAATGACCACGAGTGTAAGATTCTCTTTATCATATGACTACTTAAAATTGGATTTTATCGCCTTTCAATTTGACAAATTTTCTACGAAAAATGCATTGTTGACATGGACGTCGTCATGGCGTTACTTAATCCCGCCAAAGTGTTATTACACGTGTGGTCATACCATTTTTATTATACGACGTTATCCACTGCTTACCAATGACGTCATATGATAACCTTTGTTTGCCTGAATGGTGATTTTTTATGCAATATGCTCTTGGTTTGGAAGAACTTATATAACTCGTGCTCCAGCTCTCGTGGCCAAGTGGTTAACAGCGCTGTTTTCTAACATTAGGTCACTCGCCACTGTGGGCTTCGACCTCGCACGCCTCACATGTGAGACGCCAAGTACTGCGCGCCGCAATTGAAAGCCATGTTTTTTTCTACGGGTTCTCTGCTTTTCGTAGCTTTTCGGTGACCACTGGTTAACGGTCGACAATATTTAAGTGATATAGTCCTGAAATGGTTGTAAAGAAACAGTGTTACCGCGGGCATGATGGGAAGGCGACAATTACAAGAAAAATATGTCGAAACAACCGATAGTAAAAAAAATGGAACAGTCTGTAGCAGACTTACAGATACTCTTGCGAGAATGTTATCAGCGCACACGCACTTGTCTCACGTTTGTATCGAGTGAGATACGCACTCGCAGTTCACGCGTTTCAACTGCGAATTACATTTTACCCAATTAATTTTCTTATGAAAAACGCGATACTGCGCATAAATCGCGATTTTCGATCAGCCAATCAACCCGTGTGTCGATAACGCAGATACAACCTCCTCTGCGTTTCAAAAACCAAACAAAACAATACCGGGTAACTATTTCGCGAATATCGCCCTTTTTACTTTTTTTCTTCAAATTTTAGTTGTTTAAGTTTTTTATATCTAATTATTTCCAAAAACAGAACAGAACAGAATAAATGGAAACAGAGAAAATAAAAGTAAATGGACAGCTGGCCTCGGTAGCTCAGTCGAATGCGGGTCTGACTGGTGATCAGGAGGACACAAGTTCGATATTTGCCGGGGTCGGCAACATTCTTTCGTGGAGATTGATCATGAAATCTTTTCTAAGGTTATTCTCTCCCTTCCGCTGATTCAAGAAGGACAGTTGTCGGTTTCTGGCGAAAGAATATGCACTGTACTGGTTAACCGCTTACGTATAAAGTAGAAGTAAAACAAAGATCAGGAATTGATACAATTAACTTACTCCACCCATAAAAGACACCAAAGGGAAAGAAATACAAACATTAAGCGACCAGTCCATAATGGAAACCTAAACAAAGGAAGGCCATAAGGACAGTTACTTTCCCACAAAATGGCCATATGGCCATCCAAAACCAAAAGACACAAGTGATACACACAGTAAGTATAAGCCTGCCCAGGAATAGTGTGGATAGGTAAACTGACCTAAATAGTCTGGACTGGGCTCTAAAATCACCTAAATAGTCTGGACTGGGCCGTTAAACAAAATAGACAAGCCATTTATTCAGTAACAGTAAAACTGTGCAATTTCCCTGGGATATATGGTAAACTATAGATACTGCAAAGTGATTGAAACCCGATAATTTCACACGCACGCAATGCGCGTGTCACGCAGACAACACACGCAAATGGACAAGTTTCTCGCAAGCGTGAGATCGTTTCGCCTATTCGAAAGTTTATTACTAAATATCCCTCTAAACCTCAACGAGGCGATTCCGATGAATAAGCAAACATCCATTTACAAGATAAAATAAAAAAAAATCCTCACCAATTCCTTGTCTAGATCCATTACAAAAACACGCCTACATGTATTCAATATATATTTAAATTTTACCACCAGAAAATGAAAATTTTCAGATAATAAAAGTTGTGATATTTGTCACATTTCTGCTCAAAATATATATTGTGGGAACTCGTTAGAACCGCCTCGTTGAGGCGGTTCTAACATGTACAGGTATATGGTAAAAGTGTGCTTGTTTGGGTTTTAATTTGACCTTGACCTTGATCTGTGACCTACTTAATCATAACTTTGGAACCATTTGAGACAGAGCCTTCATATTTGGCATGTATATTCCTTGTGACAATGGCTTCTCATGCAATCTATGTTTCTTGAGCAGAAATTATCAAAATAAAGTTCACCCATGTAAACCCAAGTTTTACAATAAAAAAATGGGGTTTAAGGGGTTAAACTTTTAGACGTCTTTTCGTGAAGCATCGAATGCATTCCCTTAGGATTCAAGAACGGGTTTGACTTAGTCATGGTAAACGAAACATTAGGGTTCGAAGCATTCATTGGACAAAGTGCATTCTTTCTAATCTCCAGAATGTTCTTTTTCTGATGAAATTGTGATATTTTTCTTATTTATACTCCAAATATAGGTTGCTTGTGCTAGTTAGAACCGCCTCTAGAACCGCCTCTAACGAATACCCACAACCTATGTCTTGGATCAGAAATAAGAAGATTATTGAAAACCCCCGGTAAACCCAACTTTTCTCTGTATAAAGTGGGGATCAGAGGGGTGCTCATTACACGCACTTATTATCGTGATGGAAGTTTCACCTGTTACATACATGTACCCGACAGATGTTGTTTTTCATTTGAAGGTCTCGTGTTTCTTTGTATTTGTGTCACTAAGACTCGATTCATAAATTACAATTTTAATTTTGGAGGCACGCTTTGTAAGTTTTACAAGCAGACACGACTCGCGCCAGCCTTTGTCGGGTCTCCAATGGACATCTCGATAAAGTACCAAATTGAGCATTTAACCATCTACTTTCGGACGAGCTGCGCAATAAATCACGTTCAAATTGACAAGTTTATGGTTCAAGATTTCACCTATGCATCCTCAAAATCAATTTCAAATGTTATTGGACAAAACATACTGATACTGATCTATAAACGGTCAATTTCATGTCACAAAATTACCTCAAATGTGGTCTTTTGTTGCCAGAGAGTTGTCAAATTATACACAACTTTTGCCTTTAAACAATTTTCCGGTTTTGACGCATTAAGACAGTTATACAGAATTTTGAATTTTCTACGAGCAGTTCCAACAGACTGAAAAAGCATTAGGAATACACATCCATGTGGCGTACGTTTCTGGTGAAAATTGCATGGCCTGTCAATGTTTGGTTATAAGGTCAATTTTGGTTTGTGCTATATAATCAAGCCAATTTTTGTTTATTTTGGAGAAACATCTAGTTTTGTTAGCTCACCTGTCACGTAGTGACAAGGTGAGCTTTTGTGATCACATTTTGTCCGTCGTCAGTGCGTCCGTGCGTGCGTAAACAATTTCTTGTCCGCACGATAGCATCTTCATTTATGATTTGACTTTAACCAGACTTGCACACAACTTGTACCACCATGAGATCTAGGTTCCTTTCTTGAACCAGCCATATCCCATCATGTGTTATGGAGTTACGGCCACTGAAAGGGCAAAACTTGCCTATTTTGGTCTTGTCTGCATGGTAGATGTTTCATTTATGATTTGATTTTAACTAAACTTTCACACAATTTGTACCACCACAAAATCTCGGTCAAGTTCGAATATGGGTCATGTCGGGTCAAAACGTAGGTCAAATCAGAAAAAAAACCTTGTGAAGACACGAGAGGCCACAGTTTTGGTCCGATCATCATCAAACTTGCCCAGAATGATCATTTTGACAATATCTGAGTCAAGTTCGAATATGGGTGTTGTCGGGTCAAAAAGTAGGTCAGTAGGTCAAATCATAGAAAAACCTTCTGAACACACTAGAAGCCACAATTTATGTCCAATCATCATCAAACTTGCTCAGAATGATCATCTTGATAATATCTAGGTCACATTCGAATATGAGTCATGCCGGGTCAAAAAGTAGGTCAGTAGGTCAAATCATAGAAAAACTTTGTGAATACACTAGTACACTAGAGGCCGCAGTTTTGGTCCAATCATTATCAAACTTGCCCAGAATGATCATCTTGAAAATATTTCGGTCAAGTTTGAATACGGGTCATGTCAGGGCAAAAAGTAGATCAGTAGGTCAAATCATAGAAAAAGCTTGTGAACACACTAGAAGTCACAGTTTTGGTCCGATCATCATCAGACTTGCCCAGAATGATTATTTTGACAATATCTCCGTCAAGTTCGACTATCGGTTATGTCGGGTCACAAAGTAGGTCAGTAGGTCAAATCATAGAAAAACCTTGTGAATACACTAGGGGCCACAGTTTTGGTCTGATCATCATGAAACTTGCTCAGAATGATTATCTTGACAATTTCTCGGTCAAGTTCGAATATGGGTCATGTAGGGTCAAAAGTAGGTCAGTAGGTCAAATCAGAGAAAAACCTTGTGAACTCACTAGAGGCCACAGTTTTGGTCCGATTATCATCAAACTTGCTCAGAATGATCATCTTGATAATATCTAGGTCACATTCGAATATGAGTCATGCCGGGTCAAAAAGTAGGTCAGTAGGTCAAATCATAGAAAAACCTTGTGAATACACTAGGGGCCACAGTTTTGGTCTGATCATCATGAAACTTGCTCAGAATGATTATCTTGACAATTTCTCGGTCAAGTTCGAATATGGGTCATGTAGGGTCAAAAGTAGGTCAGTAGGTCAAATCAGAGAAAAACCTTGTGAACTCACTAGAGGCCACAGTTTTGGTCCGATTATCATCAAACTTGCTCAGAATGATAGTCTTGACAATATCTCGGTCTGGTTCGAATATTGGTCATGTTGGGTCAAAAAGTAGGTGAGTAGGTCAAATCATAGAAAAACCTTCTGAACACACTAGAGGCCACAGTTTAGGTCCGATCATCATCAAACTTGCCCAGAATGATCATCTTGACAATATCCGGGTCAAGTTTGAATACGGGTCATGTCGGGATAAAAAGTAGGTCAGTAGGTCAAATCATAGAAAAAGCTTGTGAACACACTAGAGGCCACAGTTTTGGTCCGATCATCATCAAACTTGCCCAGAATGATCATCTTGACAATATCTCAGTCAAGTTCAAATATGGGTCATGTTGGGTTAAAAAGTAGGTCAGTAGGTCAAATCATAGAAAAACCCTCTGAACAAACTGGCGGCTACAGTTTTGGTCCGATCATCATCAAACTTTCTCAAAATGATCATTTGACAATATTTTAGTTATTTTCGAATATGGGTCATGTCTGGTCAATATGTAGGTCAGTAGGTCAGATTGTTGAAAAACCTTGTGAACACACTAGATGCCCAAGCTTTGGTCCGATCATCATCAAACTTGCTCAGAATGATCATCTTGACAATATCTGTGTCAAGTTTGAATATGGGCCATGTCGGGTCAAAAAGTAGGTCAGCAGGTCAAATCATAGAAAAACGTTTTGGATACTCTAAGAGGCCACAGTTTCAATCAAATCATCATACAACTTGCTCAGAATGATCATCTGGACAATATCTCAGTTAAGTTTGAATATGGGTCATGTCAAATCAAAAAGTAGATCGGTAGACTATTTTGTCATAACTTTTGAACCGTTTGAGATGGAGCCTTCATATTTGGCATGTAGGTTCCTTCTGACAAGGGCTTCCCACTCATAAAGATTTGACCTTGACCTTTTGAACCATGTGAGATAGAGCCTTCATATTTGGCATGCATGTTCCTTGTGACAAGGTTTTCTCAGCCATTCAAAACTTTTGACCCATGACCTTGACCTTTTACCTACTTTGGCATAACTTTTAAAGCATTTGAGATACAGCCTTCATATTTAGCATGTAGGTTCCTTGCGACAATGTTGCTTAGACGATCCTCTACCAAAAAGGCTAAATAAATCCCACTCGGATGAACAAAATGGCCTCTGTAGGTAAAAATAGTAAAAATATTGTAAATTTGATTCAAACGGAAACTCCCCCTAAACCCTATTGCCAATTTGATTCAAAGTTCCCAGGAATGTTGCCAGGTTACTCCCTATCAAATAAGCTAAAATCACTCTGCTGATGAACAACATGGCCACAAGAGCTAAAAATAGAATGTACTCGAGACAGTGACACACAGGTGAGCGAACCAGGGCCCTCTGGGCCCTCTTGTTTTGTTTGATTTGAGGTTTAATGTTCCCGTCAACACTGTAAAGGTCATTTTGGAGACGTTGCTTCCAATTTTGTGGGACTTTTACCCGACATTGAGACGAAATGACATCTCAAGCCCTGTCGCCCAATGAAACCAATGGGGGTTTAAGCATGGACGGTCCGACACTCGCACAGCTTTGCCTGGGCAGGCTTAGATCCTCTAAGCAGAAACATCTAGTTATTGGTCGTTTCTATGTTCTTAAGAAAATCTCTGTTTTCACTGGTCGCGGGCTGTGCATAGTTGCAAAAGCCGGTTTGATATGTTTTCACAATTTTTCATCTGAAAATTTTCGTGTTTTTTTTTTTTTTTTTTTTTTTTTTTTATCGGATGTAAAATTTGCAATGCATCTGGATAGGCGTGTTTGCATAATGACGATCGACCCACGAGTAATGTCAGTGCTTTGGTCTGTCTGTGTCAGTTCCCCTACTGTTTCATTCAGCCGTATTTATATTTTGGGTACAGATACAAAGCAATTACATATCCCTCTGGCATGCATTTTTTCATATCTTCAAAATGATAATTTCTCTGCCGAAATTTTGTGATATTTTTCTTGTTATCACTCCAAGCAAAGATTGTGCACGGGTGCGCATTAGAACAGCTCTTATGAGTACCCACAATCTGTGTCTTGAATCAGAAATAAGCATATAAGAAAACACATGGTAAATATAACTGCAATCTTTAAAGCAGAATTAGTCTCAATTTTAGGTGGTCTTTATAGCGGAATTTTACCAGTGATTATTACTAAAACCAGAACTTCTAAAGGCAAACTCGTTTGGTACAATTGTAGCCAAAAACATCTCATTACTTTTATATGGGCCCCGTCAGGCGATTTTGGTATTTATCGCCTATGCGAGCAGCGAAGGTTCAGGCGAGCCTGCGCATCCGCGCAGTCTCGCAAGAACCTTCGCTGCTCGCTCATACAAGCAGTGAATCAAGAGGAACCTTCAGACAGAAAGCCATATCCCTGGCCCCTCTGAATGGCTGGGCATGCGCAGTTAAAATTTGTCATGACGGAATGCTCGAAGACACAAATTCGCTTGGCGGGGCTCATATAGTAGTTTGGGTAATAATGAAACATTTTACTAAATGGAATAACCAGGCTTACAGGTAAAAGATAAAAGGATGAACGTGTCCTAAGTTGCTTTTGGCCCACCGGATAAAGACCAATCAGCCTTCCGTGGCGGTACCAGGGACCTCGCGTCACCGACAGCACAGCTCCCACCTGGCGCGCTAATCGGCAACTGGATCGTCAACAATACTTAGAAGGATAAGCGGATACCCCCTCCTTGAAAGATACCAAAGAAGGAACCTCAGCTACCTATGCTAGAAGAGAGTCAAAAACTGGAGTAGTACGGGGGTGGGTTATACGAGTCTGTACGTCAAGAGATCGGTCGAAGCTTCTTGTAGTATGATCGTCTGGTTCTTCCTGTTAAAGAGGTTAAGACAATCATCAGCCTTTGAGGTTTAACGTCCCCGTCAACACTGTTTAGGCCATTTTGAAGACGTTGCTTCCAATTCTGTGGGACTTTTACCCGACATTGAGATTAAATGGCATCTCAAGCCCTGCCGCCCAATGAAACCAAAAGGCTTATATGCACTGGACAGTCTGACTCACACCACTTTGCCTGGGCAGGCTTTGTACTTCTAAGGGGTTTACCATTACTCATGAGTGGTCTGTTTCTGCTCTGCGTAGAAGCAACATGCAGCCTAGTTTATTTCTCCAAGGCCCGATAGGCGAGGGCAAAGCCCTGCGTTGTATCATCTCAATATGTTGTGTCAGCTCCTTCGGATGGGGATCCCACACCGATGAACTTTATTCCGGGTTAGGCCTGACCATGCTGATGTAGGCATTCGTCTTGATTGCAACTTTGGTGTACTTGAGGTTCAAGTTAGGACTTCCTCAACGAGGCCGTTGTAACGAGCAGCCACAATCAGAATTTGTGTCAGGATTAAGAAACAATATAACAACTTGACCAATTTAAAACAATCATGCATATCGTTGAGCAGGAAGATATAAAATTTCTTCCATTGCAAAATCGACTTTTCTGCTGTTTATCAATGTGGTATTTTCCAGAATGTTTGACTTGAAATTGTCGCTTCTAAGTTGCTATACATTGTATTTATTATTTTTTCTTCTTTATTTTAATGTTAAAATTAAAACCTCTACTTACATGTTAAAATGTACCTTTGCAGTACCCATCTTTTTTTTTTTTTTTTTTTTTTCGATTTTTTAAAAGTGAAGTTGTCCAGAATGTTCATAGCTTGATTAATTTGATAACGTGGTCCCACATTTTATTTTTCTTCTTCTTCTTTTATTTTAATGTTCAAGTTTGCGCTCAAGTAATGCATGTACAAATATTATAAGAATCTTACATGGGTGTAAGTGGTGGACAGAAAAATCCGTCCTGAGGGTCACTGTCCGGCATCACGAGGCTTGCCGAGTGATGCCGGATATTGATCCCGAGTGACGGATATTTCTATCCACCCCTCAAACGCATGCAGGATTGTTTTTCTTGCATTCCTTCCATTTCTGTACAGGGTTTTTTAATAGTGCAGTCACTTCGGTTGCCGATGTCCGCCATATTGTGATGACACTACAGTGATGTTAAGTGACGTCACAAAACGTACTGTGACGTAAACCTTAACGACGGTGCATATGAGGTGGTCGTAATCAACCATTGCATTTATCAAACAGGCGAGAATATTCGAATATGGGTAAGAACGCCAGGTTCTATCCCAAGCTAAACCTATATATTTCGTTATCTGGTGTGCAAGATTTTTTTTTGCCATGAGCCGCGACATGAGCAAACGTGCTTTAGTCCATTTGCGAACAATAATGGATGGTGCTTACGCGCAGGCTGATCGTCGGCACATTCGTGCACACTACATAGACAGTGCACCGAGCAATGGACACCCCTTTAAACCAAACTAGAGAAAACTTGGGTTAGCGTGAATATACAATACTTTCTTATTTCTGTCCAAGACACTGGTTGTGGGTACTCGTTAGAACCGCCTCAATGAGGCGGTTCTAACGAGCACCCACAACCTTTTTTGGGGGTATGAATTAGAAAGAAGTATCACAATTTTTTATCAGAAAAGTAACCATTTTGAAAGAATTCAGTATGTCATAGTAATGCAATAACCATCACGTGAACAAGTCCGTGAAATGAAGACCCCCCTTAACCCCACTTTATATAGAGAAAACCGGGGTTTACGGTGGTATTCATTATTTTTCTTAATTCTGCTCCAAGACATAGGTTGTGGGTACTCGGTAGAACCGCCTCAATGAGGCGGTTCTAACGAGCACCCAAATCCTATGTTTAGAGCGTTTACAAGAAAAAATATGAAGGATTATCATCAGAAAAGTAGCCATTTTTGAGATGTGAAAAATGCACTATGTCGTACGGGTGAGTTATCGTAATGACTAGGTTTCGATCAGAAATGTCAAGCCTGTTGTTACTTTGAGCTGCTGAAAAGGCCAGTCTGTGTCTAACCTGGTCAAAAGAAAACCAGCTGTTCTAGCGATGAGACTCATTTCTTGCATTTAACCACATTACGAAAACACGCCTATACAAATACATTGCCACCTTTATCGCCGAAAAAAATGAAAATTTTAAGATGAAAAACTGTGATATTTTTCTTATTTCTGCTCAAAATATAGATTGTTGGCACTCGCTAACGAGTACCCACAATATATCTTTTAGAGCAGAAATAAGAAAAATAAGGTAAACCCCCGGAAACCCCAGTTTTACTACATAAAAGTGGGGTTCAAGGGGGTCAAAATTATATAGCCGTGTTTTCGTGATGAATTTTGTACTGAATACAATCGTCCAACTTAAATAAAGCAAAAGTCGATTTCAAAACTTAGTGGCGTCAGGTTTGTTTTCTTCAAAATGTATTTGGAAATAGGTGATTTTTTCAGCAAAAATAGGGTCTTATCAGACGCCACGTTTTGATCTGGGCCCGCACTATTTGCTTTTTATCCGTTTTGGGGCTTTTCTTCACGAAAACACGCCTTTATAATTTTGCCCCCTTGAACCCCACTTTTATATGTAATCTATATTTTAAGTAGAAATAAGAAAAATATCACAATTTTTCATCTTAATTTTTTTTTTTTTTTCGGCGGTAAAGTGAACAATGTATTTGTATAGGCGTGTTTTCGTAATGTTGGTACAAAATGGGTAAATATGTACATGTCTTCGCTTCTATATATAGATAATTTACATTATCCATATCATTCAAATATGATTTATGGCTTTTTAGATGTACAGGCTTTTTGGTTTCAACACCTTCAATCTGATTCAATCGTCTAGTAACATTTCTTGCAGATTTATTTGATCGAAAAGATTTCATAAACTATTTTTCAATGAAAAACCGACAAACTCAGTATGTGGTATAGCAGAATTTCATTTTACGAGTAACATGAAAGGGTAAGTTACATTTTGGGCTGCGCCACGAGAACACGTGCCTTCGGTGCACACAACCAGTGACGTCACATTCAGCCGGTGAAATTGTACCGTAAGATAGACGCATTTTAAACTTCTGATAAACTTGGGCACGTTCAGGCTCCGTGTGGCCAACAAAGGGTCAGATCGGACTGCGCATGCGCAGTCCGATCTGGCACTTTGTTGGTCATCAATTTAATAAAGTGCAATTGTTCGCGACACGGTTTCATTTGTAATTGTAATTAATTTAAACCAGACATGTTATCATTACGAATGCATGAAATAGAAAGATTAGATTTAAAAAAAAAATCAAATACAGTGAGCATAATTCTGATTTTCGCACCCGCGGTTTTATGCACATCATTAACGTATTCACTCCTGCAAATACAGTCAAACTTTGACCTACGAAAGAGCATTAGGACCAGGTATACTTTTATTTCTTTGGATAGGTATCTCGAAATTTCGACTTAGCATCTCGAAATTTCGACTCAATAACTCAAAATTTCTACTGCGTATCTTGAAATTTCGACTTATTATCTCGACATTTCGACCTATTAATTCAAAATTATGAGATATTATCCCGAAATTTCGACTTAATTACTCGAAATTTCGATTATTATCGCGAAATTACGATTTTAAGTTAATAACTGGAAATTTCGACTTATTGTCCGGAAATTTATATCGAAATTTCTATTTACTATCTCCACATTTCGACTTATCAACTCGAAATTTCGACTCTCTATACCGAACTCTCGACTTAATAACTCGAAATTTCTACAATTATCCCGAAATTTCGACTTAATAACTCCATGTTTCGACTTATTAGCTCGCAATTTCGACTTACTCTCTCGAAACTTCGACTTATTAGCTCGAAATTTCGACTTAATAGCTCAAAATTTCGAATTTCGACAAATAATGGACAAATATCTCGAAATATTAACTTAATTTATCGAAATTTCGACCTAAATAATGGGAAAATAACACAAAAATGTCGACTTACCATCTCTAAATTTCGACTTAATATCTCGACAGTACGAGACTTACATATAAGCCTGCCCAGGAATAGTGTGGATAGGTAAACTGATCGGCTCAAAAATGACATAAAATAGTGTTGACTTGGCCGTTAAACTCCAATATACACAAACAAAAACAAATCGACAGTACGAGATATTAAACCCTATACACACGATAAATATTAAACACCACCGTTTTATTATACCCCCGCTTTGAAAAAGTGTGAGTATATTGGTTAACAGCTGTTCCTCCGTACTTTCGTCTGTCTGTTTGTCAGTCCGTCACTGGATGTCCGCCCGTCTTTCCGACCGACCGCCCGTCCCGATATAACCATTATTGTTTCGTCAAAGATTTCTCAAGAACCATAAAAGCTTAATCCTGAAACTTTGCAGAGTATGCAAATTATACGATAACATCGGCTTACTTCTTCAGCGAAACTTTCATTCTTCTTTCACTCCCCATCTAGGTCGGTATTACATGTTTTCGCCAAAAAAATCTCGGATACTTTGTTTACTATGCCATGATGCTAACCTATATCGTGTAAAAGACAATGAGCTTTCTCGACGAATTTATTTCTTTATTATTTCATTCTTCATTCTCTCTATATTGGCCTATGCTATTTTTTGGCAAGTATTTCTAAGGAAGCCCCAAACATGTGTATCTTGTAAGAAACAGAGGGCTTTCTAATTATGAGGTCACGCATTCAATACCGTTTCAGTAAAATAAAAGTGGGCGTATAGTCAGATTCTTACGTGCTTTCTCATGGCTGTAATATAATGTTATTAATCAAGTAATTTCGTATTGGCCCAGTTACAGGTCCGAGGTCTGCTGTATTGGTCCGAGGCCGAAGGCCGAGGCCAATACAGCTGACCGAAGACCTGTAACTGGGCCAATACTAAATTACTTGATTTATGACAATTTTATTAATTGACCGTGCGGTAATTAAAAACATGATTTATGATTTTTGACCTCAGTTAATATTGGTTGACCTGGTTTAATACAGGACAGTCAATTAATAAAATAAGTTACAGCACAAAACTCTGGCAACACTGGTGGGTGACTTTTTATATGTAGATTGGTACTTTAAAGGAACTTAAACCGTTTCGTTTAACCTTAAAATTCCTATAAGCAAAAGGTGTAGATCCTGATCAGACGCCGCGCTTGGGTCGATTAATTATCAATTGACCCAACAAACTTTCCACCCGCTATTGGCCGCGTGAATATCACTGACCATGTTCAAAATCCGTGTACCAGTTTTTTTATAGCAGCGCTAGTTTTCTCTTTGTGACATCATTAGGAAAACATACCTATATAATTTTGACACCTTTGAACCCCACTTTTATATAGCAATACTGGGGTTTACAGGGTATAAATCATATTTTTCTTTTTTCTGCTCTAAAATATAGATTGTGTGTACTCGTTAGAACCACAGCCTCAATGAGGTGGTTCTAACAAGTACCCACAATCTATATTTTGAGCAGAAATAAGAAAATAAAACAATTTTTCATCTTAAAATTTTCGGCGATAAAGTTTAAAATGTATTTGTATAGGCGTGTTTTCGTAATGGTAAATAGTAAACTCCGGGCTGGGCTGGTGAACATGGAACGATTGGCCAACAGTGTAGATCCTGATCAGATGCCACAGAACGGGGCTCTTGTAAATAACCGGTATAGGAATAAATTAGTCAATGTTATCGCCTAATACGTCGGCTTTCGTAAACTTCTCGTGAATTTTCGGCATTTCGTGAATTGCGATCCATTTACCGATCTCTATCGTATTGAATAACATTGACGGTATTCGACTGGTAGGTTTCGTGAAATTTCCGTGAAATTCCACGCAGGAGTGTGGTGCCTTTCTTGTAATAGCTGGTCACATGGTCCAATCAAATCTTTTATTTGTGTATAGCTCATAAGCGACCGTGGTGCACGAAAGGTTCGACTTTTCCGTCGAATAGAATCGTGCTCCACGATCGCTTATGTATTTGAAAAATAACTCATATTTGATTGGACCATGTGATCGGCTATTACAAGAAAGACACCACACTCCTGCGTGGAATTTCACGGAAATTTTACGAAACTTCTCAGTCGAATATGGCCAATATCACAACCTTCGGGAGACGGCGGAGATAAATACATGCATTCAGTCGGGTGTGAAATTATGTTAACAGAGTTCACCAGTCTCAGGTCAATTTGTTCGATCTATACCTAGAGGTTGTACATGGTCAGCGATAGTCACTTTGGCAATAGGAGGCGGGAAGCTTCTGCAGCTAGTTACTTTGGTTGAATGATAAAACATCGACTTAACCCTTATCTTGCTGTTCACGACAACCCCTATCTTTGCAAACAGTGTAGATCCAGATCAGATGGCTTCTGAAGAAGCCATCTGATCAGGATCTACACTGTTTGGCATTCTGTTTATGAATCTGTAGCAATAAATTACATCAAGTAATTTGATTGGCTGATAGACAGAAAAGGGTGTGGCTTTAATGAATATTCAGCAAGAGAAGGGTTAAAATATGGTAGACCGTGCAACACGAACACCATGACTAGCATAACACAACAACAACCGACCAAAAAAAAGCGGCTTTGAATACCAAAATACATTCGTCACATAAAACATATGTCTGTTTAAGAATAGAGCAGCAGATTCCTAGACCCACGTCTCACTCCATCGGGCAAACGACGAATTTGATGAATGGTCAGCTCTTGTCATGTGTGATGCAGAGCTGCTTCCAGCTCGTCCAGATTCTGTGCAAAGGGGGAGGGGAGTCCATGTTCTCTATCCGACGCCCAAGAATCTCCCAAATATGTTCCATGGGATTCAAATCCGGGCTTCTAGCTGGCCAAACCAATCATTTGTCTCAATTTGTTACGTTGGAAATAGGCCGATAAAAATCCTGATATTTCACATATTTCTGCTCAAATCATATATTTTGGATACTCGTTAGGACCGCCTCGATGATTACCCACAATCTGCATAAGTGTTTGAGCAGAAATAAGAAAAATACTGTATACCCTTGTAAATCCCA
This sequence comes from Lucinisca nassula, assembly GCA_963580285.1. Lineage (NCBI taxonomy): Eukaryota > Metazoa > Mollusca > Bivalvia > Lucinida > Lucinidae > Lucinisca > Lucinisca nassula. The sequence goes on from OY757014.1 coordinate 47,525,888, forward strand.
GTTTTACTATATAAAAGTTGGGTTCAATGGGGTAAAAATTATATAGACGTGTTTTCGTGATGGTATCAAAATGGACTTGCCATTACTAACAAGTTGATGAAATGAAATTTTAATAACAAAAATACCATATTACCAGGCTTATAGCTAGTCAACATACATCGCTATGAAAACAACAAGTTGACTGCTTTTGAAAAGCATCCAGTAGGTTTGGTCTTGTCTGTCTAAATTATGATGTGAAGCAGCGTGTATTTTCTGCTTAAACATTATCCACTTAATGGCTTTGAAAAATTAATCCTAAAACCTATACAAAAGAACTTGAAAATAAATTGCGATGTCTCTGACTTTTGTTTCAGGATGAAGGATGGGTGAGTACCTTACGCCATGCATAAACATAATCTACCCTTAATATGCAATTGAATGAAATTGGTCTTAGAAACTCGATAGATAAATTTATATGTCCGCGATCTCGACCCCTAATACCTCTGATATAGTGCTGTCTATCAACGAGCTTAATGCATTCCCATGATTCTAAAAGGTCGGTTGTCAGGTCTTTTACGTAAGCATGTTTATAATGGGCAATTGCCGAGAAGGTCAATGCATGGATCCTACTAAACCGACTGGAGGAACGCCTAGAATAGCCAGAATAATTGACATGATCTTCACGCCAGTCTGCTTCAAAAGATAGCTCAGTGGTAAGCGCATACGACTTATGATCGAGAGTTTGTGGGTTCGAATCTATCCACCGGAGGCGAGGTGTGTCTTGGGTAAGACACGTAAAGCAAATGCCCCGCTCCACCGTGTAAATGGGTAGCGGTGGTGTAAATGTCACTGCCTCTCTCTCGTGCGCGTGATAACATCCGGTATGAGTGTTCGAGAGCGATTCAAATAAGCTTGAAAGCTTTCATAGCAATCGAACTAAAATAAATTAGTGTAAACTAAAAGAAATACCAGGCATAGAATGTGAAATTCTGTATGATCTTTGTCGACTTACTAAAGCAGTTGACACAGTAAGTCGTAAGGGACTTCGGGGAAATTATAACAAAGTTTGGTTTTCCGGCCAAGGTAAAAATGAATGGTATGGCAGTTCCTCCATAATATAGTTGTCCGGGTCCAGGGTGGTAAGGTTTCTGATCAGTTCCATGTGACTAATGAAGTCTAGCAAGACTGTGTACTAGAGCCAACCCTTTTCAGCCATCTCACAGATGTATTTTAAGATGGTTACAAAAGTTTTCATATAAGGTACGTTTTGATGGGATGCTTTTCAACTAAGAAGGTTGCAAGATAAATCCAAGGTGCAGGCAGAGGGGATAGACAGTTCCATTTTGCTGACGGAATTGCAAATGGTGTGCCAAAGAAAATGTGCAAAGATTAGGGTTGATGAAGTACATGCATATCTGATCTATGTGACAGCTATGATCTCACAGTCAGTATAAAAAGTTCGAGGTGGTATCAGCCATCATCGGGAATTTGCCATCACACAGAAAGGCCAACGGTTGCAAGCTGTAGACAATGTCATGTACATTTGGAGAACATGGTCAACGAGTTTGCACATTGCTGATTAAGTCAATGTCAGGATTGTCAAAACTACCGCCCCATGTGTCCGACTACGTGAAAGTGTTTGAGATCGAAGTGGTGTCAGGCTTGACAAAAAGCTGGAAGTCTACACAACTGTGGTTCTGCAAACACTATTATACACATTGAGAACTTGAACTTTTTACCCAAGGCATCATAAAAGACTGGATGTCTTCTATTCAAGCTGTTTTCAAAAGATTGAGTGGCAAGACGGAGTCGAGCTTCAGAAGTCCTGAAAAGGGTAGAGATGCAGCGTGTAGATACGCTTATAATACTGTCACAATAAAGCTAGACAGGCCATGTTATCTGCAATTCTGATAAACTATTCCCGAAGGCAATCTGAAAGACTACAAGTGGGAAAGTGGGAAAACGCCCTCATGGAAGACAAAAAAAGCGATACAAGGGTAGCCTGAGTGACTGAGTTGTAGACACAAACTGCACAGGACAGAGCAAAGTGGCAAGGCATAACAAAAAGGGATATTGGTGAGTAAGAAGCAAAGCTGAACAGGAACGTTTTCAACGGAAAGCAAAAGCTACGGAAAGCAAAAGCTAAGGCATCAGTAACATGCTCTATTTGCACCCGATATTCAGAGCCAAGACAGCTCTTATCAGGCATCATGGAACACACAAAGACAACAGCAGCATTTTACAGATTTGCTTCAGATTGGTCAGTAAATACAGACAAACTCCTATGTTGTTGTGCTCGCTATCATGTCACTTTTTAATCCAAAGGCAACTTATACAGTTCTATTGTTCTATCGTGTACCGGTTTGTTTAATTCACGTATAATAGTCCTGCCTTTAGGTACAGATCAAGTTCAAAAAGGGGCATAATGTCATCACGAAAACACGCCTATATAATTTTGACCCCCTTGAACCCCACTTTTATATAGTGGAACTGGGGTTTCCGGGGGTATACCTTATTTTTCTTATTTCTGCTCTAAAATATAGATTGTGGGTACTCGTTAGAACCACCTCGATGAGGCGGTTCTAACGAGTGCCCACAGTTTATATTTTGAGCAGAAATAAGAAAAATATCACAATTTTTCATCTTAAAATTTTCATTTTTTCGGCGATAAAGGTGGGAACGTATTTGTATAGGCGTGTTTGCGTAATGTGTCAATTTTACAGCAGATATGCTACCTGATAAGCCGAAAGTGGTATATTTGTTTCCATTTTATAACGTTTAATGATCAGATTTCTTTCACATTAAATGGCTCTTCATTAACCAACAATAGCCGGCCTCGGTAGCTCAGTCGGATGCACGTCTGACTGGTGATCCGGAGGACGCGGGTTCGATACCTGCAGAGGTCGGCAACATTCTGTCGTGGAGATTGATCATAAAACCTTTTCTACGGTCATTCTCTCCCTTCGCTGATTCAAGAAGGGCAGTTATCAGTTTCTGTCGAAAGAATGTGCGCTGTATCGGTTAACCGCTTATGTATCGCCTGCCCAGGAAAAGTCTTGATAGGTAAACTGACCGGCTCCAAAATGACCTAAATAATGTTGACTGGGTCGTTAAACTCGAATACAAACAAACAATCATTAACCAACAAATACAGGTTGAGGAAGAAAACTAATAGATGGATTTTACATTAATTTTCTCGTGTGTCGTAGCTCCTTATGGACATGAATAAGGAACACTCGCGTTTCCAACGTAGTTTGAGTAACATCACATACCAGCAAGTCCGAGAAAGGACTTCATTTATAGAGGGTAGCACATAAACTAAACTAGTATTAATCTTCAATGTGTCCCTCTTTTCCTGGGTATAAACCAGCACTAAGCAATGTGGATAGTCTCTTGCTCGGCGCTACACATGACATTGCATCGACGTTGATTGATATGACGTTACTTAAACGCGTGTCCACTGTGTTTCAACGTTAAAAATGGAAGTGAAGGCAATGATCAGGAATCGAGAGAATTAACCCACAGCTCTCAACAGAGGCACCAAAGGGAGAGAAACACAAACATGAAATAACTAAACCCTGATGGAAACATAAATAGCGAAAAGCCAAAAGGACAGTTACTTTCCCACAAAATGGCCAATTGGCTATCCAAAACAAAAAATACCAGCAATACACACACTCAAAGACAAGCTTTATCGATTTTACGCGGCCGCAATACTCGCCCTTACTTCCGTGGCGATTTAGACAAAGTATTTAGTCCGCATGAAGGCCTCCTAATTCATCAGTGCAACCCCCGAGAATATTAAAATCAAACAACCGCAGAGATGAAACAACGATGAGGACTCGACAGCAAGAAACCACTGAAATGCAGGAGCAAACGAAAACCAACAATTAGAATCCGATGGGCCCAAACAAAGACAGAACATCATTACATAAAATTAAATTTCTCTCTAATTCACAGTAAAATAGAAGTGAAGGCAATGATCAGAAATCGATACAATTAACCCACAGCTCCCATCAGAGACACCAAGGAACCGTCATAGAATCTGAGGCCTGACCCTCCGGAGTGCAATAAAAGAGGGATGCAAAGTTGGCAACCGTGATTGGGTTAACCACCATGCATGCAGTCTGTCGTATAACATTCATGTTGTACCCTATCTTTTTATATCGAAGAATGATTTTACGAAATAGGGTGCTGAAGTCGTAGCAAGTATATATTTTTTTAATTTATATAATAAGTCACCATAAAATTCGGGTTCCGATAGACCTTGTTGCGGAACAGATTTAAGTCCAACATTGAATTTTGAAATTAAATCGGAATGACGTCTATAAAATTTTAAAAAGGCTTTGCGTATGTCTGAGCAGTGGAACCGAGCCAGCAGGCATGCCTGAGGCATTGGATCGAGCCAGCAGGCGCGTCTATGGCTTAGGCACCGAATCAGCAGTTATGTCCAAAGCAGCGGCACCGAGCAGCAGGCACGTCTGTGACTTACGCACCCAATCAGTAGTTATATCTTAGGAAACGGGACCGAGCCAGCAGGCGCGTCTATGGCGTAGGCACCGAATCAGCAGTTATGTCCGAGGCAGCGTGAACGAGCCAGCAGGCACGTCTGTGGTTTAGGCACTGAAGTGTTTGGCAGTGACACCGAGTCAGCAGATATGTCCAAGGACCTAACTTTGGTGCAGCATATATGTTTGATGCCTTGGCACTGAGTAATAAAGTATTTATGTCGTCATAGTACTAAGTCATTAGGCCTGACTGTCGCAGTAGCATCGGTCGCGAGCAACCAGTCACGACTGAGGTAGTGGCACTGACCCATCATTTCTGTCTGTGGAAGCTGCATTGAGCCAACGGGAATATCTGAGCCATTGGCAACGACAAAGGAGATATGTCTAAGGCAGTGGAACCGAGCCAGCAGGCATTCCTGGGGCAGTGGCACCGAACCACCAGACACTTCTGTGGCTTAGGCAACGAATCAGCCCGGGCGTTATGTCTGAGGCAGTGGTACCGAGTCAGCAGTCATGTCTGATGCCTTGGCGCCGATTCATAATGTAATTGTGTCGCAGTGGCACTAAGTCGCATGACAGTCGCAATGGCATCGAGCAACCAGACACGTCCGAGGCAGTGGCACTGAACCATCAGTTATGTCTGAGGCAGTGATACTGAGTCAGTGGGGATATCCGAGTCCGTGACAACGACCCTGCAGGTGTGTCTGAGGCAGTGCCACCGAGCCATCGGCTACGTCTATGGTTTAGGCACCGAATCAGCAGTTATGACTAGGCAGTGGAACCGAGTAAGCGTGCAAGTCTGACCCAATAGCAACTTACCTGCAGTTAAGTCTGAGGCAGCTGCACCGAGCCATCAGGCACGTCACACTAATTCATGTTAAACTACACGTGACAAAATAATTCTGTCCTATAAATGTTCAGTTAATCTGACAGTTCCTATGCTGTACCTTTGCAGACATTGATGTGGCGTTATCGACGTTTAGAAAAAGAAAGCACGGATTCTGGGTGCCCGTTAGACTTACCTTTTCTCTAAACATAAATTATGGGCGCCTCATGAGGCGGAAAAATAACCGTTTTGGAGATAAAAAAAGACAACAACAAAACGAAGTTGACGTACATGTATATCTTGCGTACTGCGTACTGAAAATGACCCATGACATTTTCAGAAACTTCAAAATATGTCACACAGCGAATAATACAGTAGCCATTTTTGACATTTTGTAAACGTTAGAACCGCAAAATAGTAATTATCAGGTGTTTAATTTTTATTTGACAGACACACAGCTACATCTTTTAGTCTAATTACTACGTAGGAATTCAATTTCTCGGTGATTTGTACAAACTCAACACCCTAAAAATAATATTTGTTGTGAGAAAGAAATCATTTTACAGTGAAATTGAAAAAAATGTAATATATTTTGTAAACGTACAATTAAGCGTTTTATGATATTATAAAATACTAATTGAGTCAGCGCATGACAAAACCTACAATAAGACGTATGCGCCCAACAAAGACTCAGATCAACCTTCACATCCGCGCAGTCTGATCAGAGTCTTCATTGTGCACTCTAAGGATAGCTAAGGGCCCAATGCTCCTTCATGCAGCAAGAGAAGTCTCCGGTTAGACTATATGTATGCGCAGGCTGATCTGAGTCTTGGCTGGACACACTTGTCTTATTGTAGGTTTTGTCGTGCGCTGGCTCAAATACTAATTGTAATTTGACATTAAATAACGAGCTCGAGTTTTAGGGGAGGAGACAAACTGACACGTTTATAAAGATATGAATCTAATTTAATTCAAAAGTCTGAAAGTCATGTTTGCTTTCTTAACAGTCTTTCGTGTCAGTCTATTCACTGTAAAACGAGAATTAGATTTCACAAAATTTTAACCATAAACGGTATGAAAGAGACTCAGTCCACTAACAAAAATAAATATAAAGATGCTACACCCGTGTGATATAGTGCATTCTCTCATGTCTCCAGAGCCATTACGAAAACATGCCTATTCAAATACATGTGCATTGTAAACTTTAGGCCGAAAAAAAAAACGAAAATTTTAAGATTAAAAATTGGGATAATTTTCTTATTTCTGCTCAAAATAAAGATTGAAGGTACTCGTTAGAACCGCCTCATCGAGTACCCACAATCTATATTTTAGAGCAGAAATAAGAAAAATAAGGTTTACCCCTGTAAACCCCAGTTTTACTATATTAAAGTGGGGTTCGCGGCCCCCGCCCATCGGGGCTTGAAGAAATAGATGGGCTGCATGATGCTTCCACTCAAGGCTGAAACACGTACTGTTGATTGGGACGTTAAACCTCAAACAAACAAAACATCTCTGAATACCCCGAAGACACTACATCGCTGGTCATACCACAACACCCCCTTGCGCGGAGTACGTGCAGGGAAATACCGTATTCTTTCTTTTAATTTTCTTTCTTTCATCTTTCTTTCTTTCTACCGATACTGCGATCGGCCACATTTGACCATTACCTGCAGGTGTACATTACATACAGTCCCAGTTTGCAGAATGAAAGCCTACACATTAACCCTGTAGTTACGGTAAGGATCTTTAACCTGCTCCGGGAATGGTTCTCCCTGCACCGGGGACCTCCAGTTAACGTCCCGATCAAAGGACGGTGCACTTGTGGCATTCATCCCTGCAAATGATGCCAGCGTAGCATGTTCGGACACCGCAATTTTTATTTCCGCTGCCGGGAATAGAACCGGGGATGGGGGGAGCTCTAGCATTGAAGGTAAGTGCACTAACCATCCTACGCGTGTCGTGATACATGTAGATAAAGGAAATTGTGTTTGGTTTAAACTTAATTTCTCTGTTGTCTACGCCCTATTTGACGATGACTTTTGCTGAAGGCATCATGGTTACATTTATTAAAACCCGGTTAGTACCGGATTGCTGCCTCAAGTTTATCACATGTGCATGCATGAGTGCTCACACGCTTGCAAAATAACCATATATTCGTGGTTTACATGTTGAATTTGACCTCATAAAACAACACATCAAATTCTTATGTTTTCCTTTTTAGACTGCAAACTGGAAGTTTCTTTTATTTTTTTATTATTATTAGTAGTTTTCATAAGGTTATAACCTACGAGAAAAATTAACCTGGAAGGCGAAAAGAAAGAAACCGTAAATGTAGGCATGTAGTTGTAACAGATAATGAAAGATTGGTAATTTTCTTTTGTATGCCACAATAAAAAAGAACATTTGAAAATCCCTATTTGTAGTCTTTCTTTCTTTCTTTCTTCCTATTTCGCCTTAACCCCAGGCGGGACCCAGGCGGTGTATATTACATACACACAAGTTTTGCAGGATGAAAGCCTACAAAGTAATCATGTAATTACGGTAGGGTTCTTAAGCCTGCACATGTGATTGCTCTTCCTGCACAGGGGGCCTCCAGTTAACGTCCCGATCAGTAGGACGGCGCACTTTTATGACATTCATCCCTGCAAATGATGCCAATGGATAGTGTAGTCTGTGCCTGTTATACGCTTACATATTGACTGGTTCGAAGGAGAACCCACAGTCTTCATTTGAGTAGCAATAAAAGAATCAAACCTTTCCATCAGAGAAATCTTATTCTAGACATTTTTGCACATGGATTTACGAAAACACGCATGTACAAATACATTGTAGCCTTTATCGCCGAAAAAAAATTAAAATAAAAACTTGTGATATTTTTCTTATTTTTGCTGAAAATATAGACTGTGGGTACGCGTTAGAATCGCCACGATGAGGCGGTTCTAAGGAGTACCTACAATCTATATTTTAGAGCAGAAATAAGCAAAATAAGGTTCAACCTTGTAAACCCCATTTTAAAATATAAAAGTGGGGTTCGAGAGGTTCAAAATTATACAGGCGTGTTTCACGGTTTGCCGGAAACAAAGGGTACTAATATTAACCATTGGTACTGCGTTGGGCCTTCCAATTTTTGATGGACTGTATTAACTGTTGTCCTTTAAAATTTACAGTCTTCAAGAGAAGTATTGGTCCACACACAACCTCTATAAATCTTCGACACCTTTGATCCCTGGTCTGTATATTGTGTTCACAATGCACAAAAAATTGTTTCATTGACCGTGTCCCATTTTCACCAGCTACCTTTATAACCTTCTTTATAAGAAAGTAACAGTTTAGGAGATACATATCTGATTTTATTAGCCATTCGGGATATATTTCACGGCAAAATTGATATGAGCGGGGATGCGTACAAACATTTTGCCACGCAGAGCGGTAATGTTCCTCCAACACAATGAGATAAATATCTAAACGCCCTGCTAAATACGTATCTTGATCTAATGATGGCTAATAAATATTTCAAAATTATATACAGGTATTTTCTTGAGTAAATCTTCAACAAAGTTCAAAGGTGCGGTATTCGCAAACTGGACAGACTTGTGATATATGCTACAATATTTCATTTTAAAATACATTCTTTTGCAATTCAGTCGCATCTATTTTACTACCATTCCATTCAGTTAATGCCATGCATTGTAAAAATTGGAAAAATACACTGATAAATGTATTATTTATTCTGATAGTTATTCTTATTTTATAATGAGTTCAGACTCGTTTTAACTGTCAACCCACTGGACACTGCCAGTATGGTACAAGTACGGACACATGCTATTTTGTATTTTTCGTTATTTGCTTTTGGATCTTGGTATTCATTGCATTCCACTGGACACTGCCAGTATGGTACAAGTACGGACAAATGCTATTTTGAATTTTTCGTTATTTGCTTTTGGATCTTGGTATTCATTGCATTCCACTGGACACTGCCAGTATGGTACAAGTACGGACAAATGCTATTTTGAATTTTTCGTTATTTGCTTTTGGATCTTGGTATTCATTGCACTTAAGGGGAATGGGTACACCTTCAGGGTAGGCAACTAATTCAAAAGTATTTTTGTCTCCCATGTCAATAGGGGTCAACTCTTAAAGGAAAGAATTGGCTCCTTAGAGCAAATTCTTTCCTTTAAGAGTAGACCCCTTTTTCAGCAAGACTGAGCCTATAGAAAAGCGAACAGGAAGTCCCAAAAGTTGTCTCCCTTTGAAAAATGGCAGAAAAATGTGCCAGGTGTTCCCATTCCCCTTAAAGAACACATACAGTAGAACCTCAGCTAACGACCGATTGTGTTTAGCAGCCACAGTATTCAACAGCCACTCGTATCCCCCCAAATTATTCCGATGTATATTTAACCTCTGCTAAACAGCCACGTCTCTTCTCCAGCCAGCACCCGCGACAATACACAATGTTTTTGTGTTGCAATTTTTGTTTGGTATGTTTCTTCAGTCAATAAATATATCGTGACTTCTTTTCTGTTACTAAATTCATTCCATACTGTTTCCAAAACCTTGGTAACAGGATAGAAGGTAACAGTATAGACAAAATAATACATTTTGTTGCCTTACAATAAATGATTGTTCCCTAACTATATTTGAAACTGCCAGAAAATGATGCTGGTAAAGATTTATCAAAGTGCACAGATATATAATAAAGTGCAGCATTTTCATAATGAATTGATCCAGAGTAACAGATGAGATTCCTTTTTAAGGCACTACTCACTAAGTTATCAGTCAAGCACAATATCTTCTTATGTCAGGACTGCCTCTTTACATGTGCTCCAAATTACAGACAAAAAGTGGCTTAAAAAGTTTATTTGTATCGATTCCTGATCTTTGTTTTACTTCTACTTTTGTTAACAGCACAGCCTTAGTACCATTCAGGGGAGAAATCATTGTTTAATATAGTATTCTATCAAACCGTAACAGGAAAGATAATGATTTCCCGGTTATTGCATTTTCCGTCTTCAGTTTATATTCAGTAGGCTTATTATAAACATTTGGGTTATTAAATCATTAGATGAAAACATGTAAAATCATAAACTAAAAAGAGATTATTATTTATTTATTTATTTATTCATTTATTTATTTTTTTAGAATATGCTGGAAATTGTATTTGTAAACTCGGCCACTGATTTTTGTACACCCCTCAAATAAAAGCTAAACATAGCAAAAGATTCATATTTAATCACCTACTAAGTAGTTTACAATGTATATACTGCTTTAGTTATATCTAACACAAAAAATAAACAACATGCATGAAAAATATCTTTATTTACCAACAAAATGAGGGGATAGGAATTTTGATCTTTTTTGAAAACGACTCACATAGAAGAAGAGTATAGCTTTGGCAAAATATGCACATCAGCAAACGTGGAAAGCGTCTACATCGTTTTCCGCGAAATTCGATGTCATCACGATAACACGCAAATATAATATTTACCCCCTTTAACCCCACTTTTATATGGTAAATCAGGGGGTTACAGGGGTATACCTTATTTTTTCTCATTTCTTCTCAAAAACATAGACTGTCGCTCCTCGTAAGAAGCCTCGCCGAGGCGGTTCTAAAGAGTACCCGCAATCTATGTTTTGAGCGGATACATGTATATGAGAAATTCTGAAAATTTTCAATTTTTTTTTCTTCGTGGTAAAATTTTCAAAATAGACAAAAAGGCGTGTTTTCGTAATTTAAAAAAAAAAACAATACCGTTACGAATAAAATAAACCTGGCACGCCCATTTTTTGTCATTGGACCTAGCAAAATCTACATGTATCTGGTGGAAGATTCTATTTGTTAAAAACGATATTTACACCATACAAAAAGTTGAGCCTAATTTGCGTACGGTTTAACTTTATTTGCCCGTTGTTATCACGTGAACAACAGTAATGAAGTCCTGTATTATAGTTACATTACAAAACACGCCAATACAAATACATTGTAACTTTTGTCGCCAAAAAAATGAAAATTTTAAGATGAAAAATAGTGATATTTTTCTGATTTCTGCTCAAAATATAGATTGTTGGTACTCCTTAGAACCGCCTCGTCGAGGCGGTTCTAACGAGTACCAACAATCTATATTTTCGATGAGGCGGTTCTAACGAGTACCGACAATCTATATTTCGAGCAGAAATAAGAAATATGTCACAATTTGTAAGATGAGTCGGTCCGAACGAGTACCAACAATCTATATTTTAGGGCAGAAATAAGAAAAATAATGTTTACCCCTGTACACCCCAGGTTTATAATATAAAAGTGGAGTTCAAGGGGGTCAATATTATATAGGCGTGTTTTCGTGATGACTTCAAATCGATTTGCAAACAATCGACATCTCAAATGATGGGGATGAAAAAATGAGATAAATAAATTCTTTCCGGAGTTTGCTAAATACATGTATTGTATGTTTGGTATTTGTAAAAAAAACTCATCAAGAAGATGGTCACATTTTGGCACCAATATGCCGTGTTGAAACATTACGAAAACATGCCTATACATTTTACCGCCGAAAACATAAAATTTGAAGATAAAAAATGTGATATTTTTTTCTTATTTTAGTTTAACATATTGATTGTGAGGACACGTTAGAACCGCCTCATAGAGTCGGTTCTAACGAGTACCCACAATCTATATTTTACGCAGAAATAAAAAAATAAGGTTTACCACTGCAATCCCAGTTTTACTGTATAAAAGTGTGGTTCATGGGGATCAAAATTATACAGGCGTGCTTTTTGATGGTATGAGCAATAACGTGTTTGAGTTAGCCCATAAAAAAGGTTATTATCACATAGACGACCATGGGCCGTGGAAATATAGAAAGACTCAATAACGATTTCGAAACAACCCCATAGTAAACTAGCCAACAGTTTATGAGCTATTGATGTTTTTGCATGATACATTTCGATAAAACATCCCTAGGGCACAGCGCATTCTTTCGTACAAGATACATTTTCTGACGAAAAACTGTGGTATGAGTCGAAGTTTTACTCAAAGCATAGTTTGTGAGTGCTCGTTAGAACCTTGTTGAGGCGGTTCTAACGAATACTCACAACCTATGTCCTAGAGCAGAAATGAATCACAATGTTTACCCATCTAAACAGGAATTTTCTCTGTATGTAGGCGGGTTTACGGGAGTTTTTATTTCACGGACTTATTAACGTGCTCGGAAAATGAGCAGGGCCCTTTTCGCGCATAGTTCGGGTCATCTGGAAAAAAATGTGGTTGCTTAGGACAAGCAACGTTGCTTTTTTAGGATTTTCTGTTGTGACACTTTTATTAAATGTACATTTTATTCATTAACTCACTAATGTCTTCTGATGACTAATACTGAGAGTATTACATTAGAAAGGAATGTAAATAAATAAAAACGTTTGGATAAATTGATGAATATGGAATATGACTCTTTTAATTCAAAAGACTTAACAAAATCTAGATTTCGGGGCAACACAGTTAACAGGTCTTCTTGCGATATTTAAGTAGCAAACGAAATAGTCAATCGCTAAAAATATCATTAATCAAATGCCACATAAATCATCATTATTATATTTTTTCGGTATTTCATATTTTCAAGTATGATTCACTCAAAACGCTGTCCGTTCTATAACAGAATAAATTTAATTGTATTACAGTGTAAAAATGATAATGAGATTATATACAAAAGCGCAAGAACGTAGCACGCCGTATTGAAATGTACTGTCGTAAATCAAACGAAGACGCCCTCTTATCTTGATTACCAAAGTCGGTGCCCACACGATTGGCGCTAACTACCCGCTGCAGCTGCTGACTGGTGATCTTCGATAGCATTTGTCACTCTTCCGCGAGCTCTTTAGTGTAACGAAAACACGCCTATACAAATGCATTGCAAACTTTACCACCGAAAAAACGAAACTTTTAAGATGAAAAAGTTTGCTATTTCTTATTTCTGCTCAAAATATAGATTGTGGGTAATCGTTAGAACCGCCTCGATGAGGCGGTTCTAACGAGTACCCACAATCTATATTTTAGAGCAGAAATATTTGATGAGGCGGTTCTAACGAGTACTCACAGCCTATGTTTTAGAGCAGAAATAAGAAAAATAAGGTTTACCCCTGCAAACCCCAGTTTTACAAATAAAAGTGGGGTTCAAGGGGATCAAAATTATATTGGCGTGTTTTCGTGATGTCAGCGAGCTCCACAGTGTAGCCGAAAGTCCAGTGTTGTTACATAAAACTTAAAACTTAAAAGTCACCCAGAAAGACGCAGCCATCTCAAGTCACCTAAAGAAAGTAAGAACAGACGAAACACGAAACAAAGGCAAAAATCCAATTAACAAAAGAACGACCGCATTGGGACGGTGAGTAATAAACCTACTGGGGGCTTCAATTGCAACCCTCGCCCTCAGTTCCAGTACAGTGTTAAACACAACAATAACAAATTGACCCACATGAAGGCTTTCTCAATGTATCATGACGCACAAAAACATTTGAGACATAGAACTTTTAAGAGACAGGTGGGGTTACCCTTATGCGTCATTTTGTGCCGTCTCCCAGAGAAAGGGAAAAAGGGGAAAGCTGGGATAGAAGACATCACGAAAACACGCCTATATAATTTTGACCCCCTCGCACCCCTTTTTATATAGTAAAACTGGGGTTTAGAGGGGTAAACCTTATTTTTGTTATTTCTGCTCTAAAATATAGATTGTGGGTACTCGTAGCAACCGCCTCGATGGGGCGGTTCTAACGAGTACCCAAAACCTATATTTTGAGCAGAAATAACAAAAATATCACACTTTTTCATCTTAAAATGTTTGTTTTATCGGCGGTAAAGTTTACAATATATATTTGTATAGGCATGTTTTTCGTATTTGGAGATTGAAAAGAGGAACAGGGAAGAGAGAGAGAGAAAAAAGTAATGAAAGTGAAGAAACATAAACATTCCCCTCTACCCTTACCTGCTACAAACATAGTCAGTATAAAAATTCTTATACTTTAACCAAACAGTGTAGACCCAGATCAGACGCTGCTGTCGGCGTCTGATCTGGGACTACACTATTCGCCAAAGCCAACCCACGATTCCAGTTCAGAGGAAAATTTCCCCAACCCCACCACGCACAAGAAATATAAAATACTGACAATGAACAATCTTAATCATATATGAGACATGTTACTATTTGTGTGCTCTAAGGTAGCTGATGAGGCCGATTCTAGCTCTGAACTGTCTGTTATCGTGTACGCACAATCTATATTTTGAGGAAAAATAAGAAAAATATCACAATTTTTCGTCTAAATTTTTTTTTTTTTTTTTTTTTTTTTCGGTGGTTAAATTTACAATGTATTTGTATAGTCGTGTTTTCGTAATTGTGGCAATGATATATTGTTTCAAAATCGATCAAATTTCGTCATTTCGTTCATGAGATATGGTGCAGACAAGCCAAAATTTACGGTTTTAGGGGGCCTGTGTCCTTGGAAATAATGTCATTAGAATCTAACAAAATCTTTGTAGGCTGCAGTGATATGTTGAACCAAGTTGGAGCGAATTTCATCACTTCGTTCACCAGATACGATGGCTGAGTGACATATGTGAGCCTCATATTGAAGGATCTAAATTTTGTCGGACATATTGTATTATTTTTCAACATAATCTGCTTCAGTATCTGCACACTTTTGCCAGCGGTGTTTAAGGGCCTCAATGCCACTTTTATAGAAATCCTTTCTTGGCTGTTCAGAAAGTCATTCAATGCGTATATGACTTCATCATCAGACTGAAAGTGGGTGCCTGAAATAGCCGTTTTCAGTTTTGGAAATAGATGAATGTCTGATGGAGCGAGATCAGGTGAATAAGGCGGATGCTCAATCAATTTAAAGCCACGATCGTAAATGACAGCCATAGCAATGGCAGACTTGTGAATAGGAGCATTGTCCTAATGGAACAACACAGTGAGCTTTCCGCAGCGCTTTAGTTTAATATTTTCCCGAAACTGCGTCAGAAGTGAAGCATATTATGTGCCGTTAATTGTTTGTCCCTTTTGGAGATAGTCTACCAGCGGAATACCATCTGCACCCCAGAAACCCAGGAAATACCATCTGCACCCCAGAAACCCAGGACATAACTTTCCCTGCTGATGGAATAGTCTTTGCCTTCTTTGGCGGTGGTGAGCCAGGGTGCTTCCATTGTTTTGATTGTTGTTTGGACACTCTGGGGTAAAATGATGGACCCATATTTCATCTCTGAAGAAAGTTGGTATGATCTTCCTCAAAAAGGTTAAGATTAGCACGCGATAATGTGTGCCTGGTGTGCTTCTGATCAACTGTCAGAAGTCTTGGTATCCATCGGACCGAAAGCTTTCTCATTGCAAGATCCTTTGTCAGAATAGAATTTACTCTTTCCTGTGAAATGCCAACTCTACTGGCTATATATCTTTCTTTCACTGGTCTGTCAGTCATAACAATAATGAACCTGGGGTCGCAACATTGACCGGCCTTCCAGGACGGGGGTCATCCCCAAGGCTTTGTTTGCCGCGCCTAAATTCCGCCACCCACCTTTTCACTGTAGTATATGAAGGGGCATCTTTCCCTAGTGTTGCTACCATATCATTATGGATATCCTTAGGTGTTAAACCTTTTTTATGCAAATTTTGGATCACTGCTCTTTCACCGATTTTTGTCCATTTTGCTAAAGCTGCTTGTCTTTACTTTAGAGTGCTACCTCGTCGATATAAACTGACCAAATGAGATCAGTCCTTGGGTACAAGGCCCTATATAGTCAAAGAATAGTATGACTTAAAATAACATCCCTACGTACCTCCTTCAATACGAGGATCACGGCATATCAATCAGCTCTCGTAGGGTGCAGTCAAGCCAAAATGGACAGTTTTTTTAGGTCTGCGCCCTAAAAAATAAGGTCAAGGTCGCCAAAATCTAATTAAAGCGTTGCTACATGTAGATTGTTATGATATAATGTATTAAGTTTGACCAAATTCAATTGTAAAGTTCATATGATAGGGTGCAGACAAACCATTTCTGGCCCGAAAATGACGATGTCACCAAAATCGAATCGCATCTTTGGTAGGCTGCTTTGATATATTGTACAAGGTTTGACATATATTCACCAATTCGTTCACGAGAAAGGCTGCAGTCAAGCCAAACTTGACAGCTTTTGAGAGCCTGTGTCCATAAAATAATTCTTTTTTGATAGCTTGCAATGATCTAGTGTACCAAGTTTGACCAATTTTCATCAATTCGTCCATGAAGAGCCATATTTGGCCAAAATTACATTTGTGGGGCCTGTGTTCTTCAAAATTAAGTCACGGCCATCAAAACCTAATGGATGTTTTCTTCTATCCTAGTAAAATTACCATGCAAGTTTGGTCAGAATCCATCAACACGTGCAAAAGATATAATGCTTCAAACAGGCGCCGACGCGGACGCAGATGGAATCCGCACCACAAACAATATGTTCCCCTCTTCCTTGGTGGGGACATATGTAATTATAATTATTGCATTGTGGTTTTCACATGTACAACAGCGGTATACCGCTGTAGTTTTACTGAAAATCAAACGACACAAAAAGTCCATCAGCTGATCATCAACTTGTGTTGCCCACACAGAGAGAGGCGCCATAGTTGTGTGACAGGAATATTCGATTTGGGTGCTGAAGGTCGCAGATCCGAGTATAACTCGAGCTAGCGAATGAGAAAAAAAAACTCTCTCGCAATACGGTAACACATTATAGCATCACATGAAAAATCCGTGAAATAAACAACCCCATATAGAGAAAACTGGGGTTTACGGGTGTATACATTATTTTTCTTATTTCTGCTCCAAAACATAGGTTGTGGGTACTCGTTAGAACATTGAGGTGATTCTAACAAGCAACCACAGCCTAATTTTTGCAGTAGAAATAAGAAAAATATCGTTGATTTTCGTCAGAAAAGTAGCCAATATGAAGATGTGAAGAATGCACTATTTCGCACGGTGTGTTATCGTAATGTGTGCCAAAATGGCGTCTTTCTTGCCTCTATGAATATCATTTTCGACATTTTTCTAACTACGAACCAAAACATAGATTGTAGGTGCTCGTTAAAACCGTCTGATTGAAACGAGCACCCATAATCTATATTCTCAGCAAAACTAATAAAAATAATGTATATCTCTGTAAACTAAATAAAGTGGGGCTCACAGGGGTGTTTATTATAATGAATTAACCTTATGGTTTTCCCCAAAGGTGATGGTGTACTCAAATTTTATGTATTTCGTGGAAACTGTAAGGCATAACATCATGTTAACAAGTCCGTGAAATGTACACCCCCTAAATCCAACTTTATATACAGAAAACTGTGGTTTACGGGGGTATACATTATTTGGTTTTATTATTTCTGCTCCAAGACATAGTTTGTGGGTACTCGTTAGAACCGCCTCAATGCGGCGGTTCTAACGATTACCTACAACCTATGTTTGCAGTATAAATAAGAAACCAATCACGGAATTTTCATCAGAAAAAGTAGCCTTTTAGGGAATTTGAAAACAATGCACTATGTCGCACGGGTGTGTAATGACAAAAAGAAAACGAGTAAACCGGGCCATACTTTTCATATTTTGCCCCATATACGATGGGCTCTTACACCAATTGCCCTATGGTTCTGTGGAATTACTACGTCATGTATCGTCTCGGGTATCTGGAAGACTGACACCTTTGTACGGTGGCACTCTAAAAGAGAACATTGAACGCTGTGTCCCAGGTTCTAAGGGCTCCCACAATGTATGATTGCAGCAGAATAAGACGGTTAAAAAATTATCAGCAAAAATGTCATTTTCACTGCGCCAAATGAATTGAGATTTTACATCCCGTCAATACTTTTCAGGCCATTTTGGAGACGCTGCTTTCAATGTTGTGGGACTTTTACATACATTGAGCTGAAATGACATCTCATGCCCTACCGCCCAAATAAGCTAATCGGATTTATATGTAGGGACGGTCCGACTCGCACTACTTTGCCTGGGATGGCTTAGACTTTCCTGTCCAAGCGGTTGACCAGTACTTATGAGCGGTCGGTTTCAGTTCTGCGTGGAAGCACCATGCAGCCCAATTTATTTCTCCAAGCCCCGATGGGCGGGATCACCCACATACTTTGAAAAAGTCGAACTTTTCTTTTCAATACCTACTCGGTCACTTCAACAAGTCTGTTTCTTTTTCTCGAGCCTCGTCTTACTTCCATTGCTTTGAACAGTGTTAGTTCTGAGGAGGCTGCGCATATGGGTAGACGGGCCAGTCGGAACTTTCGATGTTTGCTAATGCCTTAAATTTCCTCATCGCATAATTTGTTTATGATTTGTTCGTTAGCCATCCATTCATTCATTGGCAGGAAAAGCGTCTGACATGCTGCAGGAAGCATTTCTTTTTTACCGCTAATTATGGTGTTTGTTTTCCATTTTAATAACTTTACAAAACTCAAAACGACCAGCCTTTCATTACGTCGCCGCCATGACAGTCTACCTGTGTCATGTGGCCTTCGTCTCACGCGATATCTCTCGAGATGATCTCGATAATCTCCGTGCTCATCTGAAATCATGTATCATTACCAAGGAGAGAGTATTCTGTTTGCACCACGGATGACAAAATATTGAGCAGTGTGAAAGAAACAAATGGTTGAAGCGAAAGGTGTAAGATTTCACTATCACAAAGAAGATATCAGCAACATTGACAGTTATTTGTAAAGATATAGAAACTTGTCTCGTTTGATAGACTGATACAAAGTGAAAGCAAAAACGTTGGAAATTATCAGTTAGAGATAAGCTCAAACAATCAAAAGGGTCAACGTCTGGTTTCAAAAAGAACATTTAATACGTATCAAATGCGAAGTTACGGCCGTAAAAGAACAAAATTGTGATACACT
The DNA here is from genome assembly GCA_963580285.1 of Lucinisca nassula. Lineage (NCBI taxonomy): Eukaryota > Metazoa > Mollusca > Bivalvia > Lucinida > Lucinidae > Lucinisca > Lucinisca nassula. Next base: position 47,545,108 of record OY757014.1, read on the forward strand.
CACTGACATTTCAACTGTTGTAGATAACTTTAAAAAAAAATATTTTTTTTTTTAGTTCATCTTTGTTGCAAATGTACATTTTTTAAGGTTAACTTTTAACGTCCAGGTTGAGGCGGTTCTAATGAGTACCAACAACCTATGGCCTGAAACAAAAATAAGAAAAATAATGTATACCTTTCAATATAAAAAATGAATTTGGTGGGTGTTTATTTCCCGAACTTGTCCATATGATGTGTTTTGCTCTGACTGGGTGCATCTTTTCTTGTAAACAGCCTGAACAGACAACTACTATCGGGGAGATAGACAGTGAAAAGGCCATCGGAGATAGACTGAAAATACATGTATCATCGGAGATAGACAGAAAAATACCAACGGAGACAGACAGAAAAATACCATGGGAGACAAGTAACAAAATTGCTCCATGTTGGAGCAAAGGAGAAAGCGCTGAGGAAAACAACTTTTGTTACCTTTAATTTCATTAAATGATTTCATAATTTTGCATGTCTTTAAATGGTTGGACGTAATACAAGAGAATATACTAATTCGTTATAGGAAAGGTTTTCGAAGACAATTCCCAACTGAGGGCAGTGCAAATTATCAGCAGAGAAGGTGAAACAAGAGTATGAATCATCGCGAGCAGGTCATAAAGTGCATTTCGCCGCAAATAAGCAACCTAATACTTTAGGCATTTTGAATCTCTGTGAGATCTATCTATCACCAGTCAATGACACATTATCTGATTGTTGATTTTCAAGGTCAAGGGTCAAATGTGAAGGTCACAATGGACTTGACATTACAAACGTTGTGAACAGGATAAAAGACAAAGCTATCAAACATTTCACAAATGTCCCCCCACGGAGCGAGGATGAACCCTATTGATTTTTAAGGTCACGTGTCAAATGTGAAAATCACAATGGACTTGACATTAAAAACCTTGTGAACAGGATAGAAGACAAAGCTATCATCACAGAAGCATCAGACCTTCCACAAATGTTTCCCATGGAGAGAGGATGAACCCTATTGATTTTCAAGGTCAAGGATCGAATGTCAAGGTCACAATGGACGTAACATTTAATAACCTTGTGAACAGGACAGGCTGCAAATATATCATCATAGAAGCATCAAACCTTCCATAAATGTTTCCCATGGAGAGGGGATGAACCTCACTGATTTTGAAGGTCAATGGTCAAATGTCAAGATCACAATGGACTTGATATTAAAATATCACAATGGACTTGACATTAAAACATTTTGAACAGGATAGAAGACAAAGCTATCATCATTGAAGCATCAGACCTTCCACAAATGTTTTCAATGGAGAGAGGATGAACCCTATTTTCTTTAAGGCCAAGGATCATATGTCGAGGTCACAATGGACTTGACATTAAAAACCTTGTCAACAAAATAGACTACAAAGCTATCATCATAGAAGCATCAAACCTTCCATAAATGTTTCCCACGGAACAAGGATACACTTCTTTGATTTTTAAGGTCAAAGGTCAAATGTCAAGTTCATAATGGACGTAACATTTAAAATAGTAGACACAGGTATCATCATAGAAGCATCAAACCTTCCATAAATGTTCCCCATGGAGAGAGAATTAACCCTATTGATTTTCAAGGTCAATGAGCGAATGTCAAGGTCACAGTGGACTTGACATTAAAACTCTTGTGAACAGGATAGAAGACAAAACTATTTGTAACATTCTTTGTAAATGTCAGTTCTTGCACTAGGTATCTGAAATGCCAATTATTTGTGATTTCTACAGCGCCTATAGCTGGTGGAACAAGGTCATCTGTTGGAGTGCTGGCAGAACCATTTAGAACTTTATATAACAGTATGAGCCTACTCTCTCTCCTCGTATTTTTGAGTGAGTGAGTGTTTGAGTTTTACGTCCCACCAACAGCTAAGGTCATGCGGAGACGGGACCTCGGTTTAAAGACTCATTCGAAAGTCTGGAGAAGCCCGGGATCGAATCTGCGATCCCTGGTTTACAAGGCGAGTAGCGTAACCATTACACCACGGAGGCTTCTCGTATTCTTGAGAGACGTCCATCATGGTTTTCCGACTATTCCAGTCATACGCTCAGTATCAAAGCAGTAATTGCTTGTTAGAAATGTAGCAGCTCTTTCAATTTCTTTATCGAGGCACACTCCCTTGGGGTCCCAGGTACAACTACCATATTCCAAGATTGGGCGAACAAGTCCTTTACATGCTGTCCCCCTTTACATCTTGAGGACACTGATGAAGATTTCGCCTCAGGAAACCAAGCGTTTTATTTGCCTAAGTATACATATAGCTAATGTGTGTATTCCATCTCAAAACATACGTGATTGTCACACCAAGGTATTTAATGGAATTTACATTCTCGATGTTCGTTCCCTTTTAGGTGTAAGACGCCTCAATTTTATATGCTCTCTTCCTAGCTAACCGCATACAAATGCATTATCGGGCTAATATCTCATACCCCATTTTCGTGCCGAACATCGACGAGTCTATATTTATTATTCTGAAGTTTCAGTGAGTCATCTGTATCACTAATTTCCCGGTAGCAAACACAGTCGTCGGTGAACAGTCATATCTGTGGAAATATCATTAACAGACAGGGAAACTTAACAGTGGACCAAGAATAGTCCCTTGTAGAACCCCAGATAAAACTGGAGCCCACTCCCAACATTCGACCGTCAACAATAACTCGCTGTTTACTGTAGCAAAGAAAGAAATCTATCCATTTGAGACTCTTCTCCACAATACCGTTAACAGATAATTTGAATTTCAGTAGTTCATGAGGCCTTCTCGAAGTCCAGAATTAATGTGTCAACCTGTCCCCATTTGTCCAAGAATTTTACCCAGTTATTAATTACCGTGCTCAATTGAGTTTCACAACTATACCTTTTTTTTCTAAATGCATGTTGTCTATCTGATAAAAGTTTATGTTCATCCATGTAGGTCATGCCATGATAAGAAGACTATATGTTGAAGAGATTTACATGGAACACAAGTCGGGGACACAAGGCGATAATTACGAGGAAGAGCCCTGACCGGCACAAAAATGACCTAAAATAGTGTTGTTTTGTTTTTTTAGAGTTTAACAGCCCAGTCAACACAATTTAGGTTATTTTTGGGCCGGTCAGTTTACCTATCCACACTTTTCCTGTGCAGGCGTATACGTAAGCGGTTAACCAGTACAGTCCACATTTTCGTCGGAAACTGACAACTGACCTTCTAGCTTGAATCAGCGGAAGGGAGAGAATGACCGTAGAAAAGATTTCATGTTCAATCTCCATGAAAGAATGTTGCCGACCCGGCAGGTACCGAACCCGCATCCTCCTGATCACCAGTCAGACGCGCATCCGACTGAGCTTCCGAGGCCGGCCTAAAACAGTGCTGGCTTGGCCGTTAAATGGGGGTCAAAATTATATGGCGTGTTTTAGGAAATCCAGGTAGTGGTCATTTGCGAAAAAGGGTGGGGGGCTTATTTGTATCGCTGTGAGTTCGGAGTGATGCGTACATGTTAGAGACATCAGGAAAACACGCCTATATAATATTGACCCCCTTGAACCCCACTTTCATACAGTAAAACTGGGATTTACAGGGGTAAATTTTATTTTTCTTATTTCTGTTCTAAAATATAGGTTGTGGGTACACGTTAGAACCGCCTCATCGAAGCGGTTCTAACGAGTACCCACAATCTATATTTTGAGCAGAAATAAGAAAAAAATATCACAATTTTTCAACTGGAAATTATCGATTTTTCGGCGGTTAAGTTTACAATGAATTTGTATAGGCGTGTACTGGAATCATGTGTTGGGTTTTGCAAACAGTGTAGACCCATATCAGAACGCGGTGTCTGATCAAGGTCTGCACTATTGCTTAATTATTTAAAAGTTAAACGAAACAGTTCAAGTTCCCCTTCAGGGCTATTTTTCCTATCTACACTCAGAGATACATGTACTCCACTATCAGTGCTGCCAGTGGTTTGATTTATATACCATTTAACCCTTTCATCCCTGAGTTTCCGGAGTGGACTCTACCACCATTGACTTTTGGCACGCCCATTCAACTAAATATTGTATCTAGCTTAAAAGCGTCATCAGGATGCATGTGATAAGGTGGCTTATTATGAGCCATCTCATCAGGATATACATTGTTTGCATAAGTATATGTGTCGGATTTCAGAGTTGAAAGGTTTAACCTTTGCTGTAGAAACAGGCTCAATATTATTACGCAGACGACCATCATTGGAATCAAAAGGGATATGTTTAAACCTTAGATTGTACCATTCTGTGTAGGAACACTGTCATCTATTTCAAACACACATAGACATACCGTCATCTACAATGTATTTCAAACACTGAATTTTAATTTTGGGACAATTCAACAATGGAATATCAGGTGTATATTCAGGACTGTACTGATTGAAAATAAAACAATAGTCAAAACCGAATACCCTTTCGACGATTAAAACGGAAAACATAGTCCGTTATTAAAAATTCAGAATGTATCAAAATAGAATGCGAATGACAAAAATTTAGATTACAAATGTATAACTGAATGTAGTCGCAAATTATAATTGATAATAAAGTGTTTTAATTTTATCTATAACGCGAAATTCAGTAACTGACAATTCGCTTACATCAATGAAAAGTCAAGTTTCATGAATACATAGTCCGTGTCTCAAACTCATCACAAATGGCGCTACGAGAGTACGCAGCGCAATAAACAGAAAAATACTATCGGAGATAGACAGAAAAAGACCACCAGAGACAGACAGGAAAATACCATCAGAGACAGACAGGAAAACGGACAGGAAAATACCATCAGAGACAGACAGGAAAATATCATCGGAGATGGACAGGAAAAGACCACCAGAGATAGACAGAAAAATACCAGAGACAAACAGGAAAATACAGTCGGAGATAGACAGGAAAAGACCACCAGAGATAAACAAGAAAATACCATCAGAGACAGACAGGAAAACACCATCTGAGATAGACAGAAAAGGGCCATCAGAGATACCATCAGAGATAGACAGGAAAAGACCGTCGGAGAAAAACATTACGAAAATACGCCTAAACAAATGCATTGTATTTTTTACTGCTGAAAAGGGAAAATTTTACGAGTGTTAAGTTGGTTCCTTATTCCTTATTCCTTATTCCTTGTTCCTTATTCCTTATTCCTTATTCCTTGTTCCTTATTCCTTATTCCTTATTCGATTTTCAACTTCATAGTACTTTGCCACGCGGTGTAACAGAACATTTGCGTATGTCCTAATCATCATCATTTTTACTTCTAAGCATGATGGTATAGGTTTCGAAATCCAGCAGGTATCAACGGCGAATAAGGAATAAGGAACAAATCCAAATTTTCCTTATTCCTTATTCGATTTTCAACTTCACAGTACTTTGCCACGCGGTGTAACAGAACATTTGCGTATGTCCTAATCATCATCATTTTTACTTCTAAGCATGATGGTATAGGTTTCAAAATCCAGCAGATATAAACTGCGAATAAGGAATAAGGAACAAATCCAAATTTTCCTTATTCCTTATTCGATTTTCAACTTCATAGTACTTTGCCACGCGGTGTAACAGGACATTTGCGTATGTCCTAATCATCATCATTTTTACTTCTAAGCATGATGGTATAGGTTTCGAAATCCAGCAAGTATCAACTGCGAATAAGGAATAAGGACCAAATCCAAATTTTCCTTATTCCTTATTCGATTTTCAACTTCACAGTACTTTGCCACGCGGTGTAACAGAACATTTGCGTATGTCCTAATCATCATCATTTTTACTTCTAAGCATGATGGTATAGGTTTCAAAATCCAGCAGATATAAAATGCGAATAAGGAATAAGCAACAAATCCAAATTTTCCTTATTCCTTATTCGATTTTCAACTTCATAGTACTTTGCCACGCGGTGTAACAGGACATTTGCGTATGTCCTAATCATCATCATTTTTACTTCTAAGCATGATGGTATAGGTTTCGAAATCCAGCAAGTATCAACTGCGAATAAGGAATAAGGAACAAATCCAAATTTTCCTTATTCCTTATTCGATTTTCAACTTCACAGTACTTTGCCACGCGGTGTAACAGAACATTTGCGTATGTCCTAATCATCATCATTTTTACTTCTAAGCATGATGGTATAGGTATCAAAATCCAGCAGATATAAACTTCGAATAAGGAATAAGGAACAAATCCAAATTTTCCTTATTCCTTATTCGATTTTCAACTTCATAGTACTTTGCCACGCGGTGTAACAGGACATTTGCGTATGTCCTAATCATCATCATTTTTACTTCTAAGCATGATGGTATAGGTTTCGAAATCCAGCAAGTATCAACTGCGAATAAGGAATAAGGAACACATCCAAATTTTCCTTATTCCTTATTCGATTTTCAACTTCATAGTACTTTGCCATGCGGTGTAACAGAACATTTGCGTATGTCCTAATCATCATCATTTTTACTTCTAAGCATGATGGTATAGGTTTCGAAATCCAGCAGGTATCAACGGCGAATAAGGAATAAGGAACAAATCCAAATTTTCCTTATTCCTTATTCGATTTTCAACTTCACAGTACTTTGCCACGCGGTGTAACAGAACATTTGCGTATGTCCTAATCATCATCATTTTTACTTCTAAGCATGATGGTATAGGTTTCAAAATCCAGCAGATATAAAATGCGAATAAGGAATAAGGAACAAATCCAAATTTTCCTTATTCCTTATTCGATTTTCAACTTCATAGTACTTTGCCACGCGGTGTAACAGGACATTTGCGTATGTCCTAATAATCATCATTTTTACTTCTAAGCATGATGGTATAGGTTTCGAAATCCAGCAAGTATCAACTGCGAATAAGGAATAAGGAACAAATCCAAATTTTCCTTATTCCTTATTCGATTTTCAACTTCACAGTACTTTGCCACGCGGTGTAACAGAACATTTGCGTATGTCCTAATCATTATCATTTTTACTTCTAAGCATGATGGTATAGGTTTCAAAATCCAGCAGATATAAACTGCGAATAAGGAATAAGGAACAAATCCAAATTTTCCTTATTCCTTATTCGATTTTCAACTTCATAGTACTTTGCCACGCGGCGTAACAGGACATTTGCGTATGTCCTAATCATCATCATTTTTACTTCTAAGCATGATGGTATAGGTTTCGAAATCCAGCAAGTATCAACTGCGAATAAGGAATAAGGAACAAATCCAAATTTTCCTTATTCCTGATTCGATTTTCAACTTCATAGTACTTTGCCACGCGGTGTAACAGGACATTTGCGTATGTCCTAATCATCATCATTTTTACTTCTAAGCATGATGGTATAGGTTTCGAAATCCAGCAGGTATCAACGGCGAATAAGGAATAAGGAACAAATCCAAATTTTCCTTATTCCTTATTCGATTTTCAACTTCATAGTACTTTGCCACGCGGTGTAACAGGACATTTGCGTATGTCCTAATCATCATCATTTTTACTTCTAAGCATGATGGTATAGGTTTCGAAATCCAGCAAGTATCAACTGCGAATAAGGAATAAGGAAAATTTGGATTTGTTCCTTATTCCATATTCGCAGTTGATACTTGCTGGATTTCGAAACCTATACAATCATGCTTAGAAGTAAAAATGATGATGATTAGGACATACGCAAATGTCCAGTTACACCGCGTGGCAAAGTACTATGAAGTTGAAAATCGAATAAGATATAAGGAAAATTTGGATTTGTTCCTTATTCCTTATTCGCAGTTTATATCTGCTGGATTTTGAAACCTATACCATCATGCTTAGAAGTAAAAATGATGATGATTAGGACATACGCAAATGTTCTGTTACACCGCGTGGCAAAGTACTGTGAAGTTGAAAATCGAATAAGGAATAAGGAAAATTTGGATTTGTTCCTTATTCCTAATTCGCCGTAGATACCTGCTGGATTTCGAAACCTATACCATCATGCTTAGAAGTAAAAATGATGATGATTAGGACATACGCAAATGTTCTGTTACACCGCGTGGCAAAGTACTATGAAGTTGAAAATCGAATAAGGAATAAGGAAAATTTGGATTTGTTCCTTATTCCTTATTCGCAGTTGATACTTGCTGGATTTCGAAACCTATACCATCATGCTTAGAAGTAAAAATGATGATGATTAGGACATACGCAAATGTCCTGTTACACCGCGTGGCAAAGTACTGTGAAGTTGAAAATCGAATAAGGAATAAGGAAAATTTGGATTTGTTCCTTATTCCTTATTCGCCGTTGATACCTGTTGGATTTCGAAACCTATACCATCATGCTTAGAAGTAAAAATGATGATGATTAGGACATACGCAAATGTTCTGTTACACCGCGTGGCAAAGTACTGTGAAGTTGAAAATCGAATAAGGAATAAGGAAAATTTGGATTTGTTCCTTATTCCTTATTCGCAGTTGATACTTGCTGGATTTCGAAACCTATACCATCATGCTTAGAAGTAAAAATGATGATGATTAGGACATACGCAAATGTCCTGTTACACCGCGTGGCAAAGTACTATGAAGTTGAAAATCGAATAAGGAATAAGGAAAATTTGGATTTGTTCCTTATTCCTTATTCGCAGTTTATATCTGCTGGATTTTGAAACCTATACCATCATGCTAAGAAGTAAAAATGATGATGATTAGGACATACGCAAATGTTCTGTTACACCGCGTGGCAAAGTACTGTGAAGTTGAAAATCGAATAAGGAATAAGGAAAATTTGGATTTGTTCCTTATTCCTTATTCGCCGTTGATACCTGCTGGATTTCGAAACCTATACCATCATGCTTAGAAGTAAAAATGATGATGATTAGGACATACGCAAATGTTCTGTTACACCGCGTGGCAAAGTACTATGAAGTTGAAAATCGAATAAGGAATAAGGAAAATTTGGATTTGTTCCTTATTCCTTATTCGCAGTTGATACTTGCTGGATTTCGAAACCTATACCATCATGCTTAGAAGTAAAAATGATGATGATTAGGACATACGCAAATGTCCTATTACACCGCGTGGCAAAGTACTTTGAAGTTGAAAATCGAATAAGGAATAAGGAAAATTTGGATTTGTTCCTTATTCCTTATTCGCAGTTTATATCTGCTGGATTTTAAAACCTATACCATCATGCTTAGAAGTGAAAATGATGATGATTAGGACATACGCAAATGTTCTGTTACACCGCGTGGCAAAGTACTGTGAAGTTGAAAATCGAATAAGGAATAAGGAAAATTTGGATTTGTTCCTTATTCCTTATTCGCCGTAGATACCTGCTGGATTTCGAAACCTATACCATCATGCTTAGAAGTAAAAATGATGATGATTAGGACATACGCAAATGTTCTGTTACACCGCGTGGCAAAGTACTATGAAGTTGAAAATCGAATAAGGAATAAGGAAAATTTGGATTTGTTCCATATTCCTTATTCGCAGTTGATACTTGCTGGATTTCGAAACCTATACCATCATGCTTAGAAGTAAAAATGATGATGATAAGGACATACGCAAATGTCCTGTTACACCGCGTGGCAAAGTACTGTGAAGTTGAAAATCGAATAAGGAATAAGGAAAATTTGGATTTGTTCCTTATTCCTTATTCGCCGTTGATACCTGTGGGATTTCGAAACCTATACCATCATGCTTAGAAGTAAAAATGATGATGATTAGGACATACGCAAATGTTCTGTTACACCGCGTGGCAAAGTACTGTGAAGTTGAAAATCGAATAAGGAATAAGGAAAACTTGGATTTGTTCCTTATTCCTTATTCGCAGTTGATACTTGCTGGATTTCGAAACCTATACCATCATGCTTAGAAGTAAAAATGATGATGATTAGGACATACGCAAATGTTCTGTTACACCGCGTGGCAAAGTACTATGAAGTTGAAAATCGAATAAGGAATAAGGAAAATTTGGATTTGTTCCTTATTCCTTATTCGCAGTTTATATCTGCTGGATTTTAAAACCTATACCATCATGCTTAGAAGTAAAAATGATGATGATTAGGACATACGCAAATGTTCTGTTACACCGCGTGGCAAAGTACTATGAAGTTGAAAATCGAATAAGGAATAAGGAAAATTTGGATTTGTTCCTTATTCCTTATTCGCAGTTGATACTTGCTGGATTTCGAAACCTATACCATCATGCTTAGAAGTAAAAATGATGATGATTAGGACATACGCAAATGTCCTGTTACACCGCGTGGCAAAGTACTGTGAAGTTGAAAATCGAATAAGGAATAAGGAAAATTTGGATTTGTTCCTTATTCCTTATTCGCCGTTGATACCTGTTGGATTTCGAAACCTATACCATCATGCTTAGAAGTAAAAATGATGATGATTAGGACATACGCAAATGTTCTGTTACACCGCGTGGCAAAGTACTGTGAAGTTGAAAATCGAATAAGGAATAAGGAAAACTTGGATTTGTTCCTTATTCCTTATTCGCAGTTGATACTTGCTGGATTTCGAAACCTATACCATCATGCTTAGAAGTAAAAATGATGATGATTAGGACATACGCAAATGTTCTGTTACACCGCGTGGCAAAGTACTATGAAGTTGAAAATCGAATAAGGAATAAGGAAAATTTGGATTTGTTCCTTATTCCTTATTCGCAGTTTATATCTGCTGGATTTTGAAACCTATACCATCATGCTAAGAAGTAAAAATGATGATGATTAGGACATACGCAAATGTTCTGTTACACCGCGTGGCAAAGTACTGTGAAGTTGAAAATCGAATAAGGAATAAGGAAAATTTGGATTTGTTCCTTATTCCTTATTCGCCGTAGATACCTGCTGGATTTCGAAACCTATACCATCATGCTTAGAAGTAAAAATGATGATGATTAGGACATACGCAAATGTTCTGTTACACCGCGTGGCAAAGTACTATGAAGTTGAAAATCGAATAAGGAATAAGGAAAATTTGGATTTGTTCCTTATTCCTTATTCGCAGTTGATACTTGCTGGATTTCGAAACCTATACCATCATGCTTAGAAGTAAAAATGATGATGATTAGGACATACGCAAATGTCCTGTTACACCGCGTGGCAAAGTACTGTGAAGTTGAAAATCGAATAAGGAAAATTTGGATTTGTTCCTTATTCCTTATTCGCCGTTGATACCTGTTGGATTTCGAAACCTATACCATCATGCTTAGAAGTAAAAATGATGATGATTAGGACATACGCAAATGTTCTGTTACACCGCGTGGCAAAGTACTGTGAAGTTGAAAATCGAATAAGGAATAAGGAAAATTTGGATTTGTTCCTTATTCCTTATTCGCCGTTGATACCTGTTGGATTTCGAAACCTATACCATCATGCTTAGAAGTAAAAATGATGATGATTAGGACATACGCAAATGTTCTGTTACACCGCGTGGCAAAGTACTGTGAAGTTGAAAATCGAATAAGGAATAAGGAAAACTTGGATTTGTTCCTTATTCCTTATTCGCAGTTGATACTTGCTGGATTTCGAAACCTATACCATCATGCTTAGAAGTAAAAATGATGATGATTAGGACATACGCAAATGTTCTGTTACACCGCGTGGCAAAGTACTATGAAGTTGAAAATCGAATAAGGAATAAGGAAAATTTGGATTTGTTCCTTATTCCTTATTCGCAGTTTATATCTGCTGGATTTTGAAACCTATACCATCATGCTAAGAAGTAAAAATGATGATGATTAGGACATACGCAAATGTTCTGTTACACCGCGTGGCAAAGTACTGTGAAGTTGAAAATCGAATAAGGAATAAGGAAAATTTGGATTTGTTCCTTATTCCTTATTCGCCGTAGATACCTGCTGGATTTCGAAACCTATACCATCATGCTTAGAAGTAAAAATGATGATGATTAGGACATACGCAAATGTTCTGTTACACCGCGTGGCAAAGTACTATGAAGTTGAAAATCGAATAAGGAATAAGGAAAATTTGGATTTGTTCCTTATTCCTTATTCGCAGTTGATACTTGCTGGATTTCGAAACCTATACCATCATGCTTAGAAGTAAAAATGATGATGATTAGGACATACGCAAATGTCCTGTTACACCGCGTGGCAAAGTACTATGAAGTTGAAAATCGAATAAGGAATAAGGAAAATTTGGATTTGTTCCTTATTCCTTATTCGCAGTTGATACTTGCTGGATTTCGAAACCTATACCATCATGCTTAGAAGTGAAAATGATGATGATTAGGACATACGCAAATGTCCTGTTACACCGCGTGGCAAAGTACTATGAAGTTGAAAATCGAATAAGGAATAAGGAAAATTTGGATTTGTTCCTTATTCCTAATTCGCAGTTTATATCTGCTGGATTTTGAAACCTATACCATCATGCTTAGAAGTAAAAATGATGATGATTAGGACATACGCAAATGTTCTGTTACACCGCGTGGCAAAGTACTGTGAAGTTGAAAATCGAATAAGGAATAAGGAAAATTTGGATTTGGTCCTTATTCCTTATTCGCCGTTGATACCTGCTGGATTTCGAAACCTATACCATCATGCTTAGAAGTAAAAATGATGATGATTAGGACATACGCAAATGTTCTGTTACACCGCGTGGCAAAGTACTATGAAGTTGAAAATCGAATAAGGAATAAGGAAAATTTGGATTTGTTCCTTATTCCTTATTCGCCGTTGATACCTGCTGGATTTCGAAACCTATACCATCATGCTTAGAAGTAAAAATGATGATGATTAGGACATACGCAAATGTTCTGTTACACCGCGTGGCAAAGTACTATGAAGTTGAAAATCGAATAAGGAATAAGGAATAAGGAACAATGAATAAGGAATAAGGAATAAGGAACAAGGAATAAGGAATAAGGAACAAGGAATAAGGAATAAGGAACCAACTTAACACTCGTGAAAATTTTAAGATGTAAAATTGTAATATTTTTCTTATTTCTGCTCAAAATATATATTATGGGTACATGTTAGAACCGCCTCGTTCTCTAACGAGTACCAACAATCTATATTTTAGAGCAGAAATAAGAAAAATAAGGTTTACATCTGTAAACCCCAGTTTTTCTATATACAAGGGGATTTTCAAGGGGGTTAAAATTATACAAGCGTGTTTTCGCGATGGGCACATAATTCCGTTTCGCTGTCGGAGGACTGGAGACAGACATAATTGTCATGAAGACAGCTTTATCCTTCCGCCCTACCCAACTAGACCCTAATGGAAATATCAACAGCGGAAAGCCAAAAGGACAGTTACTTTCCCACAAAACGGCCTACTGGCTAACCAAAATAAAATTATAAAAAATTCAATAACTTCAGATTGCGTTCAACAGAAAGGGACACCATGAAACGCATTTCATAACAAAACAAGAACAAATCAGCCATAAGGGGTCCGCAATGCGTACCTATCGGAATTCCCACAATTTGCCTAAATAAAGTAGTACCAAATCTTATATAAATATTGTCAAGTACATCGATTAAAGCCTCACACACTTTCTGACAAGACCAGAATGTTTAATATTTATGCTCTTTATATGCAAAAACAAAAAAAAAAGAAAACCTTTCTAAGTCCGTTTGTGACTGAGAAATGTGAATGAGCCTGGGACATACAAAGACAAGAAGGACTTAAAACGATACATGTGCGAGATTGGCGTTTAAGGAGCTACATCCCTATCTCAGACTTGCCATTTTGTGGGAAAGTAACTATCCTTTTGGCCTTCCTTTGTTAAGGTTTCCATTATTGTCTGGTCGCTTAATGTTTGTGTTTCTTTCCCTTTGGTGTCTTTGATGGGTGGAGTAAGTTAATTGTATCGATTCCTGATCTTTGTTTTCCTTCTACTTTGCTGGGAGAATATGGCCTTTGCGGTACCAGTGTTACATATAGCACAAGAGAGGCGTCCGCAAAATCCTGAAAGTTCGGACTTTCAATAATTCTACTCAAATTTTAACAAACTTGTTTCACGATTCCGCAAGAAGTCCAAAAGGTGTTGACAGGGTGGCAAAAAGTGTAGACCCTAATTAAACTGCACCTTCAGAAGCAGTGTGTTTTCGGTCTACATTGTTTGCTTAGGCCTGTCACAATACTTAGGATCCTAACAGTAGTTCAGATACCTGTTGAATCGTGATTTATATGCAGCTACTGATTGATGGAACTTCTTCGACTTTAACCGTAAATTCTTTCCATGTACGCATCGTTGACGAGGAAAAATAAAGAAACAGGTTGGTATAAGCGCGATGATCCTGGAAATGTTTTGGATTTATAAGAGTCCTGTACGAGTGGCGGTAGGAAATCTCTGAATTAAACAGGAGTTAGTCAATATTGCAGTTATTCCTGAATACTAATATGAATGCAACTATGCACATAACATTGATTCCGTGATAGATTTCGATGAAAAATTTATTTTGTCCCCTCAAAGTATTCCCTTTTAACAGATATACAAACGTTCAGTCTTCTGATCCAATCATTGAATGCATTTTTGTAGTCTTTTCGAGGTATACTATGAAGGCACTGGAATATCGCAGATTGAGGTGTTTGCGCTGTACAAATTTTCGACCAGAAAGGTATTTTTTCAGCCGCGGGAATAAAAAAGTCACACGGGGCAAGGTCAGGGGAATACGGGGGGTGAGGGAGTTCAACAACCTTTTCCTGCTTCAGATAGTCTTGCACAATGAACGCCTTGTGCGATGACGCATTGTCATGCAATCTGACATTGGCCAAACCAGTTGCGGGTCTTCGTTCTTTGAAATTTTGGAAGAACTTTATTCTTGTAAAACTTCGCATTTACAGATTTGCCTTTAGGCACAGCAACCTGACTAGCAGGGCCCTGATTTGAAAAGAATATGGCATACATTACCTTCTTGACGCTCATGGTCCGCTTAGCAATGCATGGTCTTTTGCAATACTTTGTTGCCCATATTTTGTTCTGAATCATTCGTTTTGGCTCTAAAAGTGAACCCATGTCTCTTCAACTGTGACAACATTAGCGAAAGACCGTGCATTGTAATTTGGAAACTTTTTAAGCAACTTCTTGGCGCACTGAACGCGTGTCTTTTTCTGCTCATCTGTCAACAGATGGGGAATCCATCTATCACAGATCTTTCTCATTTACAAATCCCGTTTCAGAAATGTATGAGCTGCTCCTAATGAGATGCCAACCATACTAACTATTTGCCTAGTGGTGTATCGTGCTTCGTTAGCAACTATTTCTTTCACTCTAGCAACCATCTTGGCAGATGTTGCTCTTTTCGGTCGACGATCATGTGGTGCATCTTCTGTTGAGCCTAGCCCACAGCTGAATTTCTTACACCAACGAAAAACTGTCAGAAAAAAAAGATCATTATGCCCATAAACCGAACATATTTCATCAAAAATGTCTTTGCACCGTATTCCAAGAATACAACGATTCTTAATATAGGACCGTATTTCAACGGCGTACTCTGACCTTCTTCCAACCATGTTTTGTATTAGTATACAAGAGTAGACAGTGTTTATCGAACGATATACATGGTTAACGTGCACGGATTTTAACAGGTTTGGTATCAATGTATAGGTAAAATGTTTTTCTACGCTGTGATATTTATTTCCAGGTGATTTTAGCATTAGTGCATGAGAAAACGTTCTACTTGCATTCATATTTGGACAGTCCTCGTACACACAAATACCGGTTATTCATCTAGAAACCAAGTCCCGTGAAATGAAAAGCCTAGTATACCCCACTTTATACAGCAAACTGGGAGGTTCAACGGCATCACATTGTTTTACTTATTTTTATTGCAACACCAGAATTTAGGGAACACTTGAGATCCACCTAAATGAGGTGGCTCTAACGAGCGATCTTTTCTAACAAACCAAATAAAACTTATTTAGTGCCCAAGCCCATCAGGGCTTGAAGAAATATATGGGCTTCATGATGCTTCCACGCAGAACTGTAACCATCTGCACACGTACTGGCAAACCGCTTAGAGGATCCAAGCCTGCCAAGGCAAAGCGGTGCGAATCGGACCGTCCTTGCTTATAATATGTTCTAGAAGGGTTATTCTTTGGAAGCAAGGACTGCACCACAGAACTGGAAAATATGGAGTGTACATGTTTTCTGAGCCAGACTAGCTAGTTTCGGCCATTTAGGCCTCATCAGTGACCCTCGGATATTTTCAAAATTCCACAATGGAATCAATGATCCCAAAGGACAAGAAAATATAAACTACACTATGATGTAGGGCAGGGAGACTTTTTACGGCCGCCACACATTCCCAGACAACAGCTGTAGTGACTTTAAATATGTTCTAGAAGGGTTATTCTTTGGAAGCAAGGAATGCACCACAGAAGTAGAAAATATGGATTGTACATGTTTTCTGGGCCAGACTAGCTAGTTTCGGCTATTTAGGCCTCATCAGTGACCCTCGGATATTTTCAAAATTCCAAAACGGAATCAATGCTCCCAAAGGACAAGAAAATATAACTACACTATGATGTAGGGCAGGGAGACTTTTTACGGCCGCCACACATTCCCAGACAACAGCTGTAGTGACTTTAAATATGTTCTAGAAGGGTTATGGAAACCCTATTGGTTTCATTGGGCGACAGGGCTTGAGATGTCATTTCATCTCAATGTCGGGTAAAAGTCCCACAAAATTGGAAGCAGCGTCTCCAAAATGACCGATACAGTGTTGAAGGGGACGTTAAACCTCAGATCAAACAAACAAACAAAAACATCAGAAAACGTTCATTTAAGTGCCATACACAGACATTGTTTCACATGGATATGCGATACCTGTAAAAATGTACAAAAAGAGAATGTGAAAGCTCGGCTTTCAAGACAACAAGAAAAACAAAACAAAAAAAAAGGACAGATAAAGAGTCAATAGTTACAATAATGAGTGCTGGTCAATTTCAAAATAGAAGTGAAGACAATGATCAGGAATAGATACATTTAACCCACAGCTCCCATAAGAGACACCAAAGGGAAAGAAACACAAACATGAAATAACTAGACCCCAATGGAAACATAAACAGCGGAAAGCCAAAAGGACAGTTTCTTTCTCACAAAACGACCAACTGGCTATCCAAAACAAAATAAAAATATTTAAAAATTTGTTTGTCAGAGCACCCGAAGCTTAACCACCTTATCATATCTCAAACTTAAAATTTTCGATGAAGTTATTCCCAATTTTTATGCATACATACATTTGTTTTGCTAAATGTTTGCTATATTTACACAAAGCGTCAAACATAAAAACAAAAAGCGACGTCACCGTTCGTCATAACATCCGGTGTACCACAGTTTCTCGCAAAAAATTCTGTCGCAAATGATTGTCGTTATCCAGTCAGATGTGTCGCGTTTAAATCGCAAGTGTGTTAGGATGTATGCATTACGGTAACACGCCCGTGCGACAGAGTGCATTTTTTCACACCTCAAAATGGCTATTTTTCTGACGAAAATCCGAGTTATTTTTTTTTTATTTTATGCTGCAAACATAGATGGTGGGTGCTCGTTAGAACCGCCTCATTGAGGCGGTTCTAACGAGTACCCACAACCTATGTCTTAGAGCAGAAATAAGCAAAATAATATATACCCCCGTAAACCGCAGTTTTCTCTATATAAAGTGGGATTTAGGAGGTTACTCATTCCACGAACTTGTTCACGTGATGTTTGTTGTAAAACAAGACTAATTCTGGTTCTCTCTCTCCTAGATCGGCCGCCTGATACCCCAACTACATCAAATCTAATATAAAGTAGACAAAAACAAAATTCTCCAATTAGAAAAAAGAATTTAGCCTTTAATTTGGTCTGTAAAATCTGCATATCAGTTTGTGGATTGTGGTAACGAGATAATGAGTGTGATATGGATGAAGGATGAAAATTATTTTAATTAATACACATTTTGATTTTGAGGAGCCCTGCTCGAGAGGAACCGAGTTCTAGATTGTTTAATACGCTCGTATGTCATGACGACAATTTTTCCAGAGTCTGGCAGTGCGAGGGAAAATGAGTACTTATGAGGGTAACCTGGAGAATGGGATAATGACTCTGTTTCTCAAACAAGGGGGTTAGATGTTTAGTATACTATGCTGTAAAAGATGAAATCTATCGTCGTTTTTTTTTTTTTTTTCAAGAGTAAGATGGTAACGTTTAGTTAGTATTGTGTTAACGGTGCTAGAGAAACTATAGTCGCTAGAAATGTACCCGACTGCACGATGTTTAATCATTTCTCTATTTGCTGTATATACATTGGATCCCAAAAAGGTGCAGCGTATCCAATCACTGCACGAACGTAACTTTTTTGTTTGCTTTGTTTTTTTTAGTTTTTGGTTTGCATTTGCATTTTGGACGTTTCCCTTTATGAATTTCAAAGCATTATTTATAATGACATGATTTGGTTAATACGTTGTGTCCATGACAAATCCTGTGAAATTGTGATACCCGAGTTTTTTTTTCTCCAAAACTGATGCCCTTAATAACTTGTCAGACTACCCCTGTCACACTATGCCGCGTTTCCACTGCGATGGGACGGCGTTGTTTAATTTTCAAGAACGCCGCGAGATCGCAAGAAATATGGGATATTTTTCGTGAACATGGACCTGTTATGGCGTCCTTACAGCGACCAAGACGTTGCTACGGCGCTTACATGGCGATCTATCGTGATCCTGCGGCGCTCTTGATGGCGATTGTATGCGCTCTCACAGCGCATCCACTGTGCTTACACAGCACAAACATTGCGTTCACTGCGCTTTTACGGCGCTCACAATACGTGCACTGCGCTATCACGGCGCTCACACTGCGCTGACGGCATGTTGAAGACGTTCTTTTGCACTATAAACCATAGTGTAAGCAGACATCTTCATCCCCATCAACACAGTATAGGTCATTTGAGGGAGACGTTGCTTCCAATTTTGTGGGACTTTTACCCGACATTGAGATGAAATGACATCTCAATCCCTGTCGCCCAATGAAACCAGTTGGGTTAATAAGCATGGATGGTCCGACTCGCGCCCCTTTTCCTGGGCAAGCGTAGATCCCCTAAGCGGTTTACCAGTACTCGTGTGCTGTCGGAAGCGAGTCCACCGCCATCACCGCAAGCATGCAGAGCAAGTCCACCGCCAACACTTTATCAACCCCGGGATAAGTCACCACAGAAGACAGTACTCAATCAAACTTTACGTTCCACAGTCTACTCTAGCCACTGTTTATACAAGCCGGCGCCCCCCGCCCATCGGCACTGGAAGAAATAGATGGACTGTATGATGCTTCCATGGAGAGCTGAAACCAACCGCAAACGACTACTGGTAAACTGCTTAGAGGATCTAAGTCTCCCAAGGCAAAGCGGTGCGAGACGGGCCGTCCATGCTTATAAACTCTACTGGTTTCATTGAGCGACAGGATTTGGGATATCATTTCTCTCAATGGCGGGTAAAAGCCCCACAAAATTGGAAACAACGTCTCCAAAATGACCTATACAGTGTTGACGGGGACGTTAAACCTCAAATCAATCAATCAATTAATCAATTATACAAGCGGAGCTTATAAGGCGTTGTAGGAGACCTCTGTGCGCCCCTGCCGAGCTCTTGTAGCGTTATAGGAGACCTTACTGCGCTGATCTGCCAACCTTACGGCGACCTCACTGCGCTCTTAACAGAACGCCTAGCAACGGCGTTTGTTTTGAGCATGCACAAAATGAGAGCCGTCGCTTGGCGTTCTATGCGATCCCAACGCGCCTACTGGCGATGCCACTGCATTGCTACGGCGATGTTTGCGATCGTACTGCGCGCACCTCGGCGTTCTGCATTTTTCTTGGACGCCGTTAAAACGCGGCCCTGGTGTGACAAGGGTTGATTTTTAGCGGAATATTGACGTTTTTGTAATCGAATGTGATAGGCGTTTTTACTATTCTTGTCAGGATTGAACATCGTTAACCACTCACTAACCATTGTTTTTCAGGTTGGATACAATCAACTTGGCCAAAATAGTCAAATAGAGGGGTCCCCCGCAAACAGCCTGATGTTGCTTTGTATGGTATCCGGCATGTCATTCATGTACACAAGAAATAGACAGGGGCCAAGTATAGAAAATTGAGGAACACAAGACTGGACCGGACATATGGTGGAGATCTAGCAAGAGCATTTGATGGTCCAACTTGTCAAGGGCTTCGCTAAATTCTATCAAAATCACATCCGTTTGAGCGCCGTCCGTAAGAGCATATGAAAGATCCTGGACAAACTGTATAAGTTGGATTTCGCAGCCTAGCTTACTACGAAAACCATACTGGTTTGAGAAACGAAGGTTGTGTTGGTCAAGTAAGGTCATTGCGTTGGACGTTATGTATGACATGCTTTTTACCTAACTACTTCTCCGCTTTGGTTTAAGGGCGTTTTGTTGACAGGGGTGACTAGAGCATGTCGTCAGTCGTTTGGTTTTCTGAAGGAATATTCCTTTGGGATCCGTGGTTTCAGGATGTCAGGTCCAGCCGCTGTCCCTGGATTAAGCTTGGGTAGTCGTTAACTCTTATCTTGCTGTTCACGACAACCCCTATCTTTGCAAACAGTGTAGATCCAGATCAGATGGCTTCTGAAGAAGCCATCTGATCAGGATCTACACTGTTTGACATTCAGTTTATGAATTTGTAGGAATAAATAACATCAAGTAATCTGATTGGTTCAAAGTCAGAGATGGGTGTGGCTAAAATGAATATTCAGCAAGAGAATGGTTAAATGACACTCCTCTGATACTGACGGTAATAATTGCCATACTGTGAGACATGATACTTCTGGGCAGTAAAGGTTAGGCTAGATGCCGTAATTCCTCGCTATCTGAAATTTTGCTGTTGGAAAAATGTTCAAAATTTTGTTTGTTGGGTCTGCTCGTTTCTTCTACTTTTTCCGACTGATCTGTTAAAGGCGTTATAGGAACTCAACTTTTCTTTGATGTTTATATTTTGGATTGCAAATTTTTATTGGATTGGTTGATTTTATATATTGCGTTAAGTGTGTCCTGTTTTGATACTGTATGAATGGCGTTTTGTGGGGATAAACTTTCAGGGTGGTTTTAGATTAATATCATTTTTCATTTGTATTTCAAGTTTGTGACTTTTGATAAAAACAATATGTTTGGTAATGCATTTCTTGTCTAAAACTTTTTGCAGCGTTTTATAGGTCGTTGCTTTTGCTTTCTCCTACCAAGTTTAATATTCGGTTTATGATGAACAATACATTACGAAAACACGCCTATAGAAATACATTGACTGTTTTACCACCAAAAAATGTAAGTTTTCAGATGAAAAATTGTGATATTTTTTCTTTATTTCTGCTCAAAATATAGACTGTAGTTACTATAGAAATTAGTAGAATAAGGTTTACCCCCGTAAACCCCAGTTTTGCTATATAAAAAGTGGGGTTTAAGGGGGTCAAAATTATATAGATGGCATGGTACCTCTGATCAAGTTACGGGAGTGACTTGTACTGTGGAGCAGTGATGGTTGATTAGAGAGACAGCGGTCAAGGGTGTGTGTATGTCTTGGAGGTTCCTTAACAATTTGTTGGCATGGCGTTAACACTGTTTTATACACAAATTTGAACTTACATCTCTCTGCAATATATTCACTAATCCAGTCCATACGGGGAAAGATAAAACCACCAATAATCCAGACTGGACTAGCTAGGAGTAGGGACTTTAGAAAGAGAAAATCTTAACTCGTCCAAGCCTTTAGCATCATTTTCGTTTGTTTTGTAAAACGAACTGTCATGGGTGTTTTTTGTTTTCAGGGATATCCACGTTTGACTAAATAATTTTAGAATGTGAATCTAGTCGAGGCTCCCATATAGGGTTTACATTCCCGATCCTCTTCTTTTAATATGGAATATGAATATGATTCACTTGCAAATATAGCCCGTTGTCTGATTGGATAACGCTAGAAATTTGCGACGGTATATCCCGAGACTGATACAAATTGTCGGAAACCCTAGGTCACCATGTAACATGGTTTCCTTTGCTTCACATTTTGTTTTACGTCGCTTGGCCTTTGGTGCAAATAGAATAATGTATTGACAAACAAGCTTGCATTAGCATGGGGATAAATTGATTGGAAATTGTCATTTTGGAGGTAAATCGGCGGTATTTCCGTCGGGAAATTCGTTTTACAATGTGTAAGAGGTCAGTCGCCGGTATTGCGATTGTAAATTATGCTAAACGGTTCCAATGATGGGTCGTTTTTGTTTGGTTTGATTGAATTGGGGTTTAACGTCCCCGCTAACACTATTAAGGTCATTTTGGTGGCAAGGTTTCCAATTGCATGGGACTTTTACCGGACATTGACGTTAAATGACATCTCAGCCCTGCTGCCCAATGAAACCAGAATGCTTATATGCATTGGACGATCCGACTCACACCGCTTTGCTTGGGCAGACTTAGTCCTTCTTAGCGGTTTACAGGTACTCGTGTGTGGTAATTTCAGCTCTACATGGAAGCACCGTGCAGCCCCATCTATTTCCCAAAGCCCCAATGGGCGAGGCTTATCCCGTATGGGCTGGTTGACACGTCGCCGTAAAACGATAGTCCCGACCGTTAAAATGCCGATGTTCCTCCGCAAATGACATTTTTAGAAGGTGATGACCTTTCAGGTCTCACCTTCTTATGGCAACACTCAGAGAATTCCCTCGATACCGCATCACTCATCTGTTTCAAGAAAAATAGGTCCTCATAAATCAGTGAAGAGACGCGCCTGTATCATTTGATATGTGAAAATAATATGCAGATTGATAAATAAACTGTGGATGCAAAATGCACAAACAATGAATTTCAGTTTTAAATGTCATAAAATTGATCTAGATTTGAAATTGGTCTCGTTTCGCAGCTGACCTGGCCTAGTTATTGAGAGCGAGTTCGGTTGACTTTCTAGAGTTAACTATAGTTACACCAAAACACGCGGGTTATGGCTCGTGCCGCACTACTAGAGTTAACTTGAGTTCAATCAAGCTTGCTTTGGGAGTTGGGAGTTCTGTCTAGCAAGAACAAAAAACACGACGGCAGGGGGGTGATCATAGGTTAATTAAGAAATGAATGTAAACTTATTAGAAGGTGATGACCTTTCAGGTCTCACCTTCTTATGCCAATCGACACCGCAGCCCCTCGATGACGAATCAATCCTATGCTTCAAGAAAAGTAAGCCTCCATATATTTATCAATAGACGCGCATGTATCATTTAATAAGTGAAAATGATATGCAGATTGTCAAACTGAGGAAGCCAATTACATAAACAACTAACTTCAGAGTAAAATACCATAAAATTAACCCTAGAGTTCAAATTGGTCTCGATTCGCAGCTTTGTTATGACCTAATTTGCTGTGAGCGAGTTCAGTTGACCAACTAAAGTTAACTCAAGGAAAGTAGGGGAGACAGTAGGCATACTCTTGTACAAGTTTGTACAATGACTTTATCCCCCCACCCCCACCCCACCGCCCTACTTCACGATCCCCAAATTAGAAGCGACAGGAAGCATCAAATATCATTTGATGCGTCACCAGTAACGATTCAGATTCAGAACTCTACTGACGTAAAGAAAATGTCATCGTTTGCCCTTGAGTAAATAGAAAGTACAAAAATGTTTTCAAGTTGGACGTGATTTTTCCAACTCGTGGCCAAAATTTCAAAAAGATGAAAATAATCGATTTTCGGATTGCATTCAACTTACAATTTTCCACTTTCCACCGTATTCGTTGTCACTAGGCAAGGCTTCAACTCTCATACCAAGCTAACTCTAGCAGTCGCAATATTTCTACACGGCGAGTTTTGGAGCAAGTCAACTCTTGTTAACTCTAGTACGTCAACTGAACTCGCTCAAAATCTAGATTGCGGATTAATAATTCAATGAATGAGTTGACAGTATGAATGGAATACTACGACTTGCTATACTACAGATAGAGCGAAGTTTTGTTTGTTTGTTTGTTTGATTTGAGGTTTAACGTCCCCCTCAGCACTGTAAAGGTCATTTTGGAGACGTTTCTTCCAATTTTGTGGGACTTTTACCCGATATTGAGATGAAATGAATACTCAAGCCCTGTCGCCCAATGAAACCAATATGGTTTATTAGCATGGACGCTCCGTCTCGCATCGCGGTTCCTGGACAGGCTTAGATCCTCTAAGCGGTATACTAGAACTAGTGTGCGGGCCGGTTTCAGCTCTGCGTGGAAGCATCATGCAGCCCATATGTTTCTTCAAGCCCCCATGGGCGGGGGGGGGCGGCGGATAGAGCGAAGTTACCTTCACTGTTGCATTTGTTTGATTTGAGGTTTAACGTCCCCGTCAACACTGTAAAGGTCAATTTGGAGACGTTGCTTCCAATTTTGTGGGACTTTTACCCGACATTGAGATGTAATGTTATCTCCAGCCCTTTCGCCCAATGAAACCAATAGGGTTTATAAGCATGGACGGTCCGACTCGTGCGCACCGCTTTGCCTGGGCAGGCTTAGATCCTCTAAGCGGTTTACCAGTACTCGTGTGCGGGTCGGATTCAGCTCTGCGTGGAAGCATCGTGCAGCCATATATTTCTTCAAGCCCCGATAGGCGGGGGCCGATTCACTGTTGCATGGATATATATTTCTGTGAATCATCAGGAAAATATGACTTTAAAACTTATACTCCTTAATCTTAACGTTTATAGTACATATTTATTCCCGGCGGTGGGTGCTTTTTGTGTGTGTGTGGGGGGGGGGGGGGGGGTCGGGGCGAGGTCAGAAACTATCAGACTTTGTTTCCTCTTCTTCTGTATCTGAATATTTCCCTTTTTTACTGAGGTGTATTTGATTTGTTTGATTTGACGTTTAAAGTCCCCGTCAAGACTGTATAACGGCCCCGCCAACCGGGGCTTGAGGAAACAGAATGGGCTGCATGCTGTTTCCACGCAGAGCTGAAATCGACCGAACATGAGTACAGGTAGACAGCTTAAAGGTTCCGATTCTAAGCCTGCCCAGGAAAAGTAGTGCGAGTTGGACCATCCATGCATATAAACTCTATTAGTTGCATTGTGCGGCAGAGGCTGAGTTGTCATTTCATCTCAATGTCGGGTAAAATACCAACAAAATTGAAGCGACGTCCCCAAAATTACCTAAGTGTTGACGGGGCGTTAAACATCAAATCAAACAAATAAACAAAACTGTATAGACATGCTTCGAATTTCGGTGGACTCTTACCTAACATTGTGATGAAATGGCATTTAAAGCCTTGCCACACTATGAGGCCAATGGACTTTCCGACTTCAAATTATAGCCCTGGGGACAAAAATGCCCCCGCCCCGGGGCCCTATGGTTACACATTGACTTATATAGGGAAACCTTTTGAAAATCTTCTTGTCAGAAACCAGGAGGC
The DNA here is from genome assembly GCA_963580285.1 of Lucinisca nassula. Lineage (NCBI taxonomy): Eukaryota > Metazoa > Mollusca > Bivalvia > Lucinida > Lucinidae > Lucinisca > Lucinisca nassula. The sequence continues at coordinate 47,570,481 of OY757014.1, forward strand.
TGGGGTATTTGATATTTGATATGAAGCTGCGTCTAGTGGACCTCTTTCAAGATTGTTAGAATTATAGCTCTGTGACCAAAAATGCCCCCGCCCTGTAGTCCACTGGTTTTACATAGACATCTCGCGGGAAAATCTTCAAAAATCTTCTTGTCTGAAACCATAAGCCTCAGATCTCAGATATTTAATATTTGGTATGTAGCTTCATCTTGTGGACCTATATCAAGATTTTCAAATTATAGTCCTTGTGCCAGAATTGCACCCCCCACCCCCCCCCCCCCCCCGGGTGCCCTTTGGTCTTACATTGGGATATATAGGGAAAACCTTAAAAACTTCTCTGAAAACGCAAGGCCCAGGTCTTTCATATTTGGTGTGAAGATTCAGCTAGCAAATCTCTACCAGGATTGTTCAAGTTATAGCCCTTGGGTCAAAAATGGCCCTGCCCTGGGGTACACTGGTTTTATTTTGACTTATATATGGAAAACCTTTAAAAAGCTTCTTGTCTGAAACCAGAAGGCCCAGGTCTTTGATATTTGGTATGATGCTTCATCTGGTTGTCCTCTACTATGCTGTGTAAATTATAGCCCTGGGGTCAAAGGTTGCCCCGCCTCAGGGCCCACTGGTTTCACATAGACTTACGTACTGAAAACCTTTAAATACCTTCTCGTCTGAAACCAGAAGGTCCAAGTCTTTGATATTTGGAATAAAACTTCCTCTAGATCCTTTATCCAAGATTGTCCAAATTATAACCCCACCGGGTCAAAACTGGACCTGCCCGGAGCACTCTGGTTTTATATAGGGTTAAGGCTGAGCCGGTTAATCTCCTTCTGCTGCACTAAGACCTGACCCTCAATGTCCACAAGGTGCCTAGACAGTGACATACAAGTCAGCTCTGTATTGTCAAAGGGAACCACTGACATATAACCACCCTCCCTTTGTCACCATGTGACAGTATTAGTAAAACTGAGCCTCTTCATTTCCTTCTGTTGCACTAGGACCTGACTCTCAATGTCCACAATTATGTCCAGATAGTTACATACAAGTTAGCTGTGTATTGTCAAAGGGAACCAATGACTCATTTCTCTAGCATTTTGTGACAATTCTTGGCCCCACGCCCCCACAACCCCCGCCAGTTGTCACAGCGAGGCATTGTAAGTTAGACCATTACGATAACTCAGTCTTGTGACATAGAGCATTTTTCACATCTCCAAAACGGCTAGTTTTCTGATGAAAAGCCATGATATTTTTATAAAAATGTTCAAAACAGGTTGAGGGTGCTCGTTAGAACCGCCCCAGTAAGGCGGTTCTAACGAGTACCCACAACCTATGTCTTGGAGCAGAAATAAGAAAAACAATGTATACCCTCGTAAACCCCAGTTTTCTCCGTATAAAGGGGGTTTGGGTGGGGTGGTCGTTTTTCGGACCTGTTCACGTGATTCTGAGCAAATTCATCTCCATGCATTAGGACATGACCCTCAATGTTCGGAAATGTCCAGATAGTAACATATAAGTCAGCTCTTTAGAAGGGAATTTTGAAAAGACTTCATCCTCATGCAGAAAGAGAATAATTTGGAAGGAATGTTCCATGGGTGACCCTCAGACAAAGTTGCTCAAAATAGTTTCGCTCCACTGAACACAAAAGACACCAAACGAAACAATAAGACTTCTCATTACGATAACACACCCATGCGATATTGTGCATTTTTAACATCCGCAAAGCCGGCCTCGTTGGCTCAGTCGGATGCGCGTCTGACTGGTGATCAGGAGGACGCGGGTTCGACTCCCGCCGGGGTCGGCAACATTCTTTCGTGGAGATTGATCATGAAATCTTTTCTACGGTCATTCTCTCCCTTCCGCTGATTCAAGAAGGGCAGTTGTCAGTTTCTGGCGAAAGAATGTGCACTGTACTGGTTAACCGCTTACGTATAAGCCTGCCCAGGAAAGTGTGGATAGGTAAACTGACCGGCTCAAAAATGACCTAAATAGTTTTGACTGGGCCGCTAAACTCCAATACAAACAAACAATAACATCCGCAAAATTGCTCTTTTTCTGATGAAAGTCCGTGATATTTTTCTTAACAATGATCAAAACATAGGCTGTGAGTGATCGTTAGAACCGCCTTAATGATGCAGTTCTAACGAGTGCCCACAACCTATGTCTTTGAGAAGAAATATGAACAATAATGTATACCCCCACCCCGTAGCCCCAGTGTTCTCTATATGAAGTGGGGTTTAGAGGGGTCTTCATTTCACGGACTTGTTCACGTGATGTTCTACTAAATAGGTAGACTGATTTTGAAATAATTTCACAGGAATGTTCCTTTGGTCACTCTCAACCAAAATGGCTCAAACCATCCACTCCACCTGATATTACCTACCACTTGATCTGTGCAATAAGGATGAGGTAAGCGTTCCAAGGCCATTATAACCCTATTGTTTAATCCAGGTTTCGATGGGTCGACCAATTGACAAACATAGAAACCAACAAACTTTTAAACTTGTGATCGAAGCCTCAGATAAAAACCAGCCAGTGTCCCGGAATATTGGTGTAAGAAAGCCATTTGCTAGCACGTACAGAGTGTTGAGTAAATTATCTTGTTTGCTAAAGTCTATGTATGCAATTGTTTCCAGAATTATTCTCACTGACACAAGAAGGCATTCACAACATGTACCGTTCGATCCTCAATTTTGTTTTTGACATTTCATTTGTCTGCTCCTCGCGTAACTACAATCATACAAAACCATTGACTGTTTAAAAATTAAAAAACAACAACAACAACAAAAAAAAAAAAAAAAAAAGATAATGAAATGAAATGGCCCAATGTAAAAACTAACAGTTATCTACCATCACCTTCTATTAGTACTTTCAGTACTTTGATTTATACATTTATCCTTAACGAAAATACTTTTATCAGAATAATGTCCGAAGAAGTCGTGAATGCTCTCCTTATCCCGTATGGACTGGCTTCTGGTTTCTGAACATGCTAGGACGGTGACCGGACCGAACCTAGAGTACTGGCATTTTCTTCAGGCCAATGGCAGCAACTGCTTAAACCTAGCCAAACCTTATTGCCGCTTTATCATGTAAATTCAGAAAAAGACTTCAAACACTTTTACTTGTTATGACCTGATGGTAACCGCTGATCTCTGACGTTAATCTAGACTAATGACTACATGTGTCAGTAGCTTTCAATATGATGTAGCCTTCACGCGGTGTCGTTTTCTATTAACCCTTTTTGTACCAGAAACTCTAAAACGGGTACCCAGGCAAACAGTACAGGCCCAGATCAGACGCCGCAGACCGCGGCGTCTGATCAGGGCCTCCACTATTTGCTAAATGTTGAGTCATTTTCTAAATAATTTTTGATGAAAACACAACCTGACACCCCTAAATTTTGACACGGACTCCAGCTATATATAAGGAGGAAGATTCCATTTGGTACAAAAAGGGTTAACCCATTAATGTCGAATAGAATCTTCCACCGGATAGCTTTAGACAAGACCATTCCCAATCTAAGGGTATTCAGATTATTTTTATTCATTGCAAGATTTATCAAATAAAATACTCACATCTTACGCAAACAGCGAAGACCCTGACCAGACGTCTGATCTGGATCTTCACGGTTTGGCAGTGTCCTTTTCAGTGGGGGCGGAGGAGTTAGGCGTGAACGAGTTAAAGCATTGAGAAAAGTTACATTATTAACAGTTCATTAAATAATGTAAATATTTGCTTTGACATTTTATGTTAATGTATGGCCCAAAAGGATACTTGTACTTTTTCAGTAAGTTTTTGAATTTGGCTGGACCCGAATGAGTATTTCCGAGTAGGCTACATGTCAAAAGCTTTATTTAACCAACTAGGAGTCCAGTAACCAGTTAATAAGTTTTA